>OV839568.1:43321424-43704875 GCA_929447395.1 Epistrophe grossulariae
TTTTCAGGTTTTAAAAAGAAAATATCATCATAATAATTTCAACAAGCAATTACTATTTAATCTTAAAAAAGGGGTTAAACTATAGAAAAATATAAACAATAAGGAGAACAAAAAAAAAAAAACAACCAATTTCCATGTAATTGAGTGTCAAGTGTCAGACAAACAACAGTGATGCACAGAGGACATAATACAGCATCATCGTTTCGTATTATGTATATATATGATCCTGATTCCTCAGCATCCCAGAGATTTATTCATTTCAGTAAAAGGATTATTAGATATTTATATTATATAATGTAGCTGAGAAAGGAATGGCAGCTAAAAACGAGTTTTGCGTTAAACAAACTATTTTTAGAAGGGTATGTATAAGTGTCACATACATTCATACATATTTTACATACATACATATAGTACATACCACATACATTAATTTTTGACTACGTGGATAATGGTATTAAGTTGTCTTCTCTTGGACTTGGACCACCGCACAGAATCCTGTTTTGATTTTTTGTGTTTTTAACGGGAAAATGCTTTGTATTAAAAATTGAATCTGCGAAAGGGAAGATTACTTGACTTTGTATATTATGGTCACTCAAAAGGTCCTGACATTTTGATCTTATTTCACCTTTATATTTTTGTGGGTTTTTTTTTTTAATGGAAATGGGGAATGATTTAATGGATGTTAATTGACAATTGTGAATAAAAGTTGAGTAGTAATAAATTCAAATATAATTAGGTATATAATACATGTATTATGTTATTCATAATTGTTTTTTCTTATATAGATAAAATGCAGCTGATCTATAATACAATTAGGTTGCGCAAAAGTTGTAACCGGCGCGCAGCAAAAGTGTAGTCACCGGTTGCAAATTGGGGTAAATGTCAAAAGCGAAACAATTATTGTGCGATCTTTTGGAATATAGTGATTCATGTTTTGTTGACGTGTGTTTTTTATCTTATTATCTCACAAAAATTTCAAAATGATATTAATTGCCGCCATTTGCAACCACGTTGGTAACTTTTGCACCACCTTATATTTAAAATAATGTTCAAAGTATACCTACAATGGCTATATATGTATGTGAATTGAAAATACTTTTAAACTAGATTTAACTGTGAAATAAATGCCATTTGCTAAAGATAAACTTCAATATTAATTAAGTTCTATATACGTTTAACATTTGTCTGCTATTTGCTCCTCTGCGTAAACTCCCAATAATAATTCCTAAATAAATTCCTTCTTATCTTCTTCTGAAACTTATTTTTGAAATTGAAATGCTTTTTCATTTACTTGCGTCATATTAATATAGTAGATTTTCCAGCACCGCGATAAAAGAATGAGTAGTAATATAAAAAAAAATACATCTAAGCTGCGTTGTTATTTGTGATAATTTAATAACATTTTAAATTTACTAACCACAATTTTTGGTATACCTACATAACCCATACACATACTTTCTAACAATTGTATCAAAAACTTAAGAATCAATCAAGTTGTTTTCTACGCTGCGCTAACCCTGTTATTCCATTCCTATCCGTATAGATGGAGATTTTTTTTCCAGATACAAATCAATTTCATGAAATAACTACAAACATATAATTGTATCATTAACAATAAATTTAAACTATAAATTTAGCTAATGCTCAATTTAAATTAATTAAGATTAATTGTATCTTGTTTTTAGTTTTCTTTATCACAAATTGTTCAACTAAAAATGGAATTATGTGTGTCAGCTTTCTCGCTGCCAGCCACTTCCAATTAAACACATTCTTGGAACATTCGTATGAGGTAGAATTAAAAAAAAAGCAACGAATGCCGAAACCCGGGATTGAACCGGGGACATTTAGATCTTCAGTCTAACGCTCTCCCAACTGAGCTATTTCGGCAGATAAAAAAGTTGTACTAAACAACATATAAAAGTATGAATAGACAAAGTGGTGACTGTATGAACAGTAAATGACTCACAATCCACAAACAAAACACACCAGCAAACAAAACTTGTTTAATATATATTTCAATATATATTTTTCCGCAGTATTTACATAACTGACAGCAAAGCTGGGGATGTTTCCTATAAAATATATAAGTTTACCAATTGTTTAAATAATGCTTTATAATATCTAATAATTTAAAAATTTTTGCTGATGATTAGTGGGACTGTTTGGAAGATGTTTTATTCTGTACTTATAGATACAATGAGTAATACATAGGTTTAATAATTTTTAGTCAGAACTCAGGGCAGAACAGTCATACAAATAGAACTGATTGTTGAAAACCAACAAAATCAGCTTGTAGGTAGGATATGTACTATTATATGAATGTATAGCTATGGTGTATGTAGGTATAATGTGTTATATATGAATATTTTTTCTATACACTTTGTGTCATTATTCGAACATTTTCACTTCCGATATAATAGCTTTTTCACGCACTAAACTCAAAACACGTTTTTCGTAAAATTATCGGTTTTGGCGGAAATGTCAAATGGAAACATGCAGATTTTCGGTGTGAACGCTTTTCGAATTTTTGAAAACTATTTGCCGAAAACCCGGTTTTGGGTTTGGTGTAAAAAGGCTATAAGGTAAGTTTTGCATGACATAATGATGATGATAGGGAAGACGAAAAAGTGGGTCTCGCATATAACTACGCCTGTCTGTTCGACTACAGACCATGGGGAGAGTACGATAACTTTGGCTCCTAAAATTGATAGCGGTTTTTTTGTAGAGGGGTGAAAAACAAGCATTTTGTACTACTGGATGGAGGGGTCTATCTCGCCCCATTTAGAAGGCAAGGGTTATTTTAGAAAAATATGACTTAAAATGAAAAAAAAAATATATAGTAAAGAACAATGACAACACTTACAATGAAATACTATACCGGTTTTAAAAGCCATTCTTTAATTCTAAATTTGAATTAAATTACGTATGTCAATATTTTTTGAAAAATTCGCATGCAAACTCAAAATTTTGATAAAAAAATGAAAAAAAAAGTTTAAACCAATTTTTTTTAAAATTGTGAAATGAAGTTCTAAATTGGCTTTTTGTGGTCAGAGACAACTTTTAAATCACTCAATTTTTAACGGTCCCTCTCATTCGGTTTTTTATTTTCGATTCAGAACTTCATTTCACAATTTTGAAAAAAATTGGTTTTGAACTTTTTTTTAATTTTTTTTTTAACAAAAGTTTTCAAAAACTGTGGACATTAATGATTCAATTTAGATTTAGGATCAAAGAATAGATTTCTGGCTTTCAAAACCGGTATCTTCATTGTTAGTGTTGCCGTTGTTTTTTAATAATTTTTTTTTTCATTTTAAGTCATTTTTTTTATAAAATTGCCTCTACCTCCTAAACGGGTGAGATAGACCCCCTCCCACAATAAAAAATGCTTGTATATGACCCCTATACAAAAAACTTTATCAGGTTTTGGCGCCAAAGTTGTCGTGCTCGTGTCCAGCCCATAATCGGAAGGGTCGATTTTCTTATAGAACCTTAGGTTTTTTTGGAAATTCCCCAAAAATATTTTTTGTTTTCATTTTTTAGGACCATTGAGAACAGTACCTCCCATATATATTTTTTCTCAGAATTTTCGAATAATCTTATTTTTATCAAAATTGGCTCTACGGGTTTAAAAAAAAATTCAATAAATTTAAATATAGATAAAGGCTAGCTTTTGGTGGAAAAAATTTTAAAAAATGGTTATTAATGGCACTTCTCATAGATTCATCATTTTTTTTTATTTTCAATTTTCTCAAAAACGGTTTTACTAAATTTGATAATTTTTTAATGGAAAAAGTTTCAAAAAGTTTTGATAGTAACTATTGGTACCTAACAAAATTTTCAAAAAATATTTTTTGGATTTAAAAAAAAGTTTTTAATTTTTTTAAGACAATACATATAATGTTGATAAATATGTATTTCGATTTTTATTAAATTTGACAAAAAGCAATTTTTTAACATAATCTATAATATTTGTTTACAAAAATCATTCTTATACTCAAAATTGTAGCTCCAATATCTACAACTGTTTAAAAAATAATTTAAGAAAATCTTATTTTTCTCGAAAATGACTCCCATGATTTTGATTAAAATTTCTATTTGTATCTACTAATATTAGAGTTATACAGTTTTACAGAGACAACTTTTAAATTACACAATTTTTATATAGTCCCTCTCATTAACCTTTTTGTTGAAATCGACTTTCTCAATAGATAAACCAATTTAAATTTATTTTTTTGTAGGCATAACTTCAATAATAAGTCATAAAATAATAACACATATGAAAATTTTCAAAAAAAATAATTTTGGATTTAAAAAAAAAAAAGCAAAATTATTTTTTGAAAATTTGTTATTTCAAAAGTGGGTAGATGATTTTGTTTCCAAATTATTTTTTTAAAACTCAACATTATTTACTTTTGCGGAATCAAAAAAATTACAACCTATCTGAGTTAAAAGCTATTAATTAGTTTCTGAGCAGGAGCCCAAGTAACATCGTTGAAGCTATTAGATGCAAAACTGTTCTTTTACAGCTCTTAGCTAGCAAAATTGAAAGCTATTGCTCTGTAAAAGATTATTTCACAGCTTCTTTCATTTTATTTAAAAATTATGTTCTATAATTGAAGTTTGAGAACACTTTTAGCTCTATTAACTTTATAAAGCATCAAGATTTAAAAATATGCTCCATAACAAACTTTACACGTCTACTTTCGAGCAACCTGTCAATATCAGGCAATTAGAGACGTTATACAGCTGCTAGCAACACATCCCCAAAATACTAACGCATTATCTTCTGAAATGTAAAAAATTAGCATTTAGAGAGCTGTACAAAAAGCGGCTGTAGAGCCGAATTACTAATATTTGCACACAAATACATCGTGAAGCGCATGCGCATTTTCAAGTTTTAAAAAAATTCTATAATAGCTGTATATGAAACCTCTCTAAAAAAAATTCTATAGCACTCATGTTATAGGGTGTTCCATACTAGAATACGAAGAAAATAATTATTTCAAAAGAAAAAATTAAACCAGTTTAAAATAAATTAATTAATTTCATTCTGCATGATGTGTCGTTCTCGTCATATTGGTTGTTTTTTTTCCAAATGGCGGGTGAGTTATAAAAACTTTATTTGATGACAATTTCGTTTCTAAAAATACGCTTTGAAAATTTTATTACGTACATATAAAAATATACCGAGGACCTAAAATACATTTTTGGAATAAAATATTCTTCAAATAAAAATCTTCGTTCATAGAAATAATTCTTTTTTATTTATTATCCACCTGCCGAAAATTTCAATTTCTGAAACACCCTTTTAATTTCAATAAAAAATATAAAAACCAGAAAAATTCCATCTTATTAACACTAGCTCCAAAAGTACAGAAAGCAAATCTTTAAGTGATATAAGAGCTCGATCAACAGTAATCAATATTGCAGCTCTATATATAACAATCAAAAATATAGCTCAAAGTGATTTAACAGCTGTATTGAAGAAACCTTCTTCCCTTATGAAAACATGGTGGCGCGAAAAAAAAATAAAGCAATATTTTCTTTTATTCATTAAAAAAAAGAAATATCTATCCCCACGCTCAAAATCAAACTAAATTGTATTTTTAACCAAAATAAATTTATTTCGACTTTGAAATTTTTTTTTTTTAATTTAAAATTTTTTTAGTTTTTATTTATTTTTATTTGACAGCTTAAAATACAAAATTTCGAAGGCGCGTTGTAATTTAACAAAGTACCCGCATAACGTTTGTGAAAAAATTTAATTCGCACTTAAATTAAGCTAACATATCACCGAAAAATACTAAATTCTTTTATTATTTACTTTGGTAGGAAATTATAAATTGGCATATCATACAAAATTATATATTATTTATACTATCTAACGATTCACTTATTCTATATAAGTATTAAGGCGTGCCTGCGTTTATGTTTGGTATTATATTTATTACGCAAACCAATACGAACAAACATCTTTCAAAAGATGCTCTTTAAAGGTGTATGACATAGACATTCAGAGTCACTTGCCACTAATAACGTGTTTCTTAAGAGCAAAAAAGTGCTCTCAAACTCTAAGAATTAGCTGCAAATGAGCTCGACTTAAACTCTAAATGTGTTTCTAGAGCTAATTATTAAAAAAATGAGCTTTATTTAAGATTAGCTCTAGAAGCGTTGCTAAAGCCTTTAAAGAACTAGAAATGTTACTTGGGAGCGGACTGGGAGTCAAAGGGCCTCCCGTTACTTTGAGAAAAAGAGCCGCAAAATAGTAAAATGAGTAGAAAATAGTAGAATTGAAGCTGTAAATTGTCTGCACCGAAATTTCTATTACGTATTTGAATTAACAAAAAACGTAACTTGATTTATGAAAACATAACTGCAATAATGCAAAATGTATAATTGATGTTGCCTACTTCTACCGAAATTTTGAAACAACTCACAGCAGTTGAAATATCGTAGTACCTAATTAAGAAAATAAAGTTTATACTAGGAGTAATTTGGGGGCCTCCTTAGGTTACCAATGGAGCCACAATAGCTCACTATTTAGTGTAGGAACCCCAACTATAGTTTCATTTAAATTGTCTGAGACTACTGTGAGGGCCCCTTGGGCCAACAATAGCTAAATATAGTAATAAGTGTGGGTGCACCGTCAGCTGAACTATAGTTTTCGTTAAAATAAACCCATCAGCCTTATCTTCATTATGGGGGCCCCTAACAGAGCTGTTTAGGATTTCTGAGATATATTTACTATAAGGCCCCTAGAAATCAATTTTTATGAGAAAGTTTTATTTTAAAAGAACGGAATGTACTGCAGAGACGTTCATGCTCTATTTGTTCTCCCAGGGACCCACAGAGCAAAACCCCGGTTGCGGACTGGGCCACCGTCCGCCCCTGTTTCTGTGTTATTAAAATAAGTCTGAAGTTAGCAGTTATAATCTAAAATAATACGAATTTTGAATTTTTATTGGCACCCAAATTTGTAGCTTTTTAAATGCTCTTGAGTTGCGAAAACTTCGATATTGTAGCTAAAATAGTTTATTTTATATTCAACGAAAATAGGAAAACAATAATTGTAGCTTTTTAAATGCTAATTTGTTGCGCAATTTAGAAAATTTTATTGTAGCTTTTTAAATGCTGTTTTTCTACATCAAGTAGATATTTGTAGCTGAAACGGTTTTTTTATACTCAAGTTAGCTCAAAACGGAGCTGCCAAAATTTTTAAAAATGAGAAAATCAATTTTTTTTTTGCACGAATTTGAAGTTTTCCTAAGCTTAATTACACGCGTAAACCCTGATTTTGTAGTTGGCATAGTTCTTTTATTTATTTATTTAATGCGTTAAGGACTAACGTTAAACACTTACTTAATATTACTTAAAACTAGTACACACAAAATTTGCATTACAATAATGTATTATAACATTTTACGCTAAAATAAGACGTTACTCCCATACACTTTCTCACAAAGTATGAACTTTTGCACAGATATACTCTCTCATTTGAGAAAGATATTAGATATTTTTAAATTAACTTCTCGTTAATGAACCTATTATGGTTAATTCTCTATTTAATCTGAATTATCTTTAATTTATTGATAATATTTCACACTTAATATTTTCAAATATTTTAGATTTTTTTAATTAGGTAATCTAAAAGAGAATGTTAATCTCAAATTGATGAAATAATAAAGAAACTTGAAACTTAACTCACTGTTAATTCATGTATAATTTGATTATAAATAAGGTCTGTTTATTTGTAAAAGTGCGGCTGATGAACCCTGCTTCGAAGAAAGTATAATATTTGAAAATTTAAATATACATAACTTTGTTTTTTTTTGTTTCATTCTGATTAAGAGTAGATGATTAACCACATGGAGTTTTGTGTCGAATATTATAATTTTCAAATTTCATTATTTTGCATATTATTATATAAGTTTTAATTGTTAATTGCTTTCGACCGAAATTCATTAACATACACCTAAAATATCGAAAGCAAAACAATTTGTATAGATACTTTGCAAAATAATAAAATGCGAAACAATAAAAAGTGGAATAATAATAATTAATTGGGGAATAGATTGCGAAATAGAAAGATGAACAGCATCATAATCATTTAACGAAGTAATATAATGTGAAATAATGAAATTCGAAACAATTAATTCTAATATATACGAATTATATACGAATAATTCTGCGAAACTATAACATAGCGAAATAGAAACATGACAAACATGCGAAGTGATTATATTTCAAGGGAAGAAGTTGCGAAATGAATATCTCTCAATCTAGCAGAATAATTCTATGATGTTGGATTAGAATTTAGTACATATTAATACACGAACTGGTTTTCTTTTATTAATCTTAATTTCTGAAAACAAAAATTCAAAAATAGTTGGAGCTGTTTATTAAAAAGACGATGGTAGGTAGATAAATGGCAATTTATAACATTAAAACGCTTCGCCCGATTTGAAAAACTTTCCGCAATATGCCCATCGTCCGAGGACACATATGCGGATCGCATATAAACAGCACCTTTATACACTAAAGTTTTATTTAAATTGAATTTTTATGGTCACTTTTTTATGTACAAAATTTAACAGTTTTAAGAAAAAAAGTTTAAAGTATTTCGGAGTTTAAAATTGATTTTTTTCAAAAACTAACTCCATTTTTTTTTTTTTTTTTTAAATCGAAAACATAATTTTGTTGAGAAAAGCGAAAGTTAAGAACATATGGTTCTATGCAAGGTGCATTTTGATTGACCAATTCTTTGAATTTTAAATGATTTTTTCAAGCTTTTGTTGGTCACAATCCCATCTATGCAAATAAAAAAAAAATAACATTGATTTACAAATCGTATAAAAGACAAAATTTCTGAGCTTAAATTGATAGATGCTTAATTGTATATCCTTCTTCCTACCTTTTTATATACTGAATTACTGTAATTTGGGAGTTATATACCCATAAGGTATAGATATGCATTGTCTCTCGAAAATGCGAAAAGAAGGGTTAAGAATGTATAGGTAAGGTATTTTATACAAATGTATAAACAATTTGAGATCTCATTAAAGCTGACACTTCGTTTATATTTCTGTTCTTTCTGAATTAATTTCTATGTCAATATAAATTCAACACCATTTAATGTCAGTGGTTTTATGAACTAATTTTATTCTAAAGAATGTTTGTTTGGTCATTTGCACGTCCATTGGGACAGTAACAAAAAAAATACAACTTCTTCTCTTCTTTTCCACCTGCGAGATATAAAATTAAAGGGTTTTTTTTGTTGTGAACTAACAAAAAAAACTCTCTAGCATGATGTCTCCTGGCATTGAAGGTACTATACATTCCATTGAGTACTTTGTCTTTTGTATTATTATATCAAAGAAATTAAAATAGCATCCCCTTTTTATTTTTATTAAACATTCCATTTGTACGAAGCAAATTATTTCACAGACTTTGCTTCATAGTTCTTGAAATGACCCGCACGTAGATACATATATAATCGTAAAAAAAAGTTTAAACAACAATTAGAAGCGTCCACTTGCAGGTTTAAAATAAAATCCATGGTTTAGAATCTCCAAAGACAGTGCCACGCTGTGTGGAGCCGTATATATGTACAGTAGAATCTGGGAAAGATGAACGGTTCTATAAGATGAACAGCTCGGAAAGATGAACGAAATATTTCAACTTTTCATTGTTCTTTAACTTTTTCTTTGCCTTTTAGTTCCTCTTGAACATTACTTTGGGCCTTGTTTTGACTTGTTATGTAAATAATATTCAAAGTTTTTATTTATAAAACTGTATCTTCTTCCTTAACCAGATGTTGATGCTCAAAAAGATGAACAATTTGAAAAGATGAACGTGCCCTGTTTTATATCTGTTGATCTTTTCGAGATTCTACTGTATATATACGCTTTGTGTTATTGAGTATATACTGAACTCGATGTACTTGAACACTTTTCTTTCACAATTCGTTAGAGAAGGTTATTAGAAACATATTTGTGGTTTTTCGGGATAATCGAAGTGGATCTTAAGCCGCCATCTTGGATTTTCTAAAAAATTGACTTAAAATAGAAAAAAAAAATTTAAAAACAACGGCAACACTTATGTTATGTTATGTTATGTTATATCTTTTTTAAAGCTATAGAAATACATTTTTCAATTCTGTTTTTTAATCAAATTATTTAAGTGAATACTTTTGTAAAATTAATTTTCAAACTCAAAATTAAAAAAAAAATGTAAGCTTTTTAAGGTACAAATTTGGTTACAGAGCATTTATTTGTGATTCTCTAAAGGAAATTTTAAAATTTTTTGGTTAAGCTCATCGAAAACGGGTTGCTGTCATAGAAATATTTAAGTAATTCTTTCTTTAAAATTTTCTCGAAAATAGATCCAACGATTTTGATTAAACTTCGTATCAAATTGGTTGTAACTGCTTAAAAATAGACGCATTACGGAAATAGGGTTTTAATATTTTATTGGAGTGTGTGAAGTTGCCCCCCCTTTTTTGAAATTTATTATTTTTGAAATTCGTCCCAGGTTGTTCAAGATTTGTTCCGCTTTGTTCCAAGTTTTTTTTTGAGAAATATTCAAAAATGGGGGTTTAAAAAAACCTTTTTTGAAAGTTTTTCCAGATTGATCTAGTTGTTCTGAACATTATTCCAAGTTTTTGGACCCCTATGTTTAAAATTTCAAAAATTATGGGCGAAATTCGATAAAAAATTTCGAAATTAAAATGCATTTTAATGAAATTATTCATACTAAAAATGATTTTTAAGAAACGAAACTCATAGAACAATTTAGAAGAGCCCTAGAACAACTTGTAACAAATTTTTTACTTTTGGTAAAATCTATGTATGATGAACTGAACTTAACAAAAAATTGCGTATTGACAAAGGCCCTCACTAGTCAACTGATGAGTCCAAGTGAGATCGCCGGGACGAAACGCCAAATTTTTGTAGGACTTAAGGCCGTTAAAAGCTATTTTGAATTATCAATTACATATGGCTTAAATTTTGTAACAATTTTGAAATCTTTATAACGACTTCTAATGCCGTTTAAAATTCTTAATATCAACAAAATCTAAATAAATTTTCAGAAATTAATATCTTATCGTTAGGTTTCAAATCTTCAAATCTAAGAAATGATTTGAATCATATCAAATGTTATATTTTCTTATAAATTAAATTGCTTTGCATCCCTTGTTGTTGTATCTCAATATATACACAAACAATAAATCTATACATACGATATATGAACACCTAAACACATGTCGTCTTTTAGAAATTTAAGGAGCCAACGAAAGATGTCTACAAACAAATATTATACGTCCGTATCCGAGATATAAACATATTTATACGTAAATGCGAAAGGACACAAGTATTTAATCAACACCCCATTTATTAGCAAAGGATTAATTAATTTATTTGATCACCATCCACCCGAACATTCAATAAGTTATGTCACTGTACAAGTATACCATGTATAGAGAAAGTATTAGGTATAGTATAGTTAAGAGGACAAACTTTAACTTATAACAGAGTTTGGTGTATAGGATGGGATGAGAAAGGACTATCGCTTATGTGTGCACAGACATAGCCATACACAAGAATCCCTGATTTTATATTACTATACGAGTATACTATAACTATACTTTACTACAGTCCAGAAGATATATTCCAGGATAGACCACAAATATTTAACCAGCTGAATTTTAGACCCGAATATATGTATGTATGTATGTATATGGACGAGGGGGTGGTAGTGACGCGGCTGCGGCGACAGTGGCGGCTGAAAAGACGAAAAGGAGTAACCTTTTGAAACAATATGAAGCCCATAGATAAGGGGACACACATTTATAACTCCCCGACACAAATGGATGCCAGACTTTCGTTTCGTTTGCTGAAGAGAGGTCGAATTTACAGATTTTCGGGCGTTTTACCAAAAGGCACCCCGGGCAAGTACGCACATAATTTTGCCGGTTTATAGTATAGTAGAAGTTATAAATGTGGTTTTATACCCAGAGGAGGTCTAAGCGAGAACGCATTCCAATTTTGTATAACGTCACGTTTGGCCTTTTCCCAAAAAAGTTAAATGGACAAATAAGTCCTTTTCTATAAATATACAAGCCTTCAGTGGCAGGACGAGCGGACAACACTGCTGTTTCTATATTTATATATATTTGAGAATGCTATAAAGTTTCCTCAAGTCAAAAAAGAGAAATATGTATTAGAAATTAGAAACTTAGTTTTGAATCAAAAACAAAAAGGGTTTAGGCTTTAAGATACACCGGCTGGAGATATATGTAATGTAGGTACATATATACATAAGGTATAGGTATATATGTTTATTGTTTGTAGAAAATCGTAACAAAAATGCTATATAAGAACTTTAGAATTTAATGTTAAAATTATTATTTTACTACAGAAATAAAAAAATATAGGTATAAGCATTACTGTCACTAAAAGTATTTCTGTATCATGAGTTGCAGAGCTCATCTGAGTAACTATAAATGTTCCAAAAAAGTATATGTGTGAATGATAGCATTTTTATATAGATAGACTTTTCATATATGCAAATATGAAAGTCTTTCATTCCGTGGTTGAGGACTTTGTCAGTACCTAATTTTTAAAAAATTTTCGAAATATCGAATTTTCAAAAAAATAATTTAAATTTGTTTTTTAAATTCTGAAATGCAATATTAATTAAAGTTATTAGAATGAGATAGTCGAAAACCCCAAAAAAAAAGAGTTTATGAGACATATACCGTTAATAATGGAAAATATAAAATTTCATTCAAAATCTTAGGAGTCGTTTTTGAGAAAAATATAATTTGCCACGCTTGTATGCTAAGTACCCACCGTCATTGTTTGTTAAAAGAATAATTTTTGTTTTAAAATTTGCTAGATAATGTTAACAAACTGCTTGGTGTCAAGTTTAATAAAAATCGACTTACCGTTGTTTTTATTTTAATTTCTTAAAAATCATTTTTAAAGCAGAAAAAAAAACAAATAGAAAATCTTTGCATACTTTTCAAACTTAATGAAACATATTTTACAACAAAATTGTTCAAAATTAGGTAGTTGAACCGTTTTTGAGAAAATCGAAAATAAAAAAAAAATGGTTCTATTTATAGATATCATTTTTAATATGTAATTTCCCGCCCTTTTGTAAAAAAAAAAAACTGATTTTTATTACTGATAGGCGGTTTTTTGGGTGGCACCGAAACCTGCACTTTAAGCCTGTGTATATACATGAAAATTGAAATGTCAATTTTTGTATTACGATGGCGCGGCGGGGCGGTGCAGCACCACAGTGGCCCATTTGTTTGTTTCAAAACAATAGCTTAAGGGGTGTTTCAGAATTTTCTGTTGAAAAAAGAATTTTTACTATACCTAAGGCGCCAGTTACATAGCTTTCATTGAAACTCATTATTGAAATTTTTAATTTTGAGGCACTTAAAAAGTAAAATCAGTGATTATTTTAATGCAAATAAAAAGCTGATAACTCAATTATTATTTATTTTATTTTGGCCCAGCCTATCGCAGGAAATGAATGTCTTTATTTCAATGATTGAACTAGGTACCTTATCATTGATCATTGAAATCTTAGAAATCGTTTTATGTGAAAGGTAGGGCCAAAATGTAATATTGACTAATAATAATAATAGAGTCATCAGCTTTTTATTGGCATCAAAATAATCACTGATATCGCTTTTTTAGGGCCTCAAAACTTTCAATAATGAGTTTCAATGAAAGCTATAACTGATACTTTGATGGGGGGGGGGGGGGGAGATACTTTGAAAGCAAAATCAGTGAATATTTTGATGATAATAAAAAGCTGATGACTCAATTATTATTTGTTGTATATTTCACATAAAATTGCTTCTAATATTTCAATGATCAATGGTAAGGTGGTTCAATCATTGAAATAAATGAATTCATTTCACGTGTTAACTTTGGCCAAAATGAAAATTTTTTTTGGCAAAGATTAATGATTAAGTCAATAGCTTTATATTAGCCGCGTTTTATTATCGCCAATAACCCATATGGTTCACCCCGATATAATAAAACGATACGGATCCTAATGGCAACAGTGCTGTATATTCAACTCTTTTTGTCTTATGTTTATTTATTTTTCATGTAGATGCTACTACAGTTTGTACTCCCTACCGACTGAAGAGCCGTCTATCCGCCAGAGTACGAATTTATTTCTGGTTCCATATAGCAAACCCCGATAGAAACCTAGATCCAAATTTGTTTTTGTATTACGTGTTTAAATATAACCCCGACCCAGATCCGTAGATAATAAAACGCGGCTATTGGCATCAAAATAATCACCAATTTCGCTTTTTAGATGCCTCAAAACTTAAAATTTAAATTTTCAATGACGAGTTTCAATGAAAGCTATAACTGGTCCTTCTAGGTGATATAGAAATAATTATTATTTCGCTTTTAAAAAGTTCAATTTTCGAGTAACAACAAAATGAAATTGAGTGAAACAGTAGGAAAAAAGAAAATAAACCATTTTTTAAAAGCAGTTTTTTTGTAAGTGCATATTTTAATTTTTCACATAAAAAAGTTCATAAAAAAATGTTTTAGTGATAGTAAAAAATAAAATGATAGATTACTGGTCAAATAGTGGAAAAAAATTAATATACAGGGTGTTTTGCATAAGATGCGTAAAAATGAATAAAAATGCAATAGAATGCATGTTGAGTGGAGACAAAAACAAAATTGTTCGCCCTGTTTAGGCATGAAGGACAATTTTACTAAAAATTTACTTGAATTAGAAAAAAATATTAAAAATCAACGGCAACACTTACAATGACATATTATACATTTTTTAAAAGCCAGAAACCCATCCATTAATTTAGTTTTTAAATTTAATTGTTTTAGTGAATAGTTTTAAAATAAATTTAAAATCATTTTTTATTTTAATAATAAACAAATATGTCAGGCAAAATAAAAAAACTCAAGTTTTTTTTCACGCACTATTTTCACTTTGTATACAATCCAAACTAAAACTAAAAAAATAATTAAAAAAATATTTTTTTGCCACCCTCATTTTTTTTAAACTAAAATATACCAAATGTTTTATGTTAAGACAAATAAAAGGAAAGGAATTTTTATTAAATTCTCAATTTTAATGTCAATTTATCGTACACATCATGATGTCAAACTACTCTTGAGAAGAATTAACGAACATGCGCATTTTCTGCTACGTACAATTAAGCTGATGGTTGAGATCGTGAAGCCCCAAGATCACAGTTGCCGCACTTGAAAATTAAGTTTGTGTTCAAAATTGAAAATAAAAATGACCAACTGTAGCAAAAAATGACCAAAATAATTTAAGTCCGAAATATTTGTAAACACAGAACAATTAATACATCACATTTATTTCAATATATTCTTCATATTGCACAGATGAAATATTCATGCCGATTATAGAATCCGCGATATTGCATCCGCAGTGATTCCCAAAGCAGTACACTCTTTTTTCTCTTCCCATTTGTCGTGAAAAGAAAAGAGAACACTATACTGAGCATCACTGCGGATCCAGAATTGCGGATTCCATAATCGACATGATTATTTGTAATTACAGTCGACTCTCCCTAAGTCGAATTTTCACGGGATACCAAGATTTGTTCGACTTATGAGAGAGTTTTGGAATAATTTTAGAAGGTTTATTTAAAGAAAAAAGATTAATATATGTATGTAATGCAACCAATAACACAAAGAAAAGGACAACAACGTTTTTTTTTTTTTTTTTAGCGTTGCAACTTTTTAAAAACTGTATCTTTTTATGGAGGTATCAGGGATATGAATAGAAAGAAACACGACGAGCTGACGATGATGGCACACGCGATACCATACATATGTATTAAGGAATTTGAAGTGTGTAGGTACTTGATGGTTACCCCAAATACGAATTCCGAAAGGGAAAATTCGACGGGGTGAAAAAAAATGCCAATAATCGAGAGAATGTGTTGGAGTTAGAGAGAGTTCTACACAGAGAGAGTTCGACTTAGAGAATGGTTTTTGTATCCAAAATTGAAGGAAATGATAAAATATGGCTACAAAATTCGAGTTAGAGAGAAATTCGACTTAGAGAGAGTACGACTTAGGGAGAGTCGACTGTATCTATATTCTATATAAATAAAAATTTAGTACAAGTAGTTTTCTAATTTTCTCCACCTTCGTTATTAAAAATGTAAATGTTCGTTCGTTAATTCCTAATCGCAAATCTCCAAAAGTTTTTGACCTATTGCTTTGACAGGACATTGGACATTGCATTCGAATACGCGTGTGTTTATAATATAAATATGCTTGGTGTGGGGGATCCTTAAATAAAAAACTGTGCCATCTGTTAAGCCCGCATCACACGACGCTTGTTTTCCTGCTAGAAATGCTTGCTGGCTTTCGTGCTGGCTATTGAGCTGGAAAATGGCTTCACTGCTGGCTCTCTTGATAGAAGCGCTGCTAGATTTCAAAGTTAGAACCGGTGCTATTTTTCTTGCTTGTTTTGTTGCTGGATTTAAGCAGACATCAAAAGCTACATGTATATTTTCAAATGTCATTTTTTCTATTTCGTTTTTATTTATTTTCTAATAGTTTTTTCAACTTTAAACAAAATTAAATGTGATTTCATTTATTTGTATATTTATAGTTCTATCAGTTGTATGCATTTTTTGTGAAAATTTGTTTAGAAAAATATTGTGTACTGTGTTCTCTTGATTTACCAAACGCCAAGAAATGTCAAAAAACCATCAGCGAATCCAGCTCCAAAACAATCATCGAATGAAGCCAAAGAATTCAAACCAGCAAAACATCCAGCACCACACCATGCAACAAAACCAGCACGAAAGCCACCAAGCATTTCTAGCAGGAAAACAATCGTCGTGTGATGCGGGCTTTAGGCATAAAAGCAACACCCGCTTTAATGAGATATCAGCAATCTCAGTAACAGGAAAATTATCTCTCAGAAAAATTTCTCAATTTTGCTGACAAACAATTGGGGAAAACAAAATACAAATTAACTTGCTCAATCTTTGAAGGAAATATATACATAGGGTCATATGGAAAAAGATGAGTTGCAATAGTTTTCTCACTTTTCTGAAATCTTTCCTAGCTAATTGATATGCAAAAAAATTAAACATGATCTCATATTAAAAGCTCTATGCGAGACAGTTCTGTTCTAACTTTGATATGCAAAAAGATAAGAGAATGATGGATTAGATAGGTATATGAGATCGATCTCATCTGCGGAGTGCATGTATTGAGTTCTTTTATTTGTAAAAGAAGAAGTGCCCAAAACATCAAATTATAAAGGTAGAATTATAATAGTCGGAAGATGTCGGAAGAAAATTCTCTCAGTTCACTAACGCATATGGAGCGGTCGGTGAGCGCTCTTCACTTCCGAAAGCAAAAGTTAACGAAAATTGGTCGAAACGAAGCAAACCTCAATTATGGGCACGTCATATGAATTCTTTGTATTCGTTTCGTTTCGTACGACCACTTACGTCAGCATCCGACTATTATAACGGGTGATTTTTTAGCTGGTTTGGTTTTGGCAACACTGGTTTTGACAGCTGACGTGTGTTTAGTACCTTGTGTCACTGTCAAACAGCTTCAGTTTGGTTTGCAATTTAACCATGGATCGTCTTACAAATGAACAACGCTTGCAAATTTTTGAATTTTACTATCAAAATTCGTGCTCGGTTCGAAATGTTCATCGCGCGCTGCTTCCATTTTATGGTCGGCATTCTCGACCTTCTGAGCAGTCTATTCGGAAGATTGTGACCAAATTTCGCACCAAATTTACTTTGTTGGACATTAAACCACCAACACGTTTACGTACTGTGCGTAGTGAAGAAAATATTGCGGCCGTATCAGCTAGTGTGACAGAAGACCGCGAAATGTCGATTCGGCGCCGTTCCCAGCAGTTAGGCCTTTGTTACAGCACTACGTGGAAAATTTTGCGGAAGGATTTGAGCGTAAAGCCTTTTAAGATACAGCTGGTGCAAGAACTAAAGCCAGCCGACCTACCACAACGCCGAATTTTTGGTGAATGGGCTCTTGGAAAGCTGGCCGAGGATCCGCTTTTTTATCGAAAAATTGTGTTCAGCGATGAGGCTCATTTTTGGTTGAATGGGTACGTAAATAAGCACAATTGCCGCATTTGGAGTGAAAATCAGCCAGAAGCATTGCAACAGCTACCAATGCATCCCGAAAAAGCCACTGTTTGGTGCGGTTTATGGGCCGGCGGCATTATTGGGCCATATTTCTTCAAAGATGATGCGAATCGCAGCGTTACTGTCAATGGTGAACGCTACCGAGCGATGATAACAAACCTTTTTTTGCCCGAAATGGAAGTTCTTGACTTGCATGATATGTGGTTTCAACAAGACGGTGCCACATGCCACACAGCACGCGAAACAATGGCGCAATTGCGAGGCGAGTTTGGTGAACAGTTAATTTCACGTTTCGGGCCGGTCAATTGGCCGCCTAGATCGTGCGATTTGACACCATTAGACTATTTTTTGTGGGGGTATGTCAAGGCTAATGTCTATAGGGACAAGCCCGCTTCGATTGACGCACTGGAAGCCAACATCCATGCATTCATTCGTGAGATACCGGCCGATATGTGTGAAAGAGTATGTCAAAATTGGACTCAGCGGATGGGCTACCTGAGACGCAGCCGCGGTCAACATTTGCATGAAATTATCTTTAAACATTAAATTGCAAGGTTCAAACTATCGATTCAAATAAATATTTCATTCATTTTTTCGAATTTTTTGTGTTTTTTTTTTTAAAAAAGTTCTAAACCTCTTAAAAAATCACCCGTTAGTTCTATACCTTAAGAAAAATCAACCCTCATTTCTTGGAACCGTTAAAAACCCTACATGTAGAATAAAGGTTTTTGGAAATAAGTTAAGGCCCATTAACAAAGAAAAAAAGACTTAAAATGCCTATATGTATATCTAGAAATCACAAACAAATTATGAACTTATATAAATGTAAAAATTCTCTTCAATATTGCGTTTTAGATAATATGGAAGTTTCTTTTTATTAAAAAAATGTCCGAACCTTCTTCAAGTATTCCTTTTCCTAACTACAAAATAATGTCTGCCTTTCTATGCCACGGTTATAAATATTTGCATATGGTTTATATGTATATGTATAATAAGTGCAAATATTACGTCCACGTCGACGTCCATAAGCTTATTCTTATTTTTTTTTGCCTTCTTCAATCCCCATCACATTAGATATAGTTGGGAAAGGCTTCTTCTTATACAATGCCTGCAGCTATCTGGCCTTGGTAAATATTGACTGTACGAACGTAGTCGTTTCGCCAAACCCCGCATGTATATAACAGGCTTTGTCATAGCCTTACCGCAGAGCCATTTACCTGCAATTATTTAATCGTCACCCTCGATGGATACCCGACATCTGGGATTTGCTCTTCGTCAAAGGGATAATATATTGCCATATGCCCGAAATATGGTATCCTTCGATTTGCATATTCGACCCAAGACGGACAGACTCTCAATCGGGATAAGGTTTTTTGGGGATCTACTATAAAGAGCTACACAAACAAAAATCATCACTTACCCCAGTTATGCTTAGGAATCTACCTCCTACTAGAAACTAAATATATATATAAATGGAGTCTGATGTATGAAGGTATAGCGCTGCAATATCCTTTCGGGAAATATATGTGCATATCATTTGTGTTTTTTATGTTAGGTATATACAAATGTGTGTATATCCCTGCCTAAGATATCCCTTTTTAGTATCCTTTCGTTATACAGTATACAGACCACCATTATTTGAGATCCTATACTATAGGTATATATGTGGATTGGATACTCTTCTGTCATCCCGAAAGGAGAATATTTATCCATCAAAGCGTGCCTCAAAGTATTTACCCAGGATTCGGTCAGCTGCCTGGCCTTTGATAATTTGTTCGGTCAACTTTTTACCTCTTAAAGGGTGCGAGTCCCAAAACTATGTTATAAACAGAATCTGGTTTTTCATAACTTTGTATGGATGTATACCTTCTATTCGCAACCCTTTGTCGAGGAAACTGGTTTTGTGATTTGTGAGCGACTTAGCTATCCGCCGAAATTGAAGTACAATTTAGTCTAAAGTAATTGCTGTGTTGTATAAATCTGAGTGACCAACATATGCGAATGGTTAGATTAAAAGGTTATTTAGGACGACGACCTCGCGAAACAAGCAGCTTGCGGCGTGTAGATATGGCAGGTTTCGATTCACAGTGATTTATTATACCTACATATAGCTAGCTAGTGTTGTATTATAGCTATATACTCATATACATTCTGGAATTTTACAAGATTCAAAGGTTTTATTGAATAAGTTCCTACTTGTTTATATAACTTCTATAAAGATACACCCAAATAAACTGAATGTAAAAAGTTCAGTATTTCCTAGACATTTTTTATGTTAAATGGAAATAATTTAAATCTATGATTAAAATGAACCTTTAAAATACAGTAGACGCCCGATATAGTGAAATAATTAAAACCAGGCTGGTTCACTATTTCGAAATTGTTCACTATTTCGAGAGAGAAACTATAAAGGCTTTCAAGTGTGATTTTGATACAAAATGAATTTTATTTTATTTATTAAACCATAAAACAATTTCAATTAGGTAAAAAAAACATAAATATTTTATAATATTATAAATAGCATACAATAAACGTTATTTTTTATAAAAACGAAAAACTTCATAGCTCCCGGTTACAAATTAGTTTTTTTTTTAATAAGAATGAAATCACTAATTCTGTTTGATTGTTTCTCAACTTTAAATTGATTTGCACTGCTTTTTCTTTTAAATGTTTCATAAATATCTTAAAAAACGGTCCTCAATGCTGTAAACGCATTGCTGCTGGTATAATCTTGTTAAATATTGAAAAAAAAATGTGAGTTCACTATATCGAGATACCTTTTGTTCACTATTTAGAGTTGTCTGTATAAAATTGTGTGTGTTCACACGGAAAAAATTATTAGATCAGATCAAGAAAAATAAGCTACAAATCACGAAAAATGAATCCAGTTTTGTACCTTGGCTTCCAAATTAGTAAATTAAGACTTTTTGTTTGCAATTTCATAAAATGAGCGAATTGAAGATATTGACCCTCAAAAATCATATTTCACCACTTTTGAGTATCAATTATTCGATCGAGGAAAAAAAATATTGCCGGTTTTGATACTTATTTATCTTTAAATTGCAACTTTTGAGTCGTAATTTGAAACTGGTAATTCGGCAATTTGCAAATGACGATCACAGTTTTGATACTTATTTATCTTTAAATTGCAACTTCTGAGTCGTAATTTGAAACTGTTTATTTGGCAATTTGCAGCTCTTAAAGATTAATCTACTTTCCATTTTCAAGCAATCCTGTCGAGATTCAAGAACAATTTTTCGTTTACAACTTAAACCTATGGATTTGCTGCAAATGAAAAGCTGCAAATTAAGTGAAAATAATTTCCGACTTAGCTACAAAGTCTGATTAGGTAGTGAAATTGCGAAATACATACCTCAATTTATAAGTGCAAGTGACTTTAACTCCAAAGATTGTGTTTTGTCGTGCAGTTGGGCATCATCAGTCAGATGCTCTCGTACCCGACTTAGACGCGAATCATGGTCGATGCTTACCGATTCTTATAAAACTCACAGCATGAATGCACTGTGAATTCTATATTTCCAAGAGAATTTGATCAAATTCAGACACTTAGGAAAAAATAGTAGCCCGTGGTCTGGTTTTAGCATCGAGAGCATGCAAATCACCATATAAATGTTCAAATTATTCCCCTGAACATAGTAGATTGCGACTAAAAAGTTGTAATTTACTGTTTTGTTTTGATCTTAAATCAGCAAATAGGTATTTCATAAATTACGATCGTGTGGCTCAATATTTATATATCGTGGTTACATTTTATTGGTTTGAGCATTGAGAAAATGAAAATCACCACATACATTTCGCAAAACAAGATAAATAATTTGTAAAATTAAATTATTCCCCAGAAGTAGTAGATTGCGACTCAAAAGTTGTAATATGCTTTGAAGTCAACAAGCTCGAATTATGACTTTTGATAATAAATACCAAATTATAAAATTTTGTATTTTACGAAGATTTGAATGCTAAATTACAATTTTTTCAATCATTTTTAAATAAAAGCGTCTTGATTTACTAAAAAAAAGAGTTTTGTAAATTACAACCTAAAATTTCGCAATTAGTGATTTTTCAATTCTTTCCGTGTGCACTATGCTGGATAGTTCACTCTACCGAGATTCACTATATCGAGCGTCTACTTTAGTACTAGGTATACAAATCTTGAAATAGTATTTTGTAAAGATGATGATGGTTCTATTGTACAAACATTTTACACAAGCTATTATTTCTTAGAAAAAACAGATATTTTTAAAAAAACTTCCAATCCATATATTAAAACTTATTAAAATCAGAATTACAACCAACGAAAAAATTGAAAAAAATACCGTCAACTGTTTTCTCGATCAATGGTTGCCCATTTTAATAAACTCATTAGATGACCAGATACAAATATATCGTAAGAGTGGAACATAAAATTGGGCGTAATGGATAAAAATGCTAAACCGCTCTGGAGTACAGTAAAGATAGATAAAAACAAAAACCGTAAAATACCATTTCTGAAGGATTCTTTTATTATTTTTGTTTACAGGTATTGAGAAAGCAAACCTATTTCTTACAAGTTTTTTAAAAAATAACTCAGTTTCTCAGCATTTGGATGAGTTTGTAGTGTATGAAGTTAGCCCCTCGATTTTGGAATTTTTTATTTTTGAAATTTGTTCTAGGTTTTTCACCCTTTGTTCCGCATATTTCCAAGTTTTTTTTTGATATTAAAAATTTGGGGTTTTAGGGCCAAAAAACTGATTTTGACCTAGCCCCCCTTTTTCGAAAATCAAATTTTTGAAAAATTTTCCACATTGTTCTATTTTTTCTGAATATTGTTCCAAGTTTTTGGACTCCTATGTTCAAAATTTCAGAAGTTATAGGCAAAATTCGAACAAATTCTACTCCCCCTTTTTTCGAAATTCTTATTTTTTAATTTTTTTTCGTGTTTCAAAAATGTTTCTTACCATTGTTTCAAAAAACTAGAATTGTACGTGTATTTTTAAAGATGAAGCCTTAGAATCTAAAATCCTTTATAGCCAAATTCGAAAAAATTCTTCTCCCCCCTTTTTCCAAATTCTTATTTTTTAATCTTTTTTTCGTGTTTCAAAAATTTTTCTTACCATTGTTTCAAAAAACTAAAATTGTACGTGTATTTTTAAAGATGAAGCCTTCGAATCTTTTTTCCAAAAATCCAAAAAAAGGCTCTCTAATAATTTTTTTTTAACTTTTCACGTACTTAAGAATTCACTTGATGATAAATATATGTATTGAAAAAATGTTCTGACCTTACATTTATATACTATCAGCTTAAAAATTAACTTTAAAAAAATTTTTCGAGTTTTTAACTTTCCCAAGACTCAACTGCCCCCTCCCCCCCTTTTTCCAAAAATCTAATACTTGTTCCAAATGCAGAAACGCTCAAATCCAATTGTTCCAAGGAATCATCCAAAAATATTGAAAACTCAGTGGCGTAGCGTTGGTTTTTGCCGCCCGGGGCTGTCATTTTTTGCCGCCCCTATAGCAACTGTTTTTTTAAAGCCTCTATTTTTTTTATTGTTTAAAAAAAATTAAGTGAAACAACTTACCTAGTCAATATTTTTTTTTATTGGAAGTAGAAATGAAGTTTTCAAAACTAGTTTTATCAAAAACGGTTCGCTTGTTTTTTAATGTTCATAATGTTCATGTGATAAATTTACCACAACTAATTTTAATTTTTCTAAAAGATTCAGATATTACTGAGCAAAACTGTATCACCTATTTTAACATTTTTCAGAACAATTTTTGATAGATTTTTGTTGAGTTTTTTTTGGCAATACCCATCTCTTTCACATCAAAAGGGAAAGATAGGGACAGCTAATGCCAAAACGATATCGTTCGATTGTTTTTGTTTTACGGAATAAGGCCCCAGGGTATTTACTTTCATATTTTGGTTTGACTAAGAAAATTTTGAAAAAAAAAAATTAGCTCAAAAGTGACGGAGTAGATTTATTTCCCTTCTTAAAATTGAAGGAGAATTGCACTTATTGGCTGTGTCACCGCTCGAAGACTTTTAAATAATTTCTTTGGACTGAGAAAATGTATCCATTTTGAAGAAAAATGGATCCAAATGAAAATAAAATACATAAACAGAACATACAGAAATCTTTTAACAATAACGCCTGTTTTGATAAATACATGTTTTTAAAAACTGCCGCCCCCTAGCAAACTCTCTCCCGAAAATTTTGGAAATTTTCCGCCCCTAGAAAATTGCCTCCCAGATATATGTACATATGTTCCAAATAAAAACAGAACAAAAATCTTTTACACTCATGTTTTCATAAATATTTTTAAAAAATTGCCGCCCCCTTGCAAACTGCCTTCCGGATTTTTTGGAAATTTGCCGCCCCTAAAATTGGATCTAAATGAAAAATAAATACAAAAACAGCATACAAAAATCTTTTACACTAAAGTCTGTTTTGATTAATATTTTGAAAAATTGCCGCCCCTAGAAAATTGCCTCCCAGATATACATATTTAAAATTTGCCGCCCCCATATTTGGGAAAATTGCTGCCCCCAAGCAAAGTGCCACCCGGGGCTTGTGCACTCCTTGCCCCTGCCACGCTACGCCACTGTGAAAACTGAAGCTCCAAGTGGTACCACAGTAGCATAGGAGCAATCCATAAAGTATCTCAGAGTCGATCTTGAAACAAAAAAAATTTAGTTTTCAGAATTTTATCATAAACCAGCTTACCTAATGCTTAATATGTGATAATTTTTTGTTAATATTTATTGCGTTTGTTTTTAATTTATTATTTTGTTAAATATGTATACCTATACCTCCATTTTCTCTTTTTTGTTTATGTGTACATATATTTATAATTTTATGTCTATTTTTTTTTTGTATTTATTATTTATCAATTTATTAATTAATTAATTAATTAATTTATTTATTTATTTGTTAATTAATTTATTTGTTAATTTATTTATCTTTTAATTTATTCATTTGTTAATTTATTTATTTGTAATTTTTTTTTATATTTTAATTTTATTGTTATTTTATTTATTTAATCTTATTTACTGTTTGCCTATTTATTTATTTTCTTATTTAATTATACTAATTTTTTCATTTTTAAATAAATCAATTCATTTTTGCATATCTGTTTTAACATTGTTTATTTATTTTTTTTTTTTTTCTTTGTTTATTTACGTATTGAATTCAATTTATTTTAATTTTAATTAAGTCATTAGTTTTATATTGGCAGCAAAATAATCACTGATTTTGCGTTTTAAGCGCCTGAAAACTTAAAATTAAAATATTCAATGAAGAGTTTCAAGGAAAGCGAAATATTTCATGCAAAAAATGTATCATGTGGAAGAAAATATATAATTCGAGCAAAATATCACTCTAGCAAAAATATATAAATATGTGTATAAATAAATAATGTGAAAAATTTTTAATGTGTGAAATATATCATGCGAAAAAAATATCAGTGAGTAAAATATGCATATCTATATGTATGTAGTACATATAATTCAAGAAATATGTCAAGCGAGAAATAAATCATATGAAAAAAAAAAAAATATATTATGTGAGAAAAATATACTTAATTCAGGGAAAATGTTATGCCAAAACTATATCATGGGAGAAATATTTCTTGGGAAAAATATCATGTGAGGAAAATATAGGTATCTATCTAGGTATAGATAATTCGAGAAAAATATATCACGGAAAAATTTTTCATGCGAAAAATTTATCATGCGAGAAATGTTTTATGTGAAAAAAAATATCGTGCTAAAAAAATATAATGCGAGAAATATACCGCCCAAAAAACATATCACGCGAGAAATATATTATGCGGGCTAGAATAAATTATGGAAGAATTATATATTTAATATTATATAAATAAATGTATCATGCAGTAAATATAATGCGAGAAAAGTTTTATCATCGTCAAAGAAAATAAACGAATTACAAACAACATTGAACCCAAACTTATAAAATTGTTATTAAAAATTTTCCTAAGTGGTACAATTTTCCATCCGCAACAATGGGAATTTATGTTCAAGTATCAGCACAACCCCAAAATCTGTACAACAAACTACAAAGCACAGACAAGCTTTTTAGGATGAAATAATTTTAATTCAAAAATAAAAGAAAATTTTTGTCTACTGAGAATAAAATACCAAACGTCTGACAATGTCCGTTTATACTGTGCATCCTGAAAGCATACATATTATGTATGTAGATATGTATGCTTTCTTCTTAATTTTCTAATTCAAATATTATAACAAAAAATCATTTCAACAAGACCAAAAACATTTTAAAATACTTAAAAGGACATTTTGGAAAATCTCTGATGCGAATACAAATTAACGACAATGAATATTTTGTGAAAGCATCATGTACCCATACTACATATTATGTATGTACATATGTATAATAAAGGGTTTGAATATAAGAAAATTTAAGAATGTAATATTGGCGGTTGGCGGATGCGTCCCTTGTTTTATAGGGCGAAAACAATGTTAGTTATAAAATCTTTGGATAAAGTTATATTCATTGGTGTGTTATTTTATTATATAGTTCTGTATAATTTTTCCTCATATAAGCAAATCCTTTTGCAATATAAGAGATTATCCTTGGGTGGAATTTTTTTTTTATATCTATATCTACCTATAGGTATAATGTTTGTCTGTATATACTTCGTATTTATGATGGCCGTCTATCCTTTTTCACTGACTTACAAAGAATTGCTATTTGAATGGAATGTTGTCCATTTGTAATGATAGAGACGTAAAGCTAAGTTACAGGGTGACACAAACTTGATTTTTTTTTATTTTTCGATTATATCTACTCAGAAATGAATAAACACGCAGACAAATGATCGGTTCAAAAAACGTAAAATTCGGGTAACTTAAATAACAAACTTTGTTAATATACAACCTGCAAATTCACCAGGGGTGGAATCGGCTAAGGTGATAAATGATTATCACGTCAACCGTGGTCAAATGTGATTGTCATTTAGTTTTCCGTCTGGGTAAGGTGATTCAACTCAATTCAATAGAATTAAATACTTTCCAATGGCATTTGTCAAAAACATGGTTGCCGTAGTGAATGTTTCAAATGTTTGTAATGAGCTATCGAAAATATAGAACGAAAATGACGTCTTTGCGATATAATTTTTATGTTTTCTTCATATTCCGGAATGTAGTAAACTTCTTTGGTCACAAGAATGTTCATTTTTGTCTGTATGAACGGTAAAAAAAAAAGAACTCTGAAAAATTCATACAATTTTTGTAGGCTGCTGGTAACTCTTGTCGTACTCAGGCAGAAAAGTCAAATTTCTTGGAAAATGACAATCATATTTTTGATGTGATAGCTCTTTAGCTATCAAATGTGATATCACCTTACACAGACTGAATTGCTTGATTGTGACTCTCACTTATCTCAAATCACCTTACACGATTCCACCCCAGGTAAAATTATAGGTACGAGTCAACTCGATTAAAAAAATTGTTTAAATCTAGACACTGATTCGGTTAAAGTGTACTAAATTTTATCAAACTATACTTCTGGGTTAGTTTTTTCGGTTTCAATTAACAATTAAGTTCGTTAATGAAACATATTAAATCGCTCATAGTAAACAATCTACCCAGAGATGTCTGAAATAAGCTGAATATAATTATTTAATTCAAGCAAGCTACTCGTTTAACACAAACGATCTTCAACATTGCGAATCCTTACCAAGTTTTTCCATTTACATATATACATATAACCTTTTTTGGTTTGATTTTAAACAATTTATTTTAATCGAGTTAACTATGTTAGGATTAACATAGTGAACTATATAATTTTTACTACGTAATATTTAACACACTTTTAACCCACCGAAAAACGCTCTCGGTTAGTAATTATTTTTCTGCGTGAATCAACGGATACGGGATACGGAGTGTAAAGTTACTGAGATTTTGAAGTAATAAACTTTTAATCTTGCTGCAGAACAAGAAATTTGGGGCTATATCGTCTGTCCAGAAGAAAACCGAGTACCAACATAATTCAACCAATTAAGTTTTCTGCATACAAAAACTAATATGTCGGCTGAAAAAACACTGGGATCTTCAAAACAACTTTACAGTGCTCCTATTAGATTGCCATAATGTGTAAAATGAGCCTATAAGTATGCAATACCCATTAGTTATGATCGTTTATAAACCTGTTACCTGTTAGGTATGCAAATCAGAAATGCTAGGATAAAGGCATATACATTATACAGCCCAACATAACAACAACATTGCATCAGTTTTCTTCGACGTATGCTTATAGGGTTGGTTATGAGATCAAAAATATTTCGGACTCATTTCAGACTCATCCTTTACTTTACCTTTTTGTGTTGTCTCTTATTTCATCTTGCAGTATGAGCCCAAATTTAGCTCGAACGGTTTTTTAATATTTAAATTTCTACACTAAAACAAGTTTAAAAGTTTTACCTGCCTCTTATATATGTTGGGGCCTGTAACCCAACGTGACAAGTACTTGTCGGAAAAGCGAAAACCAACTTGTCCAAATTCTGTAACAGATCGCGAAAAGTGTACATATATGAACAATCAAAACTTATACTTTGGTTTGTTTTTTTCGTATAACAGAAAGTGACAAGTACTTCCGAACTTTGACAGTTGATAGCGGTTATATTGTTAAAGCTACATTCTGTCAAATTGGCTGTTTTGCCAAATCACCATGGACGGATGTAGCGTTCAACATCAACAATTGCAAATAATAAAATTATTTTATCAAAATTGGTGTTCTGTTCGGGGCTCGGGCAACGTTCCCAGCATCTCATCCACTTTATGGTCAACATAATTGTCCTACGTTGAGGATTATTTGCAGTTTGGTAGACAAATTTGAGTCCAGTGGTTCAGTAAACCATCAACCAACATCCATACGTTGACCAGCCCTGTCTTCGAGAGTTTGCAAGAGAAACCCGAGGCAGTCGATTTCGCGTCGCTCATAAGTCGATTTCTTAGATCACAATTTGGTGAATTTCGCGTCGTCACTTGGGCCTACACCCGTACAAAATTCAACTTACCCAGGAGCTGAAAGTAAACAACCATAAACAACAACAGCAGTTGGGAACTGCCCCTAATTTTCATCAAAAAATCATCTTCTGCAGCGATGAGGCCCATCTCTGGATGAATGCGGGTACGTCAAAAATCAAAATTTTCGAATTTTCGGACGATACAAAACGACATGAGATCCAAGAACGTCAAATGCATCCCGAAGAAGTCACTGTTTGGTGTGGATTTTGGGCTGGCGTCATCATCGGACCATATTTCTTTGAGAATGAAGTTGGCCATCACTGTCAACGGCGATCGCTATAGGTCAATGATTTACCAAAATCAAAATTTTCGAATTTTCGGACGATACAAAACGACATGAGATCCAAGAACGTCAAATGCATCCCGAAGAAGTCACTGTTTGGTGTGGATTTTGGGCTGGCGTCATCATCGGACCATATTTCTTTGAGAATGAAGTTGGCCATCACTGTCAACGGCGATCGCTATAGGTCAATGATTACCACCTTCTTTTAGCCTGAATTGGATGATATGGAAACCAACGATATGTGATATGTGATTTCAACAGGACGGCACTATACATGCCACACATACTCACGCCATATTGAAAATTTTTCAAGAGCGATTCGAGGGCACATTTTCATCTAACGTAGAGGTGAAGTGAACTGGCCACCCAGATCGTGCGATTTGATCTCGTTAGAAATTTTCTTTTTTGTTTTTCTGAAGTCGCAGTTCTATGCGAATACGACGCCACAAACTACAGCGGCCCTCAAAGCCAACATAACCCTTGCCATCGGTCAAATTCAGCCTGATTTATGCGCCAGAGTCATGGAAATTTGGACATTTCGGGTGCCCCGCACCCAGAGAAGCCGCGGTGGACATTTGAACGATGATATATTTCATACATAATGGTATCGATAGGTCTCTTAAACAAATAAAAAATTTCAATGATATCTCACACACACTTTTTTTAATTTAAATTTAAAGGCATGAAGCGCTTATAATGAAAGACCCTGATATAAGAGTAAAAATTCTTTCTGAAATATTTAACAAAAAAAAAGTGGATACAGTCAATTGTTTATAGTCGTCATCGAAGAACAAAGAACATAGGTAACAAGATTTTGAATTTTCTTTAGGTGAGGAACCTACTTAGTTTGATTTTTTTTTTAAATTTCAGAATTTGAATTTTACGAAAAATAACGAACCTAAAACATCATAACTATAAACTATACCTATACCATTTTACAGTGCTTACCAAAAAATCCAAATTCTTAATAATGATATTCCCGGAACAGGAAGTCCGAATCAAAAGTATTAAAAGATTCAATAAAAGAGTTTTATTTGAAAATTCCTAAATTCATATATTGAAACACCCTGTATCTGCATATTAACCATTGTCATGCATTAAGCAAACATATAGGTATAATTCTCCAACCCAACCGCTTAATAAAAAGGACTTGCTCCTTCAATCCTTTGGAACCAGCATCAACTCTATGTATGTAGGTATGGCCAGCAAATAATAATAACAACATTATTTCGTTGTAATAAAAGTATATTTCTATCTAAACTCCTCGAGTTGTCTCCCGAAGAAGAAATGAACGACGAAACGAATGGATCTTTGTATTAATTTCCTCCTTTTTTTTTTGCATACACATACCTCTGCTGAGCTTGGAGAATGTAGACTGAGTAGTATACCACCAGTCACATTTATCTGTACCTAGACCTACGATTGTGCGGTATGCAAAAGAATCTAGAATCACATCCATACAATTCGTATATGTAGTGCTAGACAATGCGCTTGAATGGAATGAGTTACTATTACGGTTATATACGGTTTATATGAAAACGGACGACGACGACAACGACGAGCAATGGAGAAAATATTCTGAGGAACTGTATCCGCACTTTTATTATCGAACGGACGAACGGTCGGTGGTGGTTACGGACGGGGTGGTGTATAGTGTGGGAGGTTTGGGTCCAGGTGGGTATAGAATAGAACTCATGTGAAGGGGCACATACATCGCTGCTGCTGCTGCCGCCTGTCTCATGCTTGAACATATAAAACAATGGAACACACAGAGTCGCTTTGAAAAGTCATCCTTTCGAGAGATAAAAGGAAAAAGGCTCAAGTTACTACCATTCTGCTTTCAAGGAGGCATGAACTTTGACTTTGACTTGGCTCAGAAATTTTCGTTTGGAACTTGGGCCAAAGGATTTATTCATTTGCGCTTTATTCACCAAAAAAAGATAAAGGGATATGTGTCTACCTGCCTCCTTTTTGGAGTCCTTATATATATGTATATGACATTCCGCATGTTGAAGAGGGGGACGGTATATCTATGGTGTCCTGTATATGTAAGAGCTTCCGCTTGTTTGTGATACGACAGAGATATTATAAAGGAGTAAAAAGTCTGTATATATTTTCTTTCTTTTTTTTTTTGTCACCATTTGATATAGCAATGGTCACCATCTTATTTTGGACATGCGTCGATTCGCTATACCATATAATTCGACACACAAGGGTGAGTGGACACAGGGTATTATTAATGTATATACGACACGAAATATTAAACCTAACATCTAAAGTGAAATAAAATGAAGGGTTGAAAGGATTTAAAATGGACGAGTCCTTCTCGCAATTCGTACATAATAAAATTTATTTATCATTTAGAGAAGATATTGCGAACAAGGATTAAATAAGTAGGTTTGTCCAATGTTTCCGCTGCGGCGAGGGTTCAAAATGTTCCTATATCTGTAAAGTGTTCTTAATTTTGAAAGGTTATCACATAGGCTTTGTGTTTTAAAAGGACATTTTGATAAACGGAAACAAAAAGAATCTCGAAACTGCTGAGCAGAGAGTTCTGATATACGTTCGATTGAATTAAAGGGTGATCTTTGATTAATATTCAATATTCAAACACATCAATATTATTATATACAGTTAGAATTAGACTTCCTTAAAACACTTAAATTAACAGGAATTCTAATTCGTCTGTGTAATAATTGAAAAAATTGTGAACCAAGAAGTCAACAACTTTTTTGCAAACAATATTATGGTAATCATATACCTATTTTCTTCCCAGATCCTTGTAAGGACTTCATCCCTTGATTAACATTTTCATAATATAGGAATATAATTGTTACAAGTATAGTGGCGGCTTCTTTTTAATTTTTATTTGCTACGCGCCACACAGATGTTGTATATATGTAGGTATCAAAGAAACGTCATTGTGAATAAAAAAAGAACACAAAAATAAACAAAGGAGAAATTAAAAGCGGCGCCTTTTATCGGCTAAAGATTAAAGGAAAGTAAATTTAAAATTTAATATGCTTCCAATGACATCCACACGTGAACGCTATTTTATTTATAATATTTTTGAAAAAAAAGAAAAGAAATAACTGCTTAACGTACTTATTGGTAATTAAAAGAAGAAAGAATTAAAAGTAGACTCTTGTATTAACCGTAGGTACTCATACAAATTTTATAAACAAAATTTATTTCGATGTGAAAAGATTTTCTATTTCTGATCAATAAAATGAATATAGGCTTCTGTAATCTGTATATGCAGGAGGAAAGATGGGAAATTTGACCATAAATGCTGGGAGACATGAATCACTCGTAATATTTCACTTAGCAAGATTACACTTAAATCCTATAAGTATTTGCTCAAGACTTCGGCTTACTCCCTTAACAAGATGTCTATAGTTTAATTTACATGGGGTAATTTCGAGTATGACTAGGGTTGCTATCCGTCCGGATTTTCCCGGACATGTACTCTTTTTTCACTGTGTGGGGGATCGTCCGGGATAGTTTTTGTTAATTGTCTGGGATTTTACTCTTTTTACCCATTGAGTATCTATTTACTTTTATGCTACTTATAAATAAAATATAAGAATTCAAAGTTTTCTCATCGATGCAGTTCAATGAGAAGAATGTTACGTGGAAATCAATTGAACCGTGTGTACTTTATCTTCAAGAAAAAGGTGTGAATATTGAAGGACTAAATTATTTAATAAATTTTGTAATGTAAAGAGCCTTATGGCTAACCTATCTTCCATCTTAATGTAAAAATGAAAAATGGACAGAATATTTCAAGAGTTGTTCTTCCGTAGAATTATTTAGTCAATTAATTAAAAGATTGCAGAGTTTTATTTTGCAATACCAAGTCATAACGCAGATGTGGAAAGAGTTTTCTCTTTAATCAATTCGCAGAGGACAAAAGATAAAAACAAACTCTTACTTGAGACCGTCAAAGGAATTATTTTAACAAAATTTAATTTTAACGAATTAAACTGTGAATCTTTTTACGACGTGATTATGTCAAGCAACAATGATATACTAAACAGTATAATGTAATGAAAAATTCAACTAGCACTGTAAAGGCTATTTATCAAAAAAAAAAAAAAACAAATGAAGTCCTTTTTTTTATACCTCAAAGATGTTTTTTACCTTAAAAATGTGATTTTTAAACAAAATATTTATTTTAATTTAAATGTTAATACAATTTTTTGTTTTCTTTTACAATAAAAATATGTTTATTCTGTCCTCGTTTTGTACTCTTTTTTCAGTCCTCATTTGTCCGAAAAAGTCCGGGTTTTTGAAACCCGAGAACTGGTTTCATCTAAACATATCTTGCTATCCTAGTATACAGGGTGCTCCGAAATCACCGCCACAGAAAAAAAAAAACATGAGTTCTTGAGGTCATTTCAAATATAAACAAATTTTGAAAGTAATTCATCTAAATCGGTGGAACCGTTTCTTAAAAAAAAGATATAAGAAAAGTGGGTGTGGCAGTGGGCGGATTTTACTAAAAGAACAGTAGACGCTCGATATAGTGAATTAATTAAAACCAGGCCTGTCCACTATTTCGAGATTGTTCAATATTTCGAGAGAGAAACTATTAAAGACTATTAAAAGTGATTTTGATACAAAATGAATTTTTTTATTTTTTAATGCGTAAAATAATTTCAAATGGACAAAAAAAAACATAAATATTTCGTAATATTATAAATAAAATACAATAAGCTTTATTTTTCATAAAAACGAAAAACTTCATAGTTCCCGGTACACATTATTTTTTTTTTTAAATATGAATGAAAAAAAAAAAATAATCATTTCTGTTTGTTTGTTTCTCAATTTTAAATTGATTTGCACTGCCTTTTTTTGTAAATGTTTCATAAATTTCTTTAAAAAAAGTCCACAATTTACAATTTGAGAAAAAAATATAAATTCACTATATCGAGAAATATTTTGTTCACTATTTAGAGTTTTCTGTATAAAATTTTGTGTGTTAAATATACTGGATAGTTCACTCTACCGAGATTCACTTTATCGAGCGTCTACTGTATTTCTTAATTTTTCTCTTACTATAGTATCAACAAATGTTGAAAATTTCATCCAAATAATTGAAGCCGTTTTCGAGAAACAAGGATAAGAAAAATGGATATGAAACAAAGATATTAGACCCTGTTTAGATTGGGAAGATTGAATCCGGACTGGTGAGTGCCATCGTGTTTACATTTTAAACTTTCAAATATCGCTACCATCCACCCCTGAAAGTATGCAAAATTATGGGTTTGGATTCACCATTCGGATTTTCTTTCGACAACCCTGCTTGCGAATACCTATAATGGATAACAATTATAATTATGTCCCAATTCTTGGAGTCTGAATACTCAGTTACAATGCTTTGTGGACTTGTGGTTTCCATCATTTTTGACTTAACAATTTTCAATTTTAACACCAATAGGTTCCTTATTTTTCCTCTATTCACAATATATAAGTTCAGTTGAGAGAAAAATCAAATATAATTCTAGATCTTTCTGGGTTTTTTTGAATTCAAAACGCAAAAGTTCTGCATTTCCTGGTTCCATGGAGCTTGACGGTGAAAACTCTTTTGAAATCAAAGCAACGTGTAATCTAATCGCTAAATTTTTTCAATCAAACTACAATGTAGACGTTATATCCGATAGTGACAGTTTATATAATGGTATTAATTCTCAAGTAGATTTCGATGTTTTTTCTTTGAGAGATCAAGAAGTATTTGACGGTTTAACACATCTTGATTTAAATATTAAAGCTGGAGTGGATTTGATTCCTCCTCTTTTGTTATCTAAATATGCGATTTCGCTTGGAAAAGTTTTAAAAATAATTTTTAATAAATCGCTTCTCACTGGTGAGTTTTTAGAAGAGTGGAAAATATCTTCGATACGCCCTATTTATAAAAGTGGTCTCAAACACTTAATCAAAAACTATAGACCAGTCTCAAAACTCTCGGCAATTCTAAAACTTTTTGAAAAGTTGGTTTTCAATAGGCTCAACTTCATAGTTAAAGATATCATAACGCCAAGACAGCATGGTTTCTGTAGTGGTCGCTCAACTACAACTAACTTGTGTCTTTTCACAAATTTTTGTATATCTTCTTTGGAAAAAAGAATGCAGGTCGATGTTTTATATACAGATTTCGTAAAAGCCTTCGATAGAATGCACCACAGAATTCTTTTAAGAAAGTTTGAGAGAATGGGGTTTAGACCTGGCTTTCTAAAATGGTTGGAATCGTATTTATCAAATCGTAAACAGATTGTTAAAATCGAAGATGGTCAATCTTTTTTTATTGAGGTCTTGTCAGGCCTGCCTCAGGCTAGTCATTTGGGGCCTCTCCATTTCAACCTATTCGTCAATGACATTCCAGATTGTTTACAATTTGCAAATTGTCTAATGTTTGCAGACGATTTGAAATTATATTTTCAAATATCTTCAATCGATGATTGTCTTATGTTCCAAAAAGACATAGACACGTTTTTTCAGTGGTGTAAACATAACCATCTTCAGTTAAATATCTCTAAGTGTAAGATATTCAGAGTTTTTCGTTCAACACCTAAGGTGCTATTCAGTTACAGTCTTGGTTATGAAAGTCTTTCAGTGGTTAATGAAATAAAAGACCTTGGTGTTATTTTTGACACAAAGTTTTCTTTTTCAGAGCATGTTAATTTTATAATATCAAAAGCGAATTCCTTGCTAGGTTTTTTAAAGCGCAACGCAGTTGTTTTCAAAGATAGTTATACTTTAAAAACGATTTACATATCTTTAATTATACCCATATTGAAATATTGCAGCGCTGTTTGGTCGCCTTTTTATCAAAACTCCTCTGACAGAATTGAAAATGTTCAAAGAAGATTCACGCGTTTCGCTTTGAGGAACTTAGGGTGGTCGGAAGGTCTACCCAGCTATAGTTCTAGATGCGCATTAATAGATTTGAAATCTTTAAAAAGTCGTAGAGAATCTTTAAGTGTTCTTTTTATAAAGGACATAATCAATGGTAAAATAAAATCTCTGGATTTACTAGTTTTTATGCCTTTTTATGTTCCTGAGAGAAATCTAAGAAACAGGGACGTTCTCTTTTTGGTTCCTAATCACAGGACGAACTATGGACAAAATGAAGCCATAACTCGTTCTTTATCACTTTTTAATTTAATTCATAATGAAGTCGAAGTCAAATGAATAGAAATATGTTTAAGAGAATTGTTTTAAATTTTTTTAAGGATTTATAATTATAAAATTATTATTAATTATGATAGTCAACAGATTATGTATCCATTGATGATGAATAAATAAATAAATAAATATTGATATCAAAAACGTAAAAAAGTATAACCAAAAAAAAAAAACGGTAAAATAATGCTTTTTTCGGAAATTTTTTTTTTCTGCTATTAGTAGGTATATATGTACATAAAAAAGTTTTTTATAACAGAATTGTAGAGAATTTAAAGACCAACAAATTTTTTTTTTTAATTTTCAAAATTTTGACAGAAAATGTGATAAATTTAAAAAAAAAATAAAAAATTTTTTAAGAATATACCTACCTATCTAGAAAAATTTATAGTGGAACAAAAAGTAAGAAATTTAATTATACACACGTTTTGCCTAACAATTTTTCTATACAGGACTAACAGGATCTGAGATATTTAATAAAAACTGAAATACAAGATGGCGTTTAAAAGGTGATTTTAACGAGTACGGAAAATCAGAGTGATGATCTTCGATGAATCTCCATTAGAATTGGAATGAATGAACAAATTTTGGGGTGTCACAAACTGCTTGATCAGATAAAAAGTTTAAAGCTTAAAATTACGAAGAACTATCACTAAAGATCATTATTCGAGATTAACCCAAATTAAAGAAATCACTCATTAAGCTATTCCCACTCAATTTTTCCTTGCTAATCCTACTTAGGTATACACTGGTGTGACACGAAAACTTTTCTAAAATCCTCCTCATTCTTAGTAATTTTTCTCCTTTCTAATATCATTAGATTACTCCAAAATTGAAAGATATAAATATTCTCTTTTCCGTTATGATTTTGAATGCAAAAATGCACCAAAGATTTTCACTCTGTTGTTTCCATGTCACCTCAAAATCACATCCAAAATTACAATTTTCTCTTCAGAAAGAGTTCTCTCACGATTCAGGGTCAGGAGTCAGGACTCAGGACACCATAAATGCCAACGGGCAATCTCACTGTCATATGAGTAAACTTTACATATACCGATGGCGATGCCACTCAAAAAAAATAGCCAACAAATTATTACTGTTTGAGAATCACTATAAAAGCAACGACAACACGTAGGAGAATAACACTCATATGGAAGTGAAAGCATTGAACCCACCATCACCATCACCACCCACAATGACGACGATATAGGTGAAATTCATTTCCCCTGAATCTTATTGGAAATTTCCCCACATATGTACATATGTGTACGCGACGATGGCTCTCAATATAATATTATGCCTTTGTCTCTTTCTGCACACATGTGAGATGTGGTGAATGGTGATACTTCACATATGAGTGGACATATGTGATTTCCTAGCTTCATCTCTCTCTGCCGACCGGCGAACATTACCAAACGACTTTCTCTGACCATGGTCAGTCATTTCATTCCGTTTTTCCGTTCGTATATATGCACGACGACGTTAAGTGATGATGCTCACTTATATGTGTGCGTTTTTAAATGTCACTACCACACATACAACATGTTATGTTGTGGACGCTGGGCACTATGAAAACGAATCCGTTAGTCGAGTGAAAAAGCAAAAAGCTAGTGGCCAACGGGGAGGTGACATCAAACTGGATTGGCCAGCGTGGACACCGAATGTTTTGTTGTGGCCAAATGACAAATTGAAAGAGTCTCCTGCACTCTACCCCACAACCCCGCAGTATCTATACACTAGGTATAGCCGTCAGCATCATGTATGTTGGCTTTTTGGGAAACACAGTTATGATAAACGGAATTGGGGAGTCCACATTGACCATGTCGTCGTCGGTCGTATGGGACAGTGTGGGCCTGGGCCTGGGCGCTGGCTGTTCCAGTGCGTATATATATCGGTATATATGGTATAAACAAGTAGTTATATGTATATGTTTTGGGGGGTTTACATATACGGTAGATATGTACGTAGGTATGCATGAACGGTGTCGTTATAGGATGCCCAGGATGACAGGAGTCCTCTTGGCATAGCGGCAGCAGCTGGCTTGTCTGGTTTAGGGGCCAAAGAGATTTGTTGGTTGGTTTCATTTTTATTGCGCTCCTCATGGATATAAGGTTTGCAGTTTTAGATACACACACGAGTATTGTAGCCATAAGCAACCTACCATCCACCACCCACTATCGCACCCGTTTGTTCAGGTGGTGCAAATAATGTATGGTTCATATGTGTGTATGTATACTATATTATATGATGGTGTACACGTAGCATTGTGAAGGATCTTGGGTGCCACCTCATCCCTTTTTACTGTCCCTTCTGTTCTTTTGATTTTGTCATTAAGAATAAGATGTTTTTCTTTTAGGTAGGTATACGTATATCGTTATACGGTCCATGGCTAGCGAGGTGTAATTGCCCGCAGGTAATTGTATGACGTATGTGTGTTTGAGAATACATATATGTACCCATTTTTTGATAGTGTGGGTTGGTTGACGACATTTCAAAAGGATCATGGGGTCAACATTTATAGATATAAACTTACACATACATAGATACATAGGTGAAACTTTTTCCAGATTCCTGGACAAAAGCTATTTCCTTCTGGTATCTTATAATATGATATAGGTATGTAGGAAAGGTAGGTAAGGTATAAGGTAAGGTATAGGTATAATAATAAGAACCTATATAGATATCTATGAAGGTAAGGTCCTAACTAGGTATATGGATTAAACCAAGTCGCTATGTCTAAAATAAAATTAGTTTTTCAGGAAAATCGGGCTGGAGCTTAAGCCACCATTTTGGAATTTTCTTAAAAAATGGACTTGAAATAGAAATTTTTTTTTAAAACAACGGCAACGCTTACAGTGTCATCTTATATCTTTTTTAAAGCCAGAAATCCATTTTTTAATTCTGCTTTTAAATAAAATTATTTTAGTGAACACTTTTTAAAAAATTAATTATTAAACTCAAAATTTTGAAAAAAAAAAATGAAAAATAAAATTTGGAAACTAATTTTTTAAAATTTTTTCGTTATTAAGTAATATTTTTGTTTTTAGTATATTCAACGATCAATTTTTAGTCAAACGCTAAAAATCAGATGCTGAAATATAGTTTTTGAAAAATATCATAAATGAGTTTTTATTAATTGAGGCGCTCAGCGCTAAAACGGCCTAACCCACATTTCCAAAAAAAAAATAACTAAGCACGCAGATCGAATCACAATTCAATCATTTATAATATATTATAAAAAAAACCGAAGCCCTTTGTAGAATAGTCTTGTTATTATTGCGGAAAAATTTTTGTAATGTATAAAAAAACATCAAAAAGGCTCGAAGATAAAATGGCTTAGGTTGCTAAGATGAAATATAATTTTCAAAAAAAAACTTTGCATAAGTGAAGTCAACAGTACACAATGTTTCTTTAAACAATCAATTATTTCAAACAAGAATAATAAACTATTTTTATTTAACTTTTAATGGAAATAAAAAAAAAATTGTTTCAAATAAGCTTCTCTTTAAACTCATTTATCTCAGTTCGAAAACTTTAGGGTTAGGCCGTTTTGGCACTGAGCACCTCAATTTAGCTTCAATCCTTTTATTTAAAATGCTCTAAAACTCAGTAAGTAGGTAACATACTAAAGTAGGTACATTTAGTTATTTTTAATTTTTCAAAAACTTAGACTTTTTAGCATCATGTTTTTTAGCGTTTGACTAAGAATTGTTTAGAGCATTGAATACTATTAGAACAAATATTATTATTTATTAGAAAAAATTAATTTCCATTTTTTTTTTTTTTCAAAATTTTGAGTTTGAAAATTAATTGTTCAAAAAGTGTTTACTAAAATAATTTGATTTAAAAACAGAATTCAAGAATGAATTTCTGGTTTTAACTTATAACCGTTATAACCGATATAACCGTTGTTTTTAAATATATTTTTGTTTTCTATTTCAATTCAATTTTTTAAGAAAATTCCAAGATGGCAACTTAAGCTCAAACCCGACTTTCACGAAAAACGATTAATATACTATTAGGAGTATATTAGTAGTTTTTCCCCTCTAACGAATTGTGAAAAAAGGGTACCTACGCAATAAGAAATTTTCCAGGTCAAATGATAAATCCGACTTTGCTAATTCTGAAATGAAAAAATTGAAGTCGAGATTTCAATCAAAAAGATTATTGGTAAATGTATATTCCTAGGTTAGGTAGGTATAGGCAAAGAAAAGAATATAAGTAACTTTATATTCTTTGGTATAGGTTACCTATATATCTATGAGCTACTTGACGACTAGATAGGTTGGATAACTATAGTGCATAGATAAGTTAAGGTATACCTATTTGATATATAGATATACATATACATATTCTGAAATTGTCTCAGAATCGCTTTCTATTTGTCTCGACAGGGATATATTTGTATTTATGTTACCTATAGGTAAAAACATATTCCCCTCAGAAAAAAAGGTACATGTAGGATAGGTAGGTTTTGTATGTACAGATATGTATATTGTATATATGTCTAAACCCACCAGATTTGGATGTTCTCAAAATAAAATACCCAAATTTTCTTGTTAGAATTTATGAGTGTAAATTTTAAGCAAATTTTTCGTTACGATGATAGCACAGAATCAACAGCCTATAAGCTGCTGAAATAATTTTTTTTTTTTCAATTATTTTTTCTGTTGCAACAATTAAACGGAAACGTTTATACTTAAATACTGAAAAGTATAATCTGCCTACAAGAATTCAAAGAAAAATGCATATAGCTGTCATAGAACTGACTATTTGGTACTCAGAACACATTTACGATATTTCTTAACCCTCAAGGCAAGCTGAGTTTCTTTAACGAAGATAAGGTTCTATGTATAGTTTTGGTAATTTCTGTTTCCAACTGCTCAGCTATTATTTGTTTTGATTTATTTAAATTTCCATATGATAGTTTTGTTTTCACTTAGCAGTATTTTCACTGTAATATTAAATTATTATTTTTTTTTCCATTTCTAACAGCCATATTTATAAAAAGTTGTTTAACTTTAAACAATCGTCTTCTAAATTATAAATGAATAATTTTAATTGCTTTTAACGCCCATATTATTCACTGGATACATCCAGATTAAAACTTTAATCCTGATGTAAAGTATACAAATTCTATGTAAATACATCCGGATTTAAGTTTTAATCTGGATGTATCGAGTGAATTATATGGGCCTAAGAGTTATATAGCTTTAGACAATAAAATCGGTTGCTTTAACCTTGACTAGGATGATATTTTATGAAATAAGGGATATTTCTTAATATTTCAAACAACATATTAACACATTGTCTATTTATAGTCAGCCACCTAAAAAAATAAAATAAACACGGCTGTAAATTTGAAAAAAAAAACACGTTTTTAATTTTTATTTGAGCTTCATCTGGGGATATGTTAACAGCACTAAATAATAAAAATAAAATAATTTAAAAATTTAAATACATAATGTATTCCTCTCGTAGAAATTTATGAGTTTTTGTTTTAAACTATTATAGGCGAAGACTTAATAAAAACAAAAAATTATAAATATTTTAAGTTTCACCAATCTATAAAAGGGAAATTTCAGGGAAATTTTTGTTAAAATCGAGTTCTCTTCACATCCTGGTTTTTTGTCTTTCTAAGGCCGTTGTCCGAATTGCGTTAAAATTTTCTACCACTGGTTAAATTTTGATGTTTGGTTAAAATGGGATAATTTTTTTATTTTTTCTGTCCGAACTGGATTAAAATAGGATGGGTTAAATGGGATTTTTAGTTAAAATTCCCGCAAGATTAAAGAAATTTCCCTAACCACAAATTTTATTATTCCAGAAAATAATATTTTTTACAAAATTCAGTTTGAAATGTATCAAAATAAAAATTCGACGCGAATAAAGTAGAAATTTCTTAATTTGATTTACTTTTAAACGATTTGCATCGATTATATCCTCAAAAATTACGGAAAAAATCCTGTTGTGTATTACTTGATTATGCAGTCTGCGAACACTAGTTCACAGTTGTCAACAAACCAAACAAAATACAAAATAAAACAAAACAACCAATTGGCATTAATTTTGCAAGATGAATTACAATTTGAGGAAGTATTTTATATTATTTCGTTTATGTTTTTTAAAATATCAGCGTATTATTACGAGGACTGCAATAACACAGCAACGACTACGCGAGGTATTTGTACATGCACATAATAAAAATAATTTCAAAGTCAATTTTATCTCTTGAGAAACGTCAAAATTTAACCACTAGTGTCAAATTTTAACCTGCTCTGGAGCTGAGCAATTTTCAACCCATTTTATTCACCATGCTAGTGTCAAAATTTAACCAATGTCAAGTTTTAACCAACATTTTAACACAATTTGGACACGGCATAGTAAGCGAAATGTATGAGAAAAAATAAGAAAGCTTTATGTATTGAAACAAATGCCAAGAATTGCAAAATAAACCCGTAAACTTCTTCAAGATTAAAAACAAACATTGAGTCGCTGCCGAAAGGTTTTTATAAAGTGAGAGTTTCAATTAAATTTAACAATGAATGCACATATAAAAAGAAGAAAAAGAGGCAAAAATTACATAGAAGCTGAAAAAATGGGCTAATTGATATTGTATCTCCAAAAATTGAAAATTAAAATGTTTCAAAATTTTTCAGCTGATATATCCACTTGTTAACTGCATCTGATGACTTTTCAATGACACATTTTAATGAACCAAAAATGGCATTTAGTTTATAAGGGTGTTTAAAAGGTTTAAAAATCCCATTTTAAGGTTTAGGAGCCTGTTAAATGTTTAAAATTCCTTCGTGAAATCGCCCATAAGTTAGTTAATGTAACATATTAAATCGCTCATTGTAACTTATCTACCCAGAGATAAGTGAAAGTAACTGAATATAATTAATTAATTTAAGCAAGCTACTTGTTTACATAAACTATCTTCAAAATTGCGAATTCTTACCAAGTTTCTCCATTAATATAACCTATACGTTAGAATTAACAAAGTTAATTTTTACCCTTGACATATGTAATATCCAACTCATTTTTTTTTTAACTTACCGAAAAACGCTATCGGTTAGTAATTATTTTTCTACGTATATATAGTTGATTTTAAATTAAATGAAAAAATAAATATTTCAATAACATTCTTGCGTACTGCAAAAAATGCACTTTTACACTTCACTAAAAATGAAATTGAAATGATTTTTGAAAAAAAATGTATTTTCAGTTTTAAGGTTTTAAGCGATTGAGGATAGTAAATTAATAATCTTATATATTTCAAATTTCAGTTATTTTTTATTGACTTGTAATTATAACTTAAGATTAGGTAGAACTTACCTATAGATAAAAAAAAAAAAATTCAACATGCAACCTGACTTCCTTTGCTGCAAATAATAATTATATCAATTACTTCGCCAGTTTTTATTTCTATATTGGCTAATTCAGTAAGTCGTTCTTCACCGGTATGAGTTTCTAACAAAAGGTTTTAATCGTTTCATCATCGAAAACGTTTTTTCTTGTGTACATGTTGATATTGGCAAAGTCCCCAGGATCTGAGTTTCAGGTTCTGAGGTTTAACATTGGCCCATTGCTCCTGCCTCAATAGTCGATACTGCTCGTGAAATTTTTAATTTTTCAGTTTCATCCACAATATTTGGAAAGTCTTGTGCAGTCTCAAAAATATCTTTAAATTCAAAAATAACATTTTCTCGAATTTTTCGAAACGTATTTGACACGACTAACGTGGTCCAGAGCACAAAAAGGTGATTGCAAATTTAGCACAGTGGCAGTGTTTACGAAATCAAAATGATTATAGCAGCACAAAAATTAAATGGTTAAAATTACTGATAAAAAACAAGTAGTTTAGATGAAGTTTCAGAGTCTTTATCAGTATACTCAACTCTTCCAAAGTACGCACTATGACTTTAAAAATTTCTTTAAAACTCATCGAGTTTTACACTTAGCCAGTAAATGTTTCCATTTATAGTTTCGGGACAGTTTTGTTAAATGTTTTCTTGCAACAAATTTGTTAGTTTTGCCGATAGTTTAAAAAATGCCCAACCGATTTTACTATGCCAATCGTATTGTGAATAGGCTGAATTTGGCAAGAATGCCCTAGAGCTAGGTTTAATGAATGTGCGCTGCAATTAACATATTAAGGGTATTCATGCAACGTCGGAAAAGCATCGTGTTAAACGTCTTAAAGTTTACGACGTCGTAAACGAACTGTCAAAATTTGTATGGGAAATCTTTTCAACCAAATCTTAAACTTTAAGACACAAATTTGTGTGTTAAACGAAGATGGTGAACATCGTTAACATGATAAACTCTTGCGTAAGTTGTAACCTTAGAAGAAGAAATAGTGGAACGGGCACATCGAGGAACAATGAGGGTTTTTTTTTTTCAAAATAGTGTGAGTTACACAAACACAAATGCATTCACACATGCACTTTTGTTTTGATCACAACAATAAACATACTTACCATCATTTTCGCCAAATAACTCAAGAATGAATAGATCATTGAAAGCAATTTGTTCATACGATTGTATAAATTTACTTGTTTGGCTTATTTTGGGCATTTTTAAAATGTGGACGACAAATGTTACGAATGCTAAAATAAAATTAAATATTTTAAGCTGTTTGACGTTTAACGAACAGCTGATTTGTTTACCATATCGTTTACCACATTTAAGCAAAATGTTTGGTGCGTTTATGAAACGTGTGTCGGAAGCTTTACGATTTTACGACATCGTAAAGTTTAAGACGTTGTATGAATACCCTTATTATAAAGCTTCATTAAACATCATTAAAACTATACCCCACATAGCGGAAGCACTTTCCCTATTCCAAGTTAATTGTTGCATTTTATTTACAATTTTTATAATGCAGACAGAATTTTATAAGCTAAATATTTTCCGTAGTGCTTTCTACACGAAGAAATTCCAAACAAAATCTTCCCGCAAAATAAAAATTTCAACTTTATAATCAACGTATATCGAACATTAATGGACATCTGCTCCTTCCGTGAAATGAATCTGCTAAAACTGCAAAAAAACTATGCTGAATTGAACTATTTTATTCTGAACGATATTACCACATACAGCAATCAATTTGTTTTAAATAGGAGGGCTTAAGTATGTAGCGTTTAAATTCAAATTTTGAGAATATTTTTTAAAGATTTGAATCGCCACATTTGCTTCGCATTCGTACAGCAAAACTAGAAAGTTACAATCGTTTACTATAATATTCTGGTTCTGGCTCATTGGACCCTTAAGGCCATTTCTTGCTGATATTTCGTGAAAATTTATATTTAAACTGAGAAATATGAGAAAGAGTGCAATTGTTATGGATTTCGGAGGTAACGGCCATGATGTATGTACTATTCGTACATTGTACAATGATTGGGCCAACTTGGTACGACACAAATCGGTACAACGATAATTGTATATAAATGGTGTATTACCCGCTTAAGAGTTTGTTTATGTGTATTTCCAAGTGATTTTACATCACTATCTTTTTCATTCCAAGTGAAATGGAGAGTTGAAATTCATACGACCAAGAAAATTATTGACAAAAGTCTGGAATTAATTATAAAAACAAAACATTTCAGACTTTTGCTTCATTTTTATCTTTAATAACTTTATCTAGTGCATATATATTTTTATATGTATCTGCATACCTTCCACAATATTACAGCAATTAACACCCGATAATATATTTTCACATTTTATCTTTTTAAACGTTTGAACAACAAACCCTTTTCGCATTTATAAAAAAAAACAATTTGCAAAACTAAAAACATAATTTTTACAATAACAGTGTTTTTTTGGGATTTTATACATAGTAAAGTAGAAATTCCCAAAAAAAAACCGTCCGCAGTAGCCTACCCATTCGTAGTAGGATTCTACTTCTGCTTTTATTGGCAGTAATTCTACTGTGGATATTGTATTTGGAACTTGTATAAAATTCTACTGTACTGTGAATAGCTTTCCCAAAAATACACGACTAATGTCTCAATTCTATAAATGACCTTATATATCATCTGTTTTAAATTTCACAGATAAAGATTTCAAAAAATATTCGGATCTACTAAATAGTTTGAAAACACTGAAAATACACTGAAAGACTGAAACTCAATGCGCAATTTGGATTTCGGTCTCATTTCGTTTGAATTCTGGATCTGGAACAGTTACAGTGAAAGCTCCCTTGGGCGGACAGCGATGGTTGCAGATCTTGAGTCCATCTAAGGGAGTTATCCGTCCAAGGGAAAAAAAAATGTATGGAATTTAAGAATTTTTCCGCTCAAGGGGATTGTCCGCTTAAGGGAGCTGTCCGCAATAGGAGCTTTCACTGTATTAGATCTAGAAATGTCCTGTAGAAAACTAAGCTAACAAAATAATTCTAAATTCTGAATCAAATTCAGTGCATCATGTCTTAGAAATTAAAAACAATAAATTATTACTATCTCTATCACAAAAGTGTTTTTTTATATACCTAGTTATTATTTTTGTATTTGTATTTTACCTAAGACAAACTTATTTAAGATCTACTAAATAAATTACATAGAGCTTATCTTCACTCTATAAAATAGTTATAGTTTTGTTTAAATTTTCCAAAAATTAACGTATTTGCTCAATAAAACTATGTACCTACCTTTTTTTGTAAACAATATTAAGATAATAATTAAGTACCTAGAAAGCGATGGTCCATTACCTAAACATTTTCAAAATGGTTGTTAAAAACGAATGAATCCCTTTCAATAGGTACTGAGTTTTTTTTTAAGTGATAATTTAACAGATCATTTTCAACTCCACGCAAGTTAGGTTTTCTATTCTATGCGATTATCGAAATCATCGTACTTTGAATTGAATCTCAAAACTAATCTATTCAAATAAATTTATGTGTAAACTGAAATTTAAGCCACGAACCCGCAGAATAGTTCAAAAAATGTACCAAACCAATTTGATCTAATTTAGCAACGCCATCTATATTCAAATAGCAACTGATCGTATAATCAAAAAATCCATCAGAAAATATGTAATAAATAAATTCAAAATTTCTACTTTGGTTCAAATAATCGTTGCATACTTTTAGGATGTTATCCATTTAAATTCTTATTGGACAATATTTTATATAAATTTTTTAATTCATTTCAGATGGCCCTATTAGCATGGAAATGCTTTTTAAAAAATGTTGCCAATAAGATACATTTCTTGTAAGATTCATTTCATTCTCCAAAAATTGTGTTTATGTGACGGAGAGGATATTTATTTGAAATATCTCTTATTAAATTATCACCGTTAAATTGAAGACGAAACATCTTATTTATGTTTGTTCTCAAAAGACAAAGAAAAAATTGCAAAATAAAATAAGTCTTTTGTAGGTTAGGTGAAGACTGCAGACGAGACGATCTGATAAATTTTCGAGACTCGAGTGTTATCCAGGATGGAAATTGTTTAATAAATAAAACATTTTTTTTTAAACTTTTTTCATATGTTTTTTTTTTTTATTTTGGAAATATTGAATTTCTTCATTTTCTTTTTAAGTTTGTTTTGTTTCTTATACATCATTAATTTTTTCCACTTATATAACACAGACAATCAATGAATTTTCTTTTATTTGATTTGTATATAAATAATAATAAAATCTGGGAAAAGTATATTATTATTTCAATTGTTACATCTTCTTTTATATATATACTTTGTTTTGTTTGGAAATCTACATATATAATTACAAATATTTTAGTTTTGTAATCTATAATAGATACTTTTTGTTTTGTTTTGTTTTTTTTTTTTTTTTAATTTATTTTGATAATAATATTTATTTAAATTTTGTTCACATTTACTTTATAATTTTTCTTTTCTCATACTTAAGGAGCTAAATCGATAATAATATAATAATAATAATAATATTTTCCTATATGGATTTTAAAAACGTCTTTTTTTTATTTATGTTAATTTTAATAATGTTTATTATTTTTCAATTTATTTGCTATTTAATTTATTTAATACCACCAATTTTAACTATTTCCACATACGCGAGAATTTATTTTTAATTTCGTTTTTTTTTTTTTTGTAATGTGTACGTGGAAATCTCTGAATTAAATTAAGTTTGTCTTCTTTATTTTGCTACATGCACAATTTTGTGTTATTGTTTTTGTTAAATCCTGTTTTCGTATTTTTTTTGTTGCTTAAATTTTAATGAGTTAATTTAGTTATTTTTTGTTTTTTTGGAAATTCGTAAGTTTTTTTCTTTTAATCTTATTTGTATAGTACTAAGATTTTTGTTTTTGAAATCTTAGTTTTGTACATAAAAAAATATTTTTTTTTAAATTATTTTTGTTGATTTACTGATATTGTACAGTTACATAAAATTTAGTTAAAAAAAAAACAGAAAGAAAGTAATTTTTTTGTACATTTACAATATATTTTTGTTTTTAAGTTAAGAAAAAATGCGAGTGGATTGTTTTCTTTAATTTTTAATTTTGTTTTTTTTTTTTTATTTTATTTTATATGAAAATCGCAATTTCTTTAGGGAACTTTTTCATAACAAAAGAATTCATCAACCAAATTAACAATAAACAATTGAACAGAATATAAGCTCCCTAAAAAGATGCGATTAATGAGAGCAGCCGTATTTTGGAAACCCTAACATTTTATCAGAGCAGAGGCTGTAGGGTGGAAAGAGTTGCCAAGCTTTTGAGAATTTTGAAAATCAATTAATCTTAGAGAACTGAAAAATTTTATTACAAGATTACGTATTTTTGTCGAATAATTTCTTTGGTAACTTAAAGTTTAAAAAAAAAAAGAAAATTTATTGTAACAGCAATGATGGCAACCCTCCAAATTTTCAGTTAAATTTTTTTTTGAAGAAAAACAAAATAATAACAAAAACATTAAAAATTGTGTTGCACAAAAATTAAGAAAACAATCTTAATCAAGTCAGTCTTAGGATTTTTAAGCCTATTTTCTTAAAATTTTTCTAAAAACAACTTTTTTTTTTCTTTTTAATTTCCATTTTCACAAAACAAACGCAACATTTTTTTATTCTCTTCATCTTTCAATAAATATAACAAATAATTAAAAATCCATTGTTTCATAATAATGTAATTCAAAAAAATATTTTTTTTTTTTATTTTTAACCAAGAAAATTTTCGAATTTTTCCGATATACACAAAAAAAAATAGCTAACCTTAAACAAATATTAAATGAAATAAATATTTATAAAATAGTATTTATATATATAAAAAACAGAGTACAAAATATTTATAAAAAAATAAAAATAAAATAGAAGTTAAACAGAAATACTTTCCTAAACTGGTACAAACAGACTCAATAAAAATTGTTATACGATTTTTTTGTTTTGTTTATATTTCTCAATAGAAATTCTACAATTAATGTACGGGCCTAAATATTTTTTAAAAATAACACACAACTTTTGGAACATTCTAATATTTTTTTTATTTTTCATTTTTTTTTTGTAATAATAATTGTTTTATAATTTCTTACAAATCCACACTCATGTCTTCTGGTTTGTTTGTTTGTTTTTTTTGTATCTATTTTATCAATATTTCTATGTACAAACTTATATAACAAAGAATTTTATAGAATATAATTTTTTTTTCTTTAATATTTTTATTGATTTTCTTTATTTCTTTAAGTATAATTCTTTCCTTTGGTATTAAATGCCTCTTGTTAAATTAATTTTATAGTACTGAACATTAGTTGGGGCGGGTTTTCATATTTGTTTTTTTTTTTAGTTTATTTACATATTTTTTTTTTTAACTTTTAAAAAGTCACAGGATACAATCACTGACACCAGATGGCGTTGTTTTTAAGAATGTATCATTTAAACTGGTATACAAACGAAGAATTTACAGTTTTTTAAAATTATTATTTACAGACTCACCATGGAGAAGGTGATGGATTATTTTATATACAGTTGCACAGCTGAGTGCTTAAATAGGATTGCTTAGAATATGCGAGACATTACACGTGACGAGGGCGGCATCTGGTGGTGATGATGTAGATGGTGCTGATGATGATGATAGCCGACCCAATTCTGGTAAAGTCATGCACCTTCTTTGCTAATTACAGACGCACTAGAGTCGTCATCGGCAGTAAGTCCACCGACACTGCCGCTGCTCGATATCATCGGCAGCTGGGGCAGATGTGAGGATAATGGCGAAGGCGAGGGGTGCTGGGCGGCTTGGACGAGATTCGATGCATTGACTGCGGCAGCTTTGCCTTGATTAACAACACACTTGCGCATGTGCTTTTCGAGCGTTGATGGAACACTGAAGGGCATATCACAGAAACGACAACGGTAGACGTCCTTGCCGGTGCGACCGTGAGTTTTCATGTGTCGCGTCAGTTTGGATGATTGGGCGCATGCGTACGAGCAGAGTTCGCATTTGTAGGGCTTTTCGCCAGTGTGACTGCGTCTGTGGACAGTTAGATTGGAACAATTTTTAAAAACTTTGCCGCAATATTCACATGTGTCGTTGCGTTTGCTCTCCTTTTTGACAAGCGGACCTTGGAGTAGCTGCGAGCTATTGGATCCCAGCGAGGAAAGAGGTTTCATTTTGAGATTCTCGAAGAGCGATTCATTTCGATGCAGGGCTGACATACCCCACCATTCGGCACTTTCCATCTTCATGCGTTTCGACATCTCGAAAGGGTTTTCGAAGGGATTGAACAAAGGTGCGACCTGTGACTGAGCGTGACCATGATTTGGTGAGTGAAGCATACTCTTGGCGAATTCTTCTCGAAGTCTGAGGGCTGCAGGTAGACCATTGAGCTTTTGCAGTGAAGAACTACTATTATTATTGTCCAAGTCTTTGTTATTAAGCTGCATCTTCATGGCATTGCCGGATTCTTGGAGGGCCTGTTTGTAGGCTTCGGAGTACTGAGCAATATTCGACAAACCAAACTTGTCCATGAGCTCACCAACAAGCGAGTTTGACGTGGAGTTTCCCATGCCCATGCCCGGCTTGTCATCCATCGTCCGATTATTCACACTCAAGTCCTCGGCTTCATATTCACCATCTTCCCCGTCTTCCATGTCATCATCTTCATCCTCATCGAATGCCTCTTCTTCGGCCATATCTTCTTCGCCAGAATCTTCCCCATCGAGGGTCTCTAGCGAACCAGCATTACTGGCTCCATCTTCAGGTTTCACATGGACCTTCATGTGCTTCTTCAATTTATTGATGTGGCAGCATTCGAACTCGCACTGAACGCACTTGTATGGTTTTTCACCTGTGTGAATGCGTCGGTGGATGATAAGATTGTTTTCGAATCGGAAATTCTTTTCACAGAAATCACATGAATAAATCGCTGCACTGCTATCTTGGCTGGGTTTCGAAGGTGGTGTGGATGCTGAGCGAGGTGTTGTATTAAGGTGGGTTGTACCATTGTCACCTTCACCAAGACTCGTTCCGCCAATCTTTTCTGGCGGTGTTAAACTCTGAGGACGGGAATTACTTGTGACCGGCGTCGGAGGTAGCTGGGAGGGTGATGGACTCGCGAAATTCGAAGGCGATTGCTTTTGCCGGGGACTCGGCGAGTTCGAGTTACCAGTATTTCCAGCTCCAGGACTCGTTGTTCCTGCAAGCTGACGCAATCGCTGCGAGTAAAAATCCATCTGCGGTTCAAGTTGATGACTGCTTGGCTGACGGGTATTATTGAGACGTGTCTGTTGCATTGGCGGTATGGAACCGTGACTGCTCGTAGACGAAGGTGGACGATCCTTATTGCTAGCCGAATGATTCACTGCGGTTGCATTGAATGCTTGACTTGAATGGGGTGCCGCCAGTGAATTTGCTGCTGCGACTGCCGCAGCTGCCAAATTAAGGCCATGATGGCGAAATTGCTCGGATACAAGTTGCTCCATGCGGTAGTGATCGGCCGCATGCGGTCGGGAGAAAAGCGGAGCAACCGGAGGAACTACTGGACCTTGTGCTAATGGCGGAAGTGGCATTCGCAAGAGATTAAAGGGATTTGCATGCATATCCGGTGGTGGAAGGAGTGGATGATGTCTCATACCAGCCGCAGCTGCAGCTGCTAAGTTTTGAGCATTTTGCATAGCGGTGGTTAGACTGTTTTGCTGTTGTTGTTGTTGGTGTTGTTGCTGCTGTTGCTGCTGCTGGTGCACTTGTTGCTGTTGTGCTTGTTGTTGTTGTTGCTGCTGTTGGTGTTGCTGCTGTTGCTGCAGCTGTTGTTGCTGCTGCAGTAAAAGGTTTTGAGGTTCACAAACACTTTTATTTTGACTAACCGGCGATGTAGATGAGCAATGAGAACTGGCGCAACTGATATTATTATTGATTGTACTATTAGCAACACCACTACCACTCAGCATTTTCTGTGCTGAATGACCAAGCGATAAAGAAGTCGCTGATGAGGACAGAAGCGATGTGGACGTTGATAATGACGATGACGCAGACGAAGATGCCGATGAAGTTGATGAAGAAAATTCAACATAGATTTTGACACCGTGCGAATGCTGAACATGCTGAATTAGTCGCCACGCTGAATTGTAACGTGTTTTGCAGGTGGAACATGTGTAGTTACTGGGTTCTGGAAAAAGAAGAAACAAAAATTGTATTTTAAATAAAAATTTTGGAATTTTTAAAAGAAATAAATAAATAAAAAAATATTAAAAAGGAATTGATGGAAGAAATTACAGGAGACATTGTGCCTTATTTATTTTCTCGCAGGTAAAGAAGAAATTTTTCAATCATGTCGATTATGAAAATCCGCAATATTATAGATCCGCAGTCTTTTTTTCTTTTCACGTTAAATGGGTGAAGAAAAAAGAGAGCACTGCACTGCGAATTACTGCGGATCCAATTTTACGGATTCCATAATCGAAATGAATGTATTAAAATATAAGTTTAAAAACTAATTTCTTAAACATTTTTAAAGTCGGCTTTTGTACCAAATTTCTCCTGAAATCAATATCAATAGGAAAAAAAGCTTTTCAACATTTTTCCTTTCATCATCGTTGAATATATAATTTCCAAAAGGATTATCCAATCACAAGGTGTGGTATTTTTTAATTAAATCAAATGAATATAATGCTCAAAGGACATAAATGTTTGGACTTTGATATTTCGGACGCAGCTAAAATATTGCTGCAGAAGCGTGGGCTTTCGGGAATCGATGTAATTAATTTCTGCAACAACGCGTGATTCAATATAAACACATACGAGTATAGCAAATCTGTTGCATCAAGCCTTTTCCACGCCATCAGTTCGCACCAATTACACCCAAGTAGATATACCTACTGCTGGTATACTGCATCAGATGAATTTTAAATAATTTATAGAATGCAAGCATCCACACACTGTTAAAGTTATGTATCTATAGATACATATCGCAGGTTATGCGTAGGTTTTTGTGCTAAGCACGCAATGGCTGCGACTGAAAAATATATATATGGGGCCCTGCCATCAAGGAACCTACACTGCAAGCAGCATAAATGCAGCAGAAGAAAAAAAAAGAAAAACGCAAACATATATGAAGGTAAACTATAAAGTGTGAATTAAGTGATTCTTAACTTAATTTGAATTGATTAGGCCTTCAGATTTAAACCAAGTCCAATATCTATATGCAGGGATATATGTACATATATGTAGGTATAATCTGTTTCCTGGAGTGCCCATGCCCACCCATCATCCTTTTGACTCATTTGCATATCATATATATATAGTATAAGAGGCAATAATAACTAATACAGTGATGGCGATAGCGATGGCGAGGACCAAGGCAACGTTTATAATATGGAGGAAGCTGAGACATGTGCTGAAATGATGGTTTTTACATGTTGCGAGCGAGGATAGTATAGGGCTAGCGCGCAATATGGGGCGTTATGTCCTTTTTTTTTTGTGTTTAACTTGTCCCTCCTTAGCATATACACGTATATATAATTTTTTTTTTTGTTTCTTATTTTTTTTTTTTTTTTTTGTAGCTCCGAGGAATCAACTGGAATAACCGTTGCTCTGTTCTGAATACAAATGGACGGTTATGAGATGTGGGCCCGATGTGCAAAAGCAATTTTAAAATCCTTCCCCCGTACCTACCTATACTCCCGGACACCCAGTGTATTTTTTTTTTTTTTTTTTTTTTTTTTTAAACAGAGGAGGGTGAGAGAGTAATATGGGAATATGTATCTATATGTTTGTGGCGATGGGTGAGAGATTGAAATGGAAGGTAAGTTACTACCCAGCATCATATAGATACCTACACACGCATTTAGTTGCGGTTCCATCAATTTTTTAGTTTCGCTTATGGTTTTTTTTTTTTTTTTTATTTTTGTTGCCTTTTTTTTCAAAGTTAAGGTATATATCGCATTTATCGTGTCCTTTTTTTTTGATTTTTTTCCATTTTTATTTATTATTGCATTTGTCTTGATGGGCGCTGTTTTGTTTTATATACGGACGTTCAAATTTAATGGTGACACACCACAGATGTTACCTACTTTTTTTTTTATTTTTTTTTTAAATTATTAAAAAAAAATGTCCTTTATATTCATCCACATCACATATCTTAAAGATGTCAAATTATCGAATTGTAGATCGACCAGAGAATACACACACAATAAGATACATCATCTTTAGATATAGAATAGGATAGGATAAAATGACGATTATCCTTATGATTGTGATAACACACGTATGCTACTATATAGCATTAACACACCCCTGTAGTTATATGTGTGGTTTAAAACCGCATAAGGGACACAAAAGGCAAAAACCAATATAACAGCCTATAACACACTCATGGATGATAATATTAGGTAGATATATTATATTGGAACAGGGGCGTTAATAGCTGCCCAATATGTGGTCGTTCTAATAGATTTTGGCGACAAAAGGGTAAGTTTATATGAATTTTTTTTTCAGGTTAGTTTCAACAAAAAAAAAATTAAAGAAACTGAAGAGCAAAGGTATTGTCAATTTAAGGATATTAGTTTTGGTTGGGATATTATAACGATTCTGTACGAAAGTGCTTACATCCTGCATTTTGAATCATGTAATTTTTGCTCGTATAATTTTTGCTTCAGACAAAAATATATTGGAAGACCAAAGAGTGTGTTCGTAAACATCAAGTAAATTGACTTACGATCAAACACATTTTGTAGCCAAGTGCATATTTGACGAAAATAATATCTTCGCGTCAAAAATATGATGAACATTTGACGGTAAAATTGACTTTTTCGAAAGCGGCCGTATAATGGACCACTGACAGATCCAGGATTTGGTCAAGGTGTCCTAGTGTGGAGAGGGGAGGTGGGGGAGACGTGGGTTTCAACGGTCTTACTGCACGTAGTTTCTTTTGGAAAACTATAATGATTGTTAAAAACAGAGTTGTTTGAAATATTTTCTACCAGGAGATGAAGAAAAGAGATGATCCAAATAATTCTGCAAAATGTTCATAAATCCAGGTTCAAAACCTTGGTCTGCTTTTAGCACTTTCTTCGAAAAAAACTTATAAAATTTAAAAAATAAAAATAACAGCTCTTCATCTTCTATACGAGCCCAAGCACGCTGTATTCATCATGCTGATCTAGTGTTCTGGCAACCGGGATGGGCCTTTAAACTGAGCGAAGAATTGGTCTATGTTGTTGCCTCGAATTGAAGAAATCTCTTATCTGGAACATTGTTATCCATTCTCCGGATGTGGCCAAGACAATCTAATCGATGTGTTTTAACATTTTAGACTTCATCCACATCTCGATTCAGCTTATAGAATTTTATCTTCTTGCACATCACCAGGACCAAATATCAGTCAAAAAATTTGTCTTTAGAAAATCATCGCTTGTCCACGCGTCACAGCTGAGTCAGTTTCCTGGTAGCTCGAGTTCGAACATAGAGTTCTTGATGGATAAAAATACGACTTAGTAGTCAATTAAAAGATAATGAATTTCGACTTGAAATTCGTTGGACTTTTCCAGGAATCGTTTCCGTGAGAAGATTTTGTCTTACGCTGTCTGCCGGACGGGGGGGGGGGGGGAGGGGGGGAGAACCGTATTGTCGGTCATCAACACTATAGAGTTCTTGATGGATAAAGATGCGACTTAGTAGTCAATGAAAATATAATGAGTTTCGAATTGAAATTCGTTGGACTTTTCCAGGAATCGTTTCAGTGAGAAGATTTTGTCTTTGGATGTCTTTCGAAAGGGGGGGGGGGGGGGAGAAGCGATACTGAAGCTTGTCGAAGAAAATGTTGTAGAATTGGATAAGACGCTCTCTCAGACTGTTGATGCGACGCACGTTTAGTCTCTATACTTCTTTCAACATGTTTTTCGGCAGGTCCGACATATTTTCCGGATAATCCGGCCATCAAGCATTCTTCATTCAACCAACACCTACTTTATTGAATCTGAACCATAAAGTATTGTATGACCTCTTTTTAGAAAAAATCCCAAAATCATTGCTCCAGACCTTGATCTTCTCTATCAAAGGATATTGCATTCAGATTTACAAACGTGTAAACATAAATCTTTTGAACCTTTGATAAAGTATTATTCTCTGTATCACTTGTCTAGTATTTCAGCCAATTTAACTATGTCACAAAAGGAGCAGAACCCTATTATATTCCTTCCTGTCGCGTAACCTATTTTGATGAAATATATGAAATTCCTCCTTAAAATCAAATTAAATTTAAATCTTCCATCATCCATAGTCTATAACCTATACTTTGATACAACGGGTCGCATCTTTATGTAAAATGATGCATTATTATAAAATTAAATGTGCATCCCTTGGATCCTAAGTGTAGTGTGTGGTAGAACAGCTGCGATGTATGATAATTTTTTTAAACGCACTTTTAACTCGTGGCACATATAGGCTTCATTTTTTTTACCAAAAACAAAATGCGCTGTGCGTTTAACCCTATCTAATGTACATATGATATAAAATCAATCTGCATGCTTGCCACGAAGGATTCATGTGTACCTAACCTACCTACATTATCTGTGTGTGTAGTGTGTATGTCGTACGTACATTAACATCAAGTCAAAGGTGAAACGCACGTTTGTCATCACTCGCGGATAAAAGTGGTGTTGTTCATTCTCTATGGCACGAGGATATATAGTTTTTTAGTTTAACATCCTTTTTATTTTTTTTTTTGGGAAATTTTCGTGATCTGTATAAAAGGGTTCGAAAATATCATCTGTAGGTATCTATCTATGTGTATATGTATGCAAATGAAGGGTTGATGATGTGCGTTGGTTGATATTCTTATCCCTTATCGTTCTTGGTTTTTATTTTAACTATTTTAAGGGTTACTTAAACTAAAGATCACATCTCGTCCTAGACGCGTTCTTCTAATTATTTATTTTTCTTTTTTTTGTTTAGTGCGTAAATAGATATGCTTGGTAAGGTTATATCCAAAATCTGTGGAAGACGTCTGCCACTATATATACGAACAGGGTCTACTACTATCTACTATCCTATTATAGAAAGAAAACGTGAAAAGGATGCGCATCAATTCAATTGATCATTTAAGACTCCTGCTTTTAATATGACATAGGTGTACCAGCCCGCAATAAAAAAAAAGATTCTTAGGAAATAGATATTAAAATAGCACACACAGGTAGCTGCTATGATGTGTCACGCGTTTCCTCTTCTAAAAGTATAGCATAGCATCCTTTCGTACAGATGTCAGTGGCACATGTGATTATTCGGTCTGATGATGCGGTGTTGGCGTCCTGCTTAGTTTATTTCCTTATTGCTGGATATATGAAATTATATAGGAAGAAGACAGTTTTTTTTTTTTTTTTTTGAGAAGTAGATAGGTTGCGTAAGAAGCTTTGTTGATGTATTTGCATGTTTGCAAAGCGGAAAAACCTTTAAATATATATTTATATATCTTCCGGAAATCCTTTTGTTTGGGTGTTGGTCTTCTTTATATTCACTTATCATCATCACCAGAACAGAAGGATTCGATTTAAAAAAAAGAACTAAAAATTATTTTTTTTTTTTTTTGAAAACACAGCAGGACATCGTCACTGTTTCTCGAAAAGAGGAAAAGCGCCTTAACCATCAAAAGGATGCCAAGACATTTTCATTTTCGCTTTTCTTAAGGTTCTTTTATGGGTATATATAGGTACATAACTACTTGTATATATGTATATCCCCATGTGATATCCCTTATACATTTTTTTATATTTATTTTTATTTTGCGCACCCCTTTGCCTAACATCTGCATTGAACCACGAATTACTGCTGCACATATCCTGGTTACGCCGTCGGTCGTTGTTTTGTTTTATTTGTTTTCTATACAATTTTGCTGGCCGAAATTTCTTGTTTTTTTGTTCTTAACTCAAGACAGCAAAAAAAAAAAAAAAACTGCAGCAAGCAAATCCCCAAAAAAAGTGTGATTCCTTATTCTGCGGTTGAGAGAAAATTGAAGTTTTGTATATGTGTACATTGAAGCATATCCTTAAAAGTCAAGCAAACTCATCCGACGCCACTCAAGCGTCATTTTGGATATTTTTTTTTTTTTTTTTGTCGTTGTTTGTATTTTTCATCACAGGAAATCAGCCCAACATACTTTTATAATATGATGCTGCTTTATAGAGAATATACGATGGCACAGAATAGATGCTGCTAAATTGACCGCCTGCTGGAAATTAATCGCTCAGCCGCACAAAACATATAAGTATACATATTACACATAGCTGGATATGAACATTTGCCAAAGGATACGCGAGATAGTCATCGGTAAAAAGATGTGAAACAATGGAATTTGCTCTCAACATACCAAGGACGAAAAATAAAATAAAAAAAAAAAAACAAAACAAATCAGTAAAACAGACAGTCATCACATATCATCCGTGTCGTTTGCAGTCTATCTGGTACTTTTCTTTATTTTAAATTTTTTTTTTTAGACAAATATGTATCTCTCCTTGAAACGACCACAACAAATATGTTGATATGCATCAGTGATTGCATCGTATACTAAATGTGAAGAAAAGACTATACAAGGATATTTCAGAGCAATTTCGGCATTTAACTTCGATTTCGGTAATTATTAAGAGTCATTTACATTTTGCAGGACCTTAGGGTGTAGGTAGATAAACTTATGGAGTTCAACGGCACTGATTGTGTTCAAAGATGTACATAATTGCATATTTTCAACCTTTTATGAAGAGAGGATTTTTATTTGACAAAACCTGACTTAGATAGATACAAAAAAACACATCAGAAGGTTTATCCGAGCATTTAATGCCGAAAAGCATCTTGTTTACCAACAAAACATAATATTATAACTAAAATCCCTTATCCGGAGCGAAAATCTATTGTCCGGGAAGAAAAATGAGAATAATACAGGTAAGACAAATAATACTGATGGAAGAAAAATCATTTTATCAACTAAAATCCCTTATCCGGACCGAAAATCTTTTATCCGGGAAAAGTAATTAGAAAAATACAGGTTAGAAAAATGATATTGATAGAAGGAACGTTATTTTACTAGCTAAAATCGCTTATCCGGAGCGAAAATCCTTTATCCAGGAAGATAAATCAGAATAAGATAGGTGATAAAAAAGATATTGGTAGAAGAAACATCATTTTAGTAACTGAGATCGGTTATCCGGGAAGATAATTCCTTTATCCGAGACTAAAAATCAAACAAATTAGGAAAATAGCTCTATCAAAAGACTTCAACCTAATTATCCGGATGCAAAATCAAGACATAAAACAAAATCTTTAGTCTAACAATAGTCTGTTTTCATAATTTCAAGATTTTGTTTTCTACGTTTAGACTTGTAGAATTAAAGCTCTTAGAGTTTATAATTTTTTCAATGGTTTTCCGAATTTTTACTTCATTGTTGAATCGCTAAGCAAATTTAATTGCATTAACTGAATTCATATAAATTACAACCCTAAGTTCGCTTTGGAAACTTGAGTCTGTAAGTTATTTTTCAAAATTTATTTTCTTACCCGAAAGGATAATAATTCTGTTAAGGTGCGAAATAACAATTTATGCAAAAAATATCACTATATATTTTAAATAACTGCAGTTCTTATCCGAAATCAAAATATGATTATCCGGGAAAAAAAATCTGAGAGATAAGAAAAAAAAATATTATCAAAAGGTTTATCCTAATTTATCCGGATGCAAAATGAAGATTTACAAATTCTTTACCTTCTTATGAGTTTAAATTGTTTTATCCGTAAATTTTAACTGTTACAGTTTAGGTTTATTAATGGTATTAGCATATGCTTTCGATTCATTTTTTAAACTTTATGAAATTTTAGTAAAGTTGCATTCATAAATCAATTAAAACCGAATGTTCGTTGTTGAAATGTAATTATTTTTTATCCGAGAAAAAAATAATTCAGTTTGAATCCAAAATGTCTATTTATGTCAACATTATAAATGTTATGAATGTTTTCAGTTTTTATCCGGGAGCGATGTTCAGTTATCCGGTTTTGTTTTTATCCTAATATCACAGCTTACGTTGCTAATAAACATGGTTTTCTATTTAAATAATATTAGCAGTTTACCTAATTGTATAAAAAATTCGTGGTGATATATAAAATAAAGTAAAGCCATAAGGGTTTGTCAATTGAAACTTAAGTCTATCAGTAATTCAACGGGTGTGGCAGAAAAATATCTCATGTGGCAACCTTTGTGGTATTTGTCAATCAAATGGCTTTCTCCCCATTATTTAAATATAATCCTTTCAACAACAAAAAAAAATGGTGTGAGTTTAAAATCACTGCCAATGGCTTGACCAATAAATTGGCTAAAAATCTATTCACAGAAAAAAATAAAAACAAACTAAGGTATAGAAAATAGTCCCCAATAATTCCTCCACAAATACACATATAGATACATATATGTGTAGATAATGTTGACACTAATTGGAATTATTGGAATGGCAACGCATTAGTCTAATTAAAAATTTACACGTTAAAAATGGACTATATCTATACCTACTTTATAGGAAGTGGCGCATTGAAAATCAAACCGCTGACATTACACGACACGCCAAACAAATAAACAAAAAAAAAAAGGATAACAACAAAAGCCCTAGAACATCTCTATACCTACAATATCTAGGTATGTATGTTGTACACATATTCGTATTTTATAGGGTATATATGCGAATAGCTAGGTACATTTAAAGAGCAAGCAAGTACAAAAAAAAAAATGGTTGACAGTTTCACTGTGTTAATTTCGAATGTGTTGTCATGTGCACATATCAAACGAGCAGAGTTTTAACTCATATGACAAAGGATAAAATTCATGTGGTGAATGTCCTTTTTTACGTCCTTTCCATGAAAAACCATCACCACCATTATATAATAATATAGAGCAGGAGCAGTATCCATTGCTGCTGCTATACTACTGCACACTCCATCTCTCTTTTGCAAAAACATTGCCAGAGTAATTTTAATAAATTTGAACTCTGCAAAAAGGACGAACAAAAATACAAAAAAAAAACACTTCATATACAAACACCAGAGCTGTGGAAAACATTTTGTTCACTAAAGTACCTATACCTAAAAATCATTTTATTTATTTTTAATATTTTAAAATTTAGTTTAAAATTTATTTGTAAATTTCGTAAAAGTTCAAATATTATTTTCAGAACGTTAGTAGTGAAGCCCCAACCTTAACTCAGATTTCGATTTATAAAAACAAAACAAAATGCTATTTAAACGACAGCCCTGACTTAAGACCCATTGGATGCAAATGATTAAAGGACATCCATGTGGACTTTGTATATGCGGTGGATAGTGGTTGAAGATTTGGTTCTGTATGATGTCAGCAAAAAAGTGTGTGCGAGATTCTCTGTCCAGAGGACAAAACTTCGCTTAGATAGAAATTAAAAGCGAAAATCAAAACAAGAAAAAAATATCGTCCTATCCTCGCATTATAGAAGCAAAGCATAGAAGCGCCAAGAAGAGGATGCTTTTGGTTTTGGTTTTTTTTTTTTTTTTTTTTTGTTGTTGTTGTTTGATTGTGTCGTCCAGGATCTTAAGCGCTCTTAAGCACATATAGAAGAAAAAAAGAAGCGTGTATTGAAGGTCAACCATCCAAAGGTAATGAATAGCAATGTGACATTTTGATATCTGTCGGCTTTTTGTTGGTGTTGTGTGGATGATGTCCTTCCCTTTTGTAAAACGATGATGATGACTACGATGACGATGACTAGATGATGTTGCTGCTGTGGTTTTTTTTTTTTTAGGGTTATCCTTCTATGTAAGCTTGGTCTCTTTTGATTTTCTTCTTCCACCAGATATGATTGTTCAACACTGAAGTGGTTTCATTTTCTTTTGTCATTGTCTCATTAGATTTTTCTCAGCGTTTTCCTTCAGGATCATTCACTTTCTCTTCATAATAATAAGTATAGATATGTAGGTATATTATCAAGGAAAAGGCTGTTAAAATGTCCATTGCGTTTGTATATCATGGATTAATATAAGACGATGAGTTTTTTTCTTGCAAGTATATATGTGTATGTGCACAGACATCAGCCGCCAACGCAAAGGGTTCATTCTTACTGTGTGCACAAAGGAAGGTATATTTCACGTAACATTTATCAATAAGAATCAAATGCACGTTGCCACAGGAGTTTTTTTTTTAAGGAGCTAGTTAATCGCCTTATCGCAGTGTCCTTAATCCCCTTAAAGGGTTCAAATGCATGCTGTCAACTATTGTGTATGTGCAATCAAAAAAATGGAACTGGTTTTCTCATATCTAAGTACATGAACTCAAGTCAACAAATGCACCACCAGGTGGGCGAATATAATGTAATCAACAAATTCAAAAAAAAAAACTCAATTTTCAAGTAACATGACAGGATGTCAAAAGGATGTCAGCCAAATTGTTTAACCCCCTCCATGATGTTAATATCTGATTTATACCTATATTTTTTTTGTTATGTTTTGTTATGGTTGTAGAAAGGCACGCGAACAATTTTTGTTAAAATAAAATTAACACAAAAGGTCAGTTTTATGAGGATAAAAAAAACATTTTTTTTTTAATTTTTCAAAAAATCCTTTTGAATAATTTATTCGTCCTTTTTCATATTGTCCAGCAAAAGCAAACTATATGCACTCGTTTACCTTATGTGTGCTTAAGGACATTCTTCTTATATTGATGTGATGATGATGATGATGTGTGGTCAAACATTTCTAAGGGGAAAAAATTATTTTTTGAATTGCTGTTGCGTTTTATTATAAATTCTTCATTGAACGGACTCGACCCGACGACGTGACGTGGACAAGGGAAGTCCTTCCTTTCTTTTATATTTTATTTACAATGTGTACCAGATCCTCGAACCTGACGGACATCATATGGATCAAGTTAAACAGGAGCAAAATGTTTTTTTTTTTTTTTATTATTATCCTCGAGACATGCAACAAAAACGGCATCAAATTCCTTAGCTCGCTATAAATCTCTGATGTACCTACCTATGCAAATTCCGAATTTTTTTTTAAAGGGAATGTATTTTATCAGCGATTTCTTTTACTTTTACTTTTACTTTTATTTTTGTTTGTTTTCTTTTAATAATTTTTAAGGACTTAAATTGTGTTAATTTTTGTTTACCAAATTTTAATTAAATTTTTGTTAAATTCACCTCATTAATGTCAAAAATGAGGTGAATTCATACGTGGAAACCTTACATTTTTTTCTCAAATAAAATTTAATTACAATTAAATTAAAAAAAACAGGTGAATATGAATTGATAAAGTTAGATTTTTGGAAAATTTTGGTTTTGATAATATTGGAGCCTTGACTTTTTGTAAAGCCTTTAGATCTCGATACACAGTTTAGTCCCCAAACCATATACTCTCAGCCAAATTTGATTTTGATTTGAGCTTGATACTGCTAGTTCCTGCTAGGTGTTTAAGAATACATTCTTCATTCAATCATCTTCAATCATTTTCAGTAATTTTCAATCATCTTCAACCACCTTCAATATCAATGAAGAAACAATTTTGATTTGAGCTTGATACTGGAACAATTCCTTCGTTTAGGTATTTAAGAATACATTCTTTATTCAATCATTTTCAATCATGGTCAATCATCTTCAATCTTCATGAAGAATCACATTTGGTTTGATCTTGATACTGGTAGTTCCTTCGTTTATTTAGATGTTTAAGAACACATTCTTCATTCAATCATTTTCAATCGTGTTCAATCATTTTCCACCATCTTCAATTTCATGAAGAAGCAATAAAAAGACTTCAATTTTATATCAAACAAAAAATTAAACCGTTTATAATTTTAGATGAGCAAGTTCATGCAACATAATCCATGTCATTGATTTCCTGTTTTTCCCCGTTATATTTTTTTTTTTTTTGTTCCTTCACAAAATGTCAAAGGACATTGGTAAGCATTTCATGTTAGTCCCTTTTACCTTTCTGATGACGATGATGATGAAACCAGCATCATATCATCGTTGTCCATTAGACTTTTGATGTCACAGAGGTTTTATATATTTTTGTTTTATTTTGTTTTTTTTTTTTATTATTTTTATTTTTGTGCATTCGTGTCAAAGAGGTTAAGTGAATGGTCAAAAAAGTCATCAATGAAGCTCAACCTGTTCATGTCATATCTACAAATGACATCCCTATATATATATCCATATATATGGATGCTGATGATGTATAGTAGGTAAGGTATCCTATATAGATAGGTAGGTTTAGGTATAACATGCCCGAAAGGGGTGATAAACTTTGTTTTTGTACCTTTATATGCGGCATCGGCTTTATATGGTTGTTGAAAACATCAAAAACATTTTTTGCCACATATAAAGTGAACACCGGTAGATATAAGCGGTGTCATTTGATAGAGAATTTTCAATGAGATTTTTCAGAAAGTTCACAAACTGACACAAAGCTAAAGAGTTTAGGGGATAGCTGCACAGTCAAGTGGGGTAATGTTATGAGTACCTCCTTATATGTAGGTATGTTATGGTATTTGCAAATAAAAACGAGACGAAGATACAAAGATGTATTTTTGCATTTAAAAAAAGATAAAAAAAAAAAAAACAAACTTACCACTATTCAAAGTATTCGATTCGGCGTCGGCTACTTCGATTTTTGGTTTTTTGCTAGGCGGCTGACCATCATTGGACGCAGAAGCTGCTATATGACTATCGTCTCCTTGATTCGAACCGCACTCATTTTGTTCCTCTTTGATGTGCAAGCTATTCGGTTTTTCACTATCCGTATCATTGGAGGTGGATTTTTCAATTTGTTCCTCGATTTGCGGACTTTCAGTTCGATTTGTTGATGAATTATCACCTTTAGGTGTGGTATTATCATTTTCTATATCCAAAAAAAAATGGGATTTAAAAAAATGATACTTTTTTGGGATGACGTGCATAACTTACCATCAACAAGCCGTTTAGGTGTACTTGATGCTCCATCGGCTAACAAATCAGCTGGACTAGGGGGCGGTGTATGTATTCGGGTACCGGATGGCTTTCGATTTGTTATTGGAGCTGATATGGATGGTCTACGATTAACTAGACTAAGAGGTCGACCATCATCGGCGTCTCTATCACTTGCAGGACCTTAAACAAAAAAAAAGAAATAAAAACAAAAAAATAATTAACTGAAAAGTTTTTTTTTTAATTTTTTTTCAAGATTATTACCTTGTGTGAGACATTGACCATAGTTTTCCTTATTGCATTGTAATACTTTGTGTTGTATAAATCGGACAATATCAGAAAGAGCAAATGCCTTCTGACACGATCCGCACGTCAAAATATCCTGCGCAGCTGGGTCCGCATCAGAAGATTCCGAATCTGCTGAAAATGATCCAAATATATAAAAAAAGTGAGTTAAGAATTGTTTTTAGTTTAGTTTTTTTTTTAATAAGAATGAATTAATTATTATTATTATTATTTGAAATCAAACTTAAAAAAAAAGAATTAACAAATGGGTAAGACTCCCCATGATTTAAAAACTTGAATTCATAAGAAAACATCATTTAAATGTTCAAAATACGAATCGATAACTTTGAAAATAGCTATCCCAGTAACATTAAACATTATCCGAGTATTCCTATACATTTATCCGAAAGATTTTGTGGCTGGATTATTATTAAAAAATGAATATGACCCAGCAGATACGGTTTAAAAACTTAAATTCATATAAAAAACACATTTGAAGCATCAAAATACGAGTAATAGTTTTTGAAAATAGTTATCCCCTGAATATTAAATCTTATCCGAGTATACCACATTTATCCGAAAGGTTCTATCCTCGTTTATTTTTTTTAATTAAAACATGAATATTATTTTTTTGATAAATATGAGATAAAATATAAGCTCCATAAATGGCGTTATCCAGCATATAAGCACTCCTCCTAGTTTAACTTTAATTTAATGTAGATATTCAAGTAGCTGTAATAATTTAATGCACTATTGTCTTGCGAAACAATGAATTCATTTGGAATACAAAGAAGCAAAGAATTTTAAATAAAATTATATTATATGATATTTATCCGGATATATTAATGCAAAATTTTTTCTTATCCGAGGCTTATTATCTGTCTTCTGGGCTTAACATTTCCAAACTTTGAAGAATGTCAACTTCGTAACTTATCCTGGATAACTAAGCAAATTTTAACGTCTGTTATTTTTATATTTTTGTAAAAAAGAAAAATATAATCACTTTATCATGACAGAGAGACGTGTACTAATCCAAATTGGAAATTCAAATTTTTGTCCCGAGTAGAAAAGACGCTGGTTCCAAATATCTAAGGATCGATAGTAGAAATGATATAGTTGGGCACCGGAGCTATATCTATAATATCCGAACAGTTGGATAGCTTTATCCGAGGGCCTTACTAACTTCGCTAAATCTTTATCCTACGTTTTAAAAACTAAATAAATTGAAATAAACTTTTTCAAAGCTTTTCTTCAAATATTAATAGATATGAATTTGTATAAAATATACAGGTCAGAAGTTCAGAAATCATAGAAACATCTTCGAGATATAACATATGTAAATATACCTCTAAATTAAATTCAATAGGTGCCTTTCAATGATTTAAATTGTCATGCATACAATCAAAACCAAGTTTTGAAAACTTCAGAACTTCCCCGATTAGCCAAAATGGTGGTTATCGATATTTTAGTAAGATGAAAAATGAGAGCTTTGGATACTAGAAATCTATAAAATTTTATCCGAGTGACTGGATAATTAAAAACTAAGTACGATTAGATAATTTGTGCATAAAGAGCTGTTACATTTTTTTATCCCGGTGAGTTAAAACCTTATCCGAAGTATAGAATAACTTTATCCGAAAGGTTTTTTAACTTCATAATCTTTATCCTAATTATCAACAAGTGGAAAAACAAGTACCAACAATTTCCAGATGAGTTAAGATGCAATATGATGAGATGATCTAGCACAGAAAATCTATTAAAATGCTATCAGAGATAGTTAAAACCTTATCCGAGGTATTAAAAAACATTATCCAAAAGGATTTCTATATTTATTATTTTTCTGAATATAATTTAAAACTATACAAAATTACAAAAATCTTTATCCAAGTTCTTCTTCAACTTAACAAGTGTACATTTGTATAGCTTTTAGAGCTCAAAATGCCAAGATATAACAGGATATACAAACAAAAAATGTGATACAACTTAAAATTTAATTCAATATTTATGGAGGAAGTAAAATCTTTACCTGTGCATATATAAACAATTTAATTTTATTGGTAGACTTATGTATGTAGATATATATTAAGCTAAGGTAGATAATTTTACTACTTCACCACAAATGAAGTGATTTATTGTCATTTTGATTATACAAGGAAATTCTCATAAAATCTTATTCAATGGCCTATATATCAAATTAATTTAAGTTTTTTTCCATCTAAAAACAAATATTTAGTAGTCAAACCACCCACTAATAAAATATAAAATACTTTCAAAGAAGAATACACTCGTTGTTTCAAAAAGTAGGTAGGTACCTATATGTATGTATATTATTGACTGGTTCCAATAGTGATTTTAATTCAACTGTCAATCGATTTTTATGCCCAAAACTATATAAATCCCATTCCAAGTCTTGAAGTTCTATGAATTTTCTATATACCTATACATTTATATATGTATATACAAAAATATAAATATATGCATTGGCAAATTAAGAAGATCAAGCATAAAACTCATGTTTGGAAGTTTTCTTGATTAAATGATTTCACATCTGTGTCTGTATAGACTATAGAGTATATATATTCTATAGTGATAGTCTTTCCCCATTTATTATTTCGAACACAAAAATAAATTGTTCAATAAATTTTATCTTAATTCCTTTTGGTTTAGCCCCAACCATATCTATACTTACATTCAAACATAATATAAAAGTATACGCCACCCCCCTTTTCCCAAAGTTGTATAATCGCCATAAGGTTTTAGCTCTCTTTTCAAATCAATGCTCTTAAGTTTATTAGTACTTCGAATTGATTGGGCATTTTGGCCAAATTCAATACCGCGCCAAACTGTCAGCAACGACGCCGATTTCATCGTAAATCGTTTTGAAAAAAAAAAAAAACATACAATCCTTACCGAATTCCTACCTCGCAATAATAAATAATGTAAATGTATTTGACTTGTCGTATAATTTTTGGGGATATTAGGGACCGGGGTCATATTATAATTATACTTAGATATTTCAGCAAAAAAAAAAAAAAACGACATATGGTCGACACAAAGTCAGAGTGAAATAAACCCAAACTCCAACAAAAACTCATACTTTCTGGACAAAAAAAAAAAAACAGAAAACAGTATTTTATTTGCTTAACAACCAAATAGCATGATGGTGTCTCTGTTCCATGTCCACCCCATATGCAAATTTCTGTCCAGACAAACCTATAATCCGACCAAATCCTCTGGTCGTTAATTTAATGATTTTTCGCCAAAAACTTAGGCCGAACAAACAAACAAAAAAAAAAACACACACAATATTCTCCATGGGTACAACCAGCAGAACAAAACTCAAAACAGGCAACAATGTAGATATTGTCGAACGGGCGGCGGTAAATTTTTCCGCTTCAAAGGAATGTTTTCGTATGCGTTATTTTCGAAAGTCCTCCGCACAAATATAATTTTGCAAAATTATACTCGCACTCTTTATTAATATTTCGCGGGATATTTTGTATAAATGATTTTAATCTCGGGGTTGCAACAACGCACATTCATCACCTCCACTTCAGGTGAGCTCGGCCGGCGGCGGCAACGCGGCGACAAAAAATTATAAATATGAAGGTACATCAAGTGGTACAGCAGCATCAACAGCAGCATCATCAACCCTTTTCTTTTGGTCAGTTCTATCGAATCGACCGACAAAGAATTTTCTAAGGGACGAAGGGTTTGTTTTCAGATGTATATATGAATTTTGAAGATTTTTTGTCAAAGGGTCCAACGTGAGCCGCAAAAATATTTGCAAATAACAAAAAATAAGTTTTCTCGCCTCAGGATGTTGTGTGTATAATGTATATATCCTGAGATTGCTACACATCGTAAAAATATTTATACGCAAATTGGCAGCCCATGATGATTACTTACACATTACCTAAGGGCTATTCATATATGTACAAGGTTGTATCTGAATAGTTGATGTATGAGTCAAATTCGGGCCTAAAAAGAAATATTGAGATGAGAGGATGACAATTGTGTCACACTAGAACAGCATATGTGTTTGTTTTGGTCACACAAGCTAACAAACAAAAAAAACTATATCATCTCTGTGTTTTATGTTTGTGGTGTGATATTGCCCTCGGCTGTATATTTCCGGTTTATTTATTTATTACTTCATCTTTTTTTTCTTTTTTTTTTCGTCGCTGCAAGTCATATAATTTCTTCGTTAACTTTCTCAATTTGTTTTAGGTATAAAAAAAAAAAAATATATGCCATGACTAACTAACACGTAATAAATTTGATTAGATGGACAGGACATCCCTTACCTCTTGTTCGCTTTTTTTGTTATTTTTTTTATTGTATCGAAGGATAAAGTCATACAAAAAAAGAACATATCGAGATATGTATCCTTGTCAATTATCCTACAACCATGTCATATTATCGAAGTTATATTATTTATTTTTTTTTTCTGGTATTTTTTTTTATCATGTGGCTAATGTCAACCCTGTAAATAATTCATATAGTATATCTTTATACTATAACCTAAGGGGATGATAGAACTGCTTCATTACGGTGTTATTATGATGGTGGGGGCGATTAAGGGGTCACCATACCAAAACGATACTGTATTTAAGTTCTGATTGATTGGGTTGGGATATAATTTTTTTTTCTTTTTTGTAACATTTTTTATACACAGTTTTTTAGGTCAATTTTTGTATGTGTCTGTGTGTGTGTATTTTTTTTTGGATATATGTTTGTCGTAATCGAACAATCCATACGTCAATTTCAATTAAGAAAGTCAATTGAATTACTGGGTTGCATGGTCTGTTTAATCAGGTGTAAGCTTGTTTTAAAAGTCTGGGTTATTTGTTTTTGGTTTTTAACGTCTTGGTATAGGTAAGGCGACACACGTAAGAAATTATACCATTTTAATCAAATATAGGAAACAAAAAAATATGTATATGTAGTTTATTTGACAAATAATATCATGGGAAGTATTCACTTTGAATTTGTAGGGTGAAAAGGAGTGAAATTCAGTCTTTTTTTGTAAATATCTTGAAAATTGTCATTTAAAAAAAAAAAAAAAACTCGAAAACTATGACCATTTATCGAAAAAAATCTCGAGGAACAAGTTAGCTCATAGAGAATTCTCCACCCAAAAGAATAAAACAATTTTTTTATCGTAAAACTAAAAGATTTTGAGAAAAAACATATAATACCAGTTATGGTTGTTTTGTTTCCGCATTAATGTTTTTTGGTTGACAAATATAATAATTTTCTTATTATTTGTGTTTCTCTTCTTCTTAAAAAAAAAATAGGGGAAGTTTGTGTAGGTACATTTTTCTGCAAATCTATTGCTCTTACGGAAAAAAGTGTTAACATCTTTTTTGTGTAAAATTTTATAAGCTACAATTTGTTCCTTACGGTTTTTTTCAAAAAAGGCATAGGTTTTGAGATATTTCACAAAAACTTGACTATTTTTCTTTCTTTTTTTTTTAAGTCATATTCCAATTGTTATTATATTATTGTGAATGTTTTTCTCACAATCCATTGCTCTTACGAAAAAAAGTGTTAACATCTTTTTTGTGTAGAATTTTATAAATTACAATTTGCTTTTTAAATGTTTTTCAAATAAATGTCATAATTTTCGATATATTTTACAAAAACATGTCTATATTGTTTGTTTTTTTTTTCTTTAAGTCATAGTGCAAATATCATAATTAGGATTTTTTTTTCTTAAAATCTTTTGCTTCTACGAACAAAAATGTGAGCAACGTTTTTATTTAGAATATTTTAACCTACAATTTGTTCCTTAAGATTTTTTCCAAAAAGAGGCATAGTTTTCGAGATATTTTACAAAAACCTGACTATATACATATACCTATATTTTTTAAGTCATATTCCAATGGTTATTATAGGTATTTTTGTGAATGTTTTTCTCAAAATCTAATGCTCTTACGAAAAAAAGTATAAACATTTTTTTTGTGTAAAATTGTATAAGCTTCAATTTGTTTCTTAAGTGTTTTTCGAAGAAAGGCCATACTTTTCGAGATATTTTATCTGACAATACAGTTTTTTTGAAGTCATATTCCATATATCATTGTGTTTCTAAACTAAAATTATTTTTTTTTATTTTTTTAGTTTATACATTTAGATTGAAAACAAGAATAACTATAAATATCATACTCTCCCAAATTACTAACGATGTATGCATGTATGGAGGTTATATGTATATACCAGTAAAAGTTGTCGTTGTGTTTCTTAAAAAAAAAAAAATCCAATTGGATTTTTATTTCGTGGGCAGTTTCTCTTTTCGTTCTCACATACGACCTACCTATCTACTCGTATACAGGTAGTTATATTTATGAATGTGAACCGAAAACCCGAAAAATATTCAGGAACACCACACCCATAATGACCAATGGAATTTCGGGATTCTTCCAAAAGAAAAAAAAAAAATAAATAAACCAGTTTTTTTCGGCTACGAATAGAGTGTGCGTGTGATGCGATGTGGACTTTGGGGTAAGGGTTGACCATTGGTCAGTAGACTGAGAGGAGTCTACAAAGGATATTATATATATACATATATATATTTTACTAGAGGAATGTGTTTATGATATTAGATAGATATTGATTGGTCGAAGTCAAGTGGAGGTATATATGGATATACATACATAAACATATATGAGAATAGAAAGGATATAACAATCAAATAGTAGGCGAGGTGATTGAATTGACTTATGGGTGTCCACATATTGTGTGGAAGATCCTCAAATGGAAAGGAGGCTAGTATAGAGGTGACTGTATGCCGTTATTAAACTTAATCTCAGGATATATAGTCAATGCTTGTTTTTTTGGTTATGCTCTTATTATAACAGAATGAAAAAAAAAAATTTCAACTTAAATCAAAAGGACAGATAAAAAATTGTCTCTAGAAAAAAAAAAAATCAATTGATGTCACAAATTGTGATAAAGGTATTGAAATTTATATACATATAGAATATTTGATAAAGCAATGTAAATAGGTAGATATATATAGGTTATAGGATATACATACGTAGGGATTAAATAAAATTTGCGTAGGCTTTTCAAAGTACGTCACGGCAACTTGTTATATAAAAAAAAAAAATCTGATTATTTTCTCAGAATATTGTCAATGTGCAAATCAACATATGCAGAAAGGACACACAAGTCTTAAAATGTGATAAAATTTTATCAGGCAACGTGAGAGAATTAAGCCATTAGGTACCTACTACATTTTACACAAAAAAAAAAAAAAACATTTTGTCTAGATAGGTACTTACGTTTAAGTACAAATTTTAGACTTAGCTTTTGCATAAACCCTAAGGAAAAAAGTCTAAGTAGATACAATTTTTTTATAGTAAATTTTATAATTTTGTGTAAGCTTAAAAAAAGGTTCAACAGTTTAAAATTTCAAGATAAAAGAATTAAAAAATTTAAATGACTTTAAATGTGTAAAACACGGTTTTTAATACAAAAATTAACAAAAAAAATATTTCAGGTTTTTTTTGGAGGTGAAATGTAATTTTTTGCAAAATCCTAGGTTTCACAGTTTCGTTAAAGTTTGTAATAAAAAAAAATATATTTTATGAATTCTCAGCTAAATTGTTACCTTGTGCAAAATTGTTCCAATTATTTTGTTAATTAACAAAAAAAAACATGTTGGGGATTTTTGCAGGTGAAATTCGGTGTTTTGCAAAGTCTTTAATATTTCAAAGTTTCGGTAAAGTTTCTTTTAAAAAATGAACATAATATCTATTTTATAATTTCCAAAATTAAATTTAAACATTGTGCATAGATCTAAATTGTCTTAATTATAGATTTTTTTATTTTTTTTATTTTCATCGCGAATTGAGGTAAATTAAGGTTTTTCACATTTTAACTAGAAACTAGAAACTATTATATAATTCCTTCATTCCATCATTCCATCATTTCATTCAAAAATATAAATTTTATAATTTAAAAAACAATAATAAAAAAATGTTTCCCCAAAAAGATTGCCTTCTAATTAAGTAAGTTGAAATTTTAAGGAAGCATAATTGATTCCTCAAATCAGCTATTGCTTCGATTGATAAGGTATATGGAAGTGAAATGGAAGAATAGGCCATTTAAGATAGAGAGTGACCTTACTGATTTTTTTTATTTATATTTTTAAACACGAAAACTTATATTTATTAATACAAAATATGACATTTTTGATGAAGTTTATTTTATTGATGCACGTTCGTACAGTTAGGGAGGCGAAAATAAGCATAAGATTCCCTTTTTCATCGGTTGTATTAAAAAAGTGAACATTTACCGATAGCTTAGAATAAAATATTTACAAATGCACTGGTGGTACCTACTAACATTCGACTTAAAATAGCTTCTTTAGCGAAGCATTAGCTTCAATATTGCTTCTTTTTAAAGTTTGTATTAGTATTTTTGAAAATAATTGTTCATGTTAATTAAAAACTAAATGACTTAATTTAAGGAAATTCATATGGAAGGTTAAAGTTCTTCACTTATAAATATAAAAATTATTGTCATCAGATTCCTTTCAGGAAACTCACACAAGAAAATAGCTTGTACTCAACCTTTTCGAAACGAATATTTATACATACAGATACGTTTCGAACAAATTAAGTTAAAGCAATTTTATAAACTATGTAGTTTCGAATGAGTTTTTATAAATAAATTTGAAATAGAAATACTTCACATAACTTCGATAAAGCTTCTGTTACATAATTCATGTCAAAAAATGTCTATAAAATTTACCAACTCGTTTATTAATTTTTGATCTTATTTCATGACTTCTGACTATTTTTGCAAACCTCTATATACCTCAAGTGTCAAGAATATAATATGCACTTGTCAAATAATCATAAACCAAAAAGAAACCATGAAAAATTACTTCATCCCGAGTTTAGATATTATAACTTTAGATATAGTAATAAATTGCAAAAAAAAATCTTATTGGGAGATATGTGTAGGTACATATTATTTTGGGGTTATAATTTGAGCCGATTAAGTCAATAGGAAAAAAAAAAAAACATATAGAAAATTGACACATTGAGATTCTAAGCATTCTTCAGAACAAGGGTTAAGTTAAGTTCGAATATATACATAGGTATATAGGGTTAGGGTTAACCTTTAAATGTTGTGTACACACATATCTACTATACAGATGCAGCTGATGACATTAATGCTGTCACATTTTCACACCATTAGTTGTGGATTTTGTTTGATTTTTTTTGTATTGTTCGTTCATTTCGTCTCATTCGTTGACAATGATGATATTAAAGGTTGACATGTCAATTGTTTCGATTTGACAGTTCATAACATAATATATATCTATGTCTAGGTAGGTCTAACCCCAACCCCCACTTCCACACTTGTGTATAACACATAATTGCAAACAATGTCGACAAAATCACAACCAAAAAATTTAATTCAAATATTATGTGTGTTGGTGTGTGTAGAATATATGTGATGTGAGTTTGTATAAATATCAATATGTACAAAAATTCTGAAAGTTATGACCGTTATTCTTTTATCCTGATGCCACAAGATTACTCCATGATATTTATAAGGAACGTTGTGTGCAATTAATGAGAAGCACATCTATTTTGAAACAAAAATTAGCCATATCGAGTGGAGAGTTTCTGTGTTTGTGCTATATCGTTTCTATATTGTTTTGTGTGGAAGAGCTCGAAGGAAAATAAAACCACTTTTTCAAGATTTATGAACATTTAAGGATAAGAAAGACCGAATGTGCCCATGGATGGTCCTGTGCGTAAATGAACGGCTAAACTGAAGTTTCCTTTCACACAGCACCATCAGCCAGTGATGCGGTTAATGATTATAAACGTAAGGATTGCTTCTACTTCACAACAATATTTATATCATCGCATGCATACATATATCCTTGAACTTTCTATACCTCGCTTTATATTGAATGTGGATAGGGTGGTGTTCTGTATACTGTATATACATATATATGGTGATTTTTCCCATCAAATTTCCATATTAATGGGCGCATATCGTTTTCTAGGTCGATATGGTTTTTGGCAAAACAGGGCAGTAATAAAAATGGGAGTGAAACCAATTGGCGATATAAACACAGTTACACACTCATATCATCATATAGAAGGATATATTTCCGTACATTGCCAACTAATTTTATATTTCGCGACCAAAAGGTCCTGCGACCTAAGCTAAAAAAAAATTGAATAAGAAAAAGTTATTATTTATAGCGTTGTTGATGTGTAATTGCTTATCCTGGTGCGGTATAAGCATTATATAGAAACCTATCCTGATGGTTTTGGTATGGCAACATTTCTATATAGGACAACAACCACCCACTATAGATAGGTAGGTATACCAAATACCCGTTCTGTGTTATAGGTTATCCTGTTTTTGTTTGATTTTGACTCGAATGGGCTAATAAATTCGTTTAAGGACATACACACAATACACCACATTACACTCATATATTCCTGATGATGGTGAACAGACTCCTTTTTTTTTTCTCTCAAGACTCGAGGTTATATTGAAAGTGAAAGTTGTTGGGTGGAAATATGTTCGACAAAACATTGAAATTTCGGTAAAATGGGCGTTTCCTGTGTTTCGTTTGTTTTTTTTTTTTTTTTTTTTTTTAATCATCTTCTACGTAGATTTTTGTATTTAAAAATTTGTCTGCGTAGGTACATATTATTTGACCAAATGTTTTATAGTAAGATGTTTGTCGCTATTTATTCATCATTATTATATTTATCCAAAAACAGACCAGCTTCAAAGCAGTATTATAATGATAAAAAAAAAAAAAAAAAAACAAAAAAACCAACAACGGTGTCAAAACGACAATGACAAATAGGCATGGGATCTACAAATGAATATGCATGTGTCCCACATATATATGTATGTATGTAGTTTGTACGTACGTACCTGGTGATATATGTTTATATATTGTCTCCCTCTTTTATAGCGGATACTTTTTTATTGTCCCCTAGATATTTTAATAATACAATTAATAGCGACATGTGCCTATCAAAGAGGGCAAACCTACATATGAAACTCCAAAATATAATTGTGTTTTTTTTTGTTAATAAAGATATACCTACGTAGTGGTGGAGACCGATGTTTTTTTTTTGTTCCTCAAATAATAAAAAAAAAAAAAAAAAAAAAAAAAAACGTTCTTTAGTGCAAATATTTGTTAACGCGGGCCACAACACCATTGTTTGTATCACTGGTATAACTCAATGTTCTAGAAATGATAGCTAGCCTTAATTTTTTCCATTGTTAATACGGCGACGACCGAAATAAAAAAAAAAAAAAAAAACTCATGAAAATGTAAACAGTGATTGCATTTGTATGTGAGGTGCCCCTTGCCACCTTGTAGGTAGGTATATATAGTTTATCTGAATTGAGTATAGAGGAAGCGCGGTTTGCGACGGAAACTATAACAGCAATTATAGGCACTTCTCTCATATTGCGATGCCCGGTGCGTCTCAGCACACCTTTTATATCATTACTTCTTATGGGGAGACCACAAGACCAGCTTTATAGATATCTATATATACTCGTGTGTTGTTAACGAAAGGGACTTTTGAATTTCATAAGAATTTTATTTTTGTAGAGTTCAATTGCGTAGGTGGATGGATATACGTGGTGGGTAATGGGTATACCTACTGCTCTATCTGTTATCACTAAAAAATAAACACCTATGGTATAAATGGGGAGAACAAAATTGGTAACAAAAATAATTATAAACTGGGAGGGGGTTGTAGGTCGGATAGTGTATATGTGGGACATTTGTTGTATAGGATAGGTATGTTATGTTTTTTTTTTTTTTTTTAAGAGCTGTGGAATTACTAATAAACCGTTGAAAATACTGATAAGAAAGCTGTTTTTCCGCAGCCGTTTCTATATAGGTACTTATTGGGATACGTGGCGACCATCAACGTTGCTATACATACATTACACACAGTGCATTGTTGATTATTATATTTTCCCTGACGAACGGCCAACCTTGGTGAAGTAGGTATACTGATAAGTGACCAGGTTGTGTCTAGGTAAGTACTATATCACGTTCGAATGCAAATGTGGGTGATGGATAACGGAAAAAAACAAAAAAAAATTATTACAGTTTAACCCGCACAAAATTGAATTATTTTAGAGTATTTATTTTCAATTTTAACTGTTAAATTTATGTTAAATGTGGTTCGGATAAGGTTATAAATAAATAATGAAAGTTGATTTAATTAGGGAAATTGAAAGTTTGGCATTTAATGTTTATCCGAAACACTCGGATAAGAGGAAAAGATTTTTTAAACTAGCTGAAGTTCAATAAAAATTATTTATTTTTATTTCAAATTACTTTTCTTGCATTGATATAGCATTAAATATGGTTTAGATTGATTAAATAATAAATCATTTTTGTAAGAGAATATACAAAAATCGGAAAAAAAAAACTTAGAACCGGATGGAGTTATCCTAAAATAAATTAGATGCTGATATTTTATAAATTGTAATGAGGATAGCGTTTAAAAGGTATATTATTCAATAAAGATGTTAGAAAATATTATAAACTGTGTCAAAAATCATAATGAAAGATCCTTGAATAAAGATTAAATCTCACATAAGGTTCATTAAAATTCTTTTTTAAATATTGAATTAGTTCGGATAAAGAGTTAATTGTGTCATTGAAATCATTAATCCCTCTGATATTAGTATGGAATACTTTTTCCATAGGATACCCAGGTATGATTGAATTTAAAGCATAAATATTTGCAGGTGTATATAAATCTCAACATTTTTTTCCTACCAGAATATTGGTATACCAATACAAAACCTTCTTATAGATAACTTTATTCTTGGATTTTATGAAAGAATTATCACTTGTCCGCTTGCATTTTGTCAAATACAATAAAAAAAAAAAAAAAACAATGTTTACCCTCTTTTTGGACCACTTATAAACCTACATAAATTTTACAATAAACTAACAATCCGGCAAGCACAAAGAACACTTAACGGATACAAAATGATAACAATATTTGTTTGGTGTTTATTTTTTTTTTTTTTTGAAACAATCTCAATCAGGTTATCTGATAAATGTCAGAAAAAAGGAAACAAATAAGTTTGTGATGGTAAGATTTCTTTTAACGTTTTTTTTTATAATTTTGTTGTCAAATAAAAAAAAAAAACAACCAACATTCATATAATCAGCAAGGTGAATTGTGAATTTGTTGTTTTTTTGTGGGTGTTGAGTTAAAATACTTGATGAGTTGATATGGTAAAAGAATATTTCAAATTAATAGCTAAAATGAAAGAAACACAATAATTTTGAATTTATAAAGATGAAAATATTCTTATCCGAGCAATAAAAACTGTTTATCCGAACTTGATTGTGTGAAGAAAACATTTAAATTATTATTTTGTGGGAGTCTAAGAACTTTGCTAAGCTTTAAAAATTGCAAATCTAACAGGTATAACATATTAAGTTGTAGGTCTAAACTATTTCTGTGATGATGGAATCATAAAAATAACGAATACACATTTATTTATCTGAGTCAAAATATTAAGAAAATTATCAGGGACTCTAATCAATCGATATGTAAATAAGATGACATTCTCTAACTAAAACCGACTGTGAATTGGTTTAAATTTCAATTACATTTTATCCGAGTTTAAATATTGACGTTTCCACGTAAAGATTCACTTCATTTTATTGTGTCAAAAATTAATCTTCGAATAAAATTTAACTGGATTAAAATCCAATTCACATCACACGGCCTAAATAACTTCGTAGTTAATCCAATTAAATTTGTGTAATCCAGTTTCTGAATTTAAAAGAAAAATTATCCAAGATTCAACTTTGCATTATCCAAAGATTTTTAACACCACTTAAACACAGCAAAACGAATATATTTTTATTTTTTGTATTTTGTTAATCCACTTACGGCTTAATGACCGAAATCCAGCATCTTCACTCACTGACAGCATAATTGTTGTTTTATTTCTCATTTATTAAATTATTTATTTATAATCCTTTTTGCTATTATTATTTTTTAATTATTGTTTATCAGACACATCACAAAATTTTTTTAAAGAATCAAACATTTATTTCTAAAAAATTTAACTTCTCGTTGAAAATAGAATCGTGTATTTTTTTTTATTCGTAACCGTTCCGTCGTAATATTTTTCTGACTAAGGATCGGATGTGCTGACCCCTCAAAGAATAGTTGTGGACTGAGACCAGACGAGTATGCGACTATAGTAAGAGGATGCTCTCATAGTGACTTGATGACGAAAATTCACTGATGCTACATCACACACATCACTAGGGGTAGTTGAGGACCCTGACCTCTAAGGATATAAAAATAGAAAAAGATGAACAAGAAAAAAAAAAAGAAAAAAACTTAGAGAGCTACAAAAACTAATACACAAATAGATTTGTGATGTTTGTCCCTTCTTGTCCGCTTTTTCGATACACATACGATATTCGGATTTCGGAATGAGTAGGTTTTTTTTATGGATCCTTTTTAATTTTTTGTGAGGGGTTGATACAGCCGATCGTCGTCATATAGATGTGCACAAACATTCAGGTCCTAAAATCCGATGTATTGGTGAGTGAGTGAGTGATTTTCTTTTCCTTTTCTCTTTTTTTATTAATTACTTTTCTGAGGCGCAATTTAGCATCTCGAAGGAATTTCGTAAAAGGGTAACAAAACAACACACTCACATCTCGACCATATCCGTACCGTACCTATAGGCAAGGATTACATCAACCGAAGAAGCAACGTGAGTTTTTTTTTATATTTATGTTTTTCACACATCAACTGTCGTCGTCGTTCGTTACCCTTCCTTTCAATTAATAAAAAAAATTGGCTACCCTTAGATTTTAAGTTTTTTGCAGCTTGATGTATTTTCTTAAAGATCATTTACTTCCTTTGTGCGAAAATGTTTTTTTTTTTTTTTTAATTTTTTATAAGAAGGGGACGAAGGATTCGCTGATGGGAGAAAAAATAAAATAAACGAAAAATTGAGAAAGATCCTTTTTTTAAGGGACCAGTAGATATGTAGGTAAAGAGCAGAACCATGTGCGTGATTTGTGTTGGTTTTTTGGAGCTGCGGCTGTGGCTAATCGATCTGGAGAATGATGATTTTCTAAGACTGGATTTTGTCCCTTTTTTTATGATTATTATTTTGGAACCTTTTACCTATGGGTATTTCTGCATATAGGTACATCTTATATATAGAAGGACAACACTTATGATCTCGTTGCTGATGCTCACCCCTTGGGTATCAGTTTTTTTTCTTGTTGTGTTCGTCTCGAGCTTGGTCTTCTTCTTAAAAAAAAATGATGATAAAAGATTTGCTCGTTGTTTTTTTTTTTGTCTTGTTTCCATATTCAGTATATTATTAGGGTAGATGCTGTGTAACGGAATTTTTTTTTATGCAAATATTTTTTATTAATATTTTCTTCTTTTTTTTGTGTAAAGGTATCTCTTCGTCTTGGGTTGTTTTTTTTTTTTAAGGATGAGAAAAAAAAAATGTTTGCCGTGGGGTGAGATTTTCCCATGATATCAAAAAGATATACCAGGGTGCTAAGTTGGGTTGCGTTTTGGGATGTTTGAAAAAAAAAAAAAATCCCATACACGTTGTTGCATTTTGCACAAACTGAAAGTGTCCCGGTTTTCATTGTTAATAGTTTTTTACCAACAAAAAAAAAAATAATAATAAAAAGGAAGCTAACAATAACAGGGTATCGTAGTCCTACATATACCTTCCTATAACAATCCAGTGATTTAGATTAATTTCCTTAAAATTTATTATAATTTTTTTTTTCTCATAGGTAGGTAGGATTTTTTTTTTTCTATATGTATTTTAAAGTCCTCATATGCATTTTCCGCCTTTTATTTTTTTATTCAAAAATTTAACGGTTTCTGAGGTAACGTTCAAGTGTAAGATATTTGGTTAGTTTTTTTTTAAGATTTTTTTTTGTATGAATAAATCAAAAACTAAGTGAAATACTGTGATATAGAGTTTGTTTTTTTATGTCAAAAAAATGTAAATCTTGAAGTAATTAATTAAAGGGGATTTTTTTTTATATACGAAAATTACCTATTTAAAAAAAAACCAAAAGTTTAGAGATAGGCATCTTTATGAGCCAATAGAATAATGATTTACTTATAGGTATATGAAGAGTGAGAAGTGTGTGGCAGACTTTGATTTCATTAAGATTAAAATAAGAGGTATATCTTTAGGTATAGTTACCTACCTACTTATGCTAACCTAAGAGTGGTACATTCTAGAAAAAAAAATCTAACGGTTTTTCGTTAATGAAAGAATAAAATAACAAAAATATTAGATAATGTTTTGGTTTAAAATGTAAATCAAATTCAAAAGAGGTATACATAGGTATCTACTTAGTTCAGGAAAATAAGATTTCGAAGACGAGAGCAATTTCATTTACATCAGCAAAATTTCTTAGTTTTGCTATCAAAGTGCTGAGGAAAAAAAAGTTTGGATAAATGCTTGCTCATTTTTTGACGGATTGAAATTGTTGAGATTTCCTTTTTTCTGAACGTGTCTAATAAGTCCGATTATTTATTTGTGTACAGAAACTCATAAAATGTAAACATTTTAAGAACATGGATGAAATTTTCTCAAAAATTTTGAAACTGTACAAACTTACGGGAACGTCCATTGACACAAATAAACAGTTGATATTCTATAGCTGTCATTAATTTAATATCTTGATGTTGACAATTTTCTGATTTGTGAATTTATGTTCACATTAATTTCTTGGGCAGAAAATAAAAGATATAATAAAAATAATCTATATACGAAATTTAGAAATCTCTCTGAAGAAGACTCTTTTCGAAAACAAAAATATGAATTTTTTAAGTAGGTGTCTACCAATAGGAACGGGGTTTTGACTTAAATTTGAACAATTGAATAGAAAAGTACAGACATTTTTAGAGTAAGGGAACAGAATTATTTTTTCTCAAAAAAACTCGTAAGTAGGTACTTAACGTATTTTTAAAAATTAATTTTCAATCCTGCCAATATTTTATTTTCTCCTCAAGAAATTATGCACACAAAAGTTTGTTTTGAAGTACAATATTGTTTGAGTGGCTGTAACCTTAAGGAATTATAATAAAAGCGGTTAAACCATTGTAGAAATATTTTGGATTAATTCCGAAATAGGGAAATGTTATCAAATAGTCTTAACATATTACTATTTATGTTTTTTAAATTTTTAACCATTTTTTTTTCCAAATTTTAAATTGAAAAAAAAAACATTAAAATGATTTTAATATGCATCCAAATTTGACAATTGAGTATGATTTTGGGCTCATTTCTGTAACATTTCTCTCCCTGTCTTCTAATTGACACACGAAGAAGTTGGTAATCATGTCTCTGCACCACTCACCGTTAACCTTAACGTTCTGACCTTAATCATTTTTGAAGACGCATTTTTACCAATAATTCCACCGGCCCACACTGGCCGATTTAGTACAACCCAAGCTGGTCAAAAAAGAAAAAAAAATATTGTGTTATTGCTATTGAAATACCATTTATGTAAGAGATAAATAGCCAAACAACAACTAACAACAACAAGAAATCCCAAATCTCTAAATTCTTACATGTGGAAGCTTCGCAAAGTCACTTTATCTATTTTGTTCACTCTCGATTTTGTAAGTCGCGGGTTAGCAACAATTTGTAAGGTGATTTTGTGCATTAAAACAAAAATATTTGAAGCAAAAAAAATATTTACAACTCGTTTTTTGTTTTTTAAATAATTGGATTTACTTACAATAAGAGTTTTTTTGAAGTACATTTTAATGGCAGCAACATATAGGAACTTCCTTTCTTTCTTGGATAATAAAAACAAAGTTCCGCTAAGTGCCATCGTGAAAGTAATGTATTTTAAAGTTCCCTTATTAAACTTTAATTGAATAATAAATTAAAATACCGAGACCTCCCAAAAAATGTTGTTTCTTTTCTTAAACTTAGATTTCAATACGTCCTTTTCAGGGTGATTATTTATTTCTTTATAGGAAATGAAAGAATCCCTATTGGGCAGCATCAGAAGAAGTTTTAGAAACCCGTCAAAAATTTAGGATCGGATATTACAGAAAAATGTCCCGCGTTGCTACATAATATTGATTTGCTTCACAATTAGCTTCCGTCTGATTCTGAAATCACATATTTTTGTCAACTTTCAAACGGGAAAATTCAACAAATCGTGGTTTTAGAAATGCTGCTTGAATTATAAGTAAATAAAGTGTACTTTCGAATTAAACCCTTCAATCGACAACTGTGCGCGGCCCTAAAACGCACCAAAAAGTGCCTTTTTCTGGATATAATGGTGATTCGATAATCTGGCTTTTGGATTCCCATCTCTTGAAATGCGGCAATTCTATTTTTTTACATTGCCATTTAACCAAATGTGTGCTTCATTATGAGTATGACCATAAAATTCACATAATTTCCGATGAGTTTCTTGAATTGAATCATTCGTTTTTCAAAATAAATTTGACCAATTTGCAAACAAAAAAACCCTTTCCTTTTTATGCATTGCAGATACGACGTAGTTTTATCAAAATCTTTAGAGTAGTTATCGAAAAAAAAATTGAAAAAAACAATATATATACACATTCTAATGAGCTAAAAATAAATATTCAGTTTTTTCTCATAGGGAACTACACAAAAAAAAAATAATCTGTACCAAATTTGAAGCATGTCCTTCTGTTAAGGCTCTATATAGCTCGATGTACCAACAGTGGACTTATCAAAGATAAACAAGCAACTCGACAGATGAACGACGGACGTGATGAAATTGTTTTTTTTTTTGTTTTTTTTTTTGTTTTTTTTTTTTTTTTTTTGTACAAAAATGGTGTCAACATGATGTATTCGTTACAGGTATTAAGAATGGTCAAGAGAAGACTTAGACTTAGAGATTTCGTAAGGAGTTTTTTTTTCTCGAAAAAAAAAATTATTTCTATTTGTAACATAAATTTAAACATTTATCGGAAAAAACGATATTTTTGTAAGTTTAAATTAGAAGACCTGCGATTTGATAGATCAAATTAATCTGAGATTGACTAAGAATTGAAGGCGTCAAAAATCTTTAGAAATTATTTCTCGGAAAGAAAATCGATCAGATTTTGCTGCCCTATTTGTTTAAATTCTATTTTGTATTAATTTTAAAATAAGATTAATTTAAATTTAAAATGAAGGCTTTTACATATATCCACATACATAATACATTTTACTAAGATCATTATTTTAATTGTTTAAGGGTCTGTTTCATAATTCTTGAGTAAAGTTCTGATTAGTTAATTGACACATAAATACTGGTACAGGGTCATAAGTCAACAGAATAGAAACTTACAATTGTTTTTTTGACGACTTGTATAGGTTACGAAAAAATATACCTAAATAATATTATTTTTAGGTTTGTGGACTTATGACCCTGTGGCAGTATTTATGTGTCGAGTAACTAAACAGAACTTTTTTCAAACAGTGTGAAAGAAGCCCTAAAAGGAATAAGTTTATCAGCACCATTACGCTGTGGCTCCATTAGCAATATTTGAGGCAATGTCAATGGCAATGACAATATAATGCCATGGGTGGGCCTTCTATTGCCAAGTATTTTCAGTTGTCAAATGTCAGTGTGGGAATAACGACCACAGTCAAGTGTTTTTTTCTTTTTAAATTCACAATTTTTGATAGTAAAAAAACTTTAATTCACTTAATTTCTCATTTTTTCAACTTTAATTTCAAAACGAAGTACAATTCACTACAAATTGTGGAGAAACCATTTTGAAAAAGGTGAAATGTCAAAATTTATTGCCTCAGCGATGGAAATCGATAATTGCCTTCCATCAGCTGAGCAATATTGTCATTGCCATTGCTAAAGCGTCTTCATTAGCAATATTCAAGGCAATGGCAATGATCAATTTCTTTCCTCAAGTATTGCTAATGGAGCCGCTGGGTTAACCTTTAAATGAAATGAAAATTTTTAAATTGTATTTTTGTATTCATGATCTTCACATATTTATAACCACTAAAGATTAAACATTTATAAAAAACACCTCCTGGATATTTCGCAAAATATATAGAAGCATTGTTGTTCAATCAACTGCAACGAAAGTGAATGTGATTTTCAATAGCTCTGCATACCTACATACATTCCAACCTGCTTGCCTACAAAAAACTGAAAAAAAAACGAAATAAATGCACATCATTATATTATCTAACAATAATTCCATATCGTCTGGACATTCACACTTCAAATATTTCCCACAAAAAAAAAATTAAAAAAAAAAAAAGATTTCTAGAAATCTTCTTTGGACATCAGTTCCACGTCAAAGAAAGATCAATCAGGAATAATTCGTCAAAAGAATTTTTGACATGTCATTAAGGATTGGTCACAATTTCATATTTCGGCATATATCTGTGCATACCTATAATAACTTGAACAAAACACTCTCATCGTTCCTCTGTGTATGTCTGTCTGTCCAGCATTGAAGAAAAAAAAAAAAACCTTTATATGAGCAATAGTGTCACCTTTGCGGATGGCTCATTGTGGTATATATATTTTTCAATGTTGTACAACAAAGGCATATGGAGCTTCTCAAGAAAAAAAAAATAAAAAAATATGATGTGTAGTGTATAATATATACCTTCGTATAAGTCCCAAGACGAGAGTTGGCTTATACAATAACTCCTACTCCATTCATGATGTGATGCTATCGAAAATTTTTGTAAACATAAAAAAAAAAAAAATCCAGAACGTTTCATACGTGTCCGGCGTATAAGATGTGAAACTCGGTTTATTTTAGTATAATATCTACGATCTTCGGCGAGGTTGAATATATATCTCTACAAACAAAAATAAAGACAAACAGATGGACAATCATCAGCATCACATCACAGGTAGGTGTACACTCTATATACACTGTACACTGTCCACGCGGGACTGTAAGGTGTGTCACATAGATACTTAATTTTTTGTTGTTGTTGTTGTTTTATTTGTGTAAGTAAAAAATATCATTAACCGAGAAAGTGCGATATAGGTACCTTACATGTATATATAAAAATAATTCTAAAGTAATAAAAAACAAAATTCTGTGAAATTTTGTTATTTAAAAAAAAATATTTCCTTAAAAAAAAACCTCGGCTGATGGTCATTTAAAACAATTAAACAAAAAAAAAAAAAAGATACAAAATCTGCGCACAGATTATGTCAATCATAATGAAATTTATTGTTTTATTGATCTGATGATGGCAAATGGACACGGAAATTACCTTTATTTTGTTTTTTTCTATATAAATGTGAATTAGGAGGCGTTCTGTTTAGAGTCATAAAATTCAATATCGAAGGTATCGCCAAAACATATACCTACACTACAAATGAAGACTATATAGGTATCTACTAGAGCAGCGGTCAACTCAAAGAAGCCAGTGTCCTGGGGAATGTTATATAGTTTTATGGCGCTATTATATTGCTTAGTGTATCGTGAGTGTTTCTTTTGTGGGCGAGACGTTTACTTGAATTTAATTTTTTTTATTTGGGACACAGGTTAATATAATGGCATTGTTACATAAGGAGAATTAGCAAACGAGGTCGTTTAAAAAAAACAGAAAAAAAAATTAGAACAGTATGGACCTATGTCACTTATTTATAGTTTATACCTAAGGTTAAAATTTGTGATTTTTTTCTTTAAAAAAAAAGAAGAAGTTTAAATTTGGATTTATTTATAGTTTGTATTGAAAAGGTCGATTTGAGTGCTGATTTTTACTTAAAAGTATCTATGTATATGTTCCTATATTGTTTTCGTGTCAACAAAAAATTCGAGGTTTTAATCAAAGCGCATTGGGCCTTACCAATAACCATATTTAAAGACGACTTAAATATTCAAATACAACTAACCATAATGGTATGGACTATAAATAATGAACCAAAAATCACATGTTTCATATTTAAGAGTCCGTACCATGTAATATTCATTATTTAGGGTCTACTTAAATATTTAAGTCATATACCTTGTTTAGTTTGTTATATAGAGTATATACCATTATATGGTCAATTTTACTTAAATATAAAAATTATAAAATTTTGTCATTGGTAGGGCCCATTGTGATTATGGAGAAGTCCAAAAAATGGTTTTCGGAATGCTGTCCGTATCGGTCTGTGTTTTGTGCGTCTATGTATATAGCTATACCTGTTGTTAAAAATACTAATTTTTCGAAAGAGAGCTATTAGAAAAGTTAAGTCTATATAGGTTTTCTAGAATATATCTATATATGAGCCTGGTGAAATACGCTATTTAAAAAAAAAAGCGATATAATGTTCCCATATTTTTAAAACAATTGGTATTATAGGGAAAATGTTAAAGATAAAAGTTGTATCAATGAAATATTATTTTATCTGTAAGCATTTGTTTTTCTGCGCGGAAAATATTTTCGAGGTGACGTTTTAATTTTATTTTTATTTACTTTTTCGCATTTTAATGATTCACAGTGATGAAGATTTTCTAATTTAGTCACAATAAAATTAACAACAACCCGTCCAAAAGCTAACAAAAGCACTGAACCACTTTTTGTATAAAATGTCACTTTTGTGCACAAGACGTAAAACATTGACAAATCATTTTGAACCCTGTAATTTTTAAATTGTTAAATAATTTTTATACTGAAAAATATCGAACAAAAATGTAACACTGGTTTTGATGGACTTATCCGAATATTCGTCAAGTGAATGAAGACAATCTGAATCAATATTTTGTAAATTCCTATAGCCGACGTCAAGTAACAGACACTGACAGCTAAGTATTTGACAGTTTTTACACTCCTTGCACACAGAAATTTGTGTAGCAGAAACTTGCAAGTTATCCAATGGAGGGGAAATAGTTTGCTCTCTCATTGTGCTCCCTCGTTGCAACTTTTTTGAGTTAACAAACAGGAATTTGTGACAATTTGTGAAAAATTGTGAAAATTTGTGCAATTTTGCAAGAAATTTCACGTTACCAAACACGGTTACGATTTCGTCATTACAAATTACAGCTCTGGAAAAATGGCTGCATATTGGGCTTCTACCCCAACGCATTGATACATTTTTTGAGAGTATATAGGACGTATTGACTTAGTCGAGTCCCATTTATATAAATTTCTCTAATATTATATGGCTTTACCGATTTTGTTAAACGTCTTGATGCAACTTGCAAGCTAAGGTGACTCAGGTGAGCCCAAGCTTAGGCGAAGAGCTGAGGATTATACATCCTCAATCAGAATTAAAGGATTATATTCTCAATCAGCCATAGAAAATAATTTATTATAAAATTACTTTTAAATTTAATACTTAATTAAATTTGAACCAAATTATGGTTTTATAAGATTATTTTTTTATCACAGAAATTCCTTTTTTGACCACACAATTTTTTTAATTTATAAAAGACAAAAAATAATTTTTTTTACATTTAATTTCAATTTTTATTCGTCAAAATAACAAACATCGAAAACATTGATGATATGCAGCTCGCCTGCCCGTAATACATTCGAAATTTTAATTATTCCGACGAATACAAATTTAACTTTACCGTAAAAAAGTTATTTTTGGTCTTTGAATCATGAAAAAAATGTGTGTTCAAAAATGTATTTCTGTGATAAAAACTTAATCGGTTATCATATTGTCTTGGCAGTGCTTTCGGGTGAATTCTTTACAATATTAGGTCTGTTCCCAACATTAATTATCGCACTTAAAGTTGTTCAAATGTCAAATTATAGGATTGCGGATGAAATGCTCTCAAAGAGAAAGAAAATTGAACAAGTGTCTGGAACGGTTTTTGCACTAATTTGGACTACTTTTTTAACGTTAACGTTTAAAAATATATTCGACTAGAGTTGCCGTAGATCAGTAATAAATCTTAATCAAAATTTTCAAAAATCACATCCCAAGAAAATAAAATGTTAACAGAGAATAAACGTACCAGCTTACATCAATTATACATACATAATATACAAACAAACAAATTTTTAATTATACCTTAAATTATGAAGCTTAAGTGTGTTTTTCTTCAAGTAGCACTAAATTATATAAGAAATACCCAATTGTCAATTTCAATTTTCTTTAAAGAAATAATTTTGCTTATTGACGTAAATTTTTTTAAAGATGTTAAAAGATTAACAAAATAATAAAAAATATGCTTATCTTTTAAAACTTAAATCAAAATAAAATTAACACTTGGGAAACCTGACATAAGTCAACCAGGCATTTTACAGCCAGCCCAGAAATAGCAAGAAGACATTTCTAAGACTAAAACTGGCAAGAAGGGGAAATGTATAACTCTCATAGGCGCGTTCTCTTTTGCAAGAATTAGCACAACTTTTGAAGTCGAGAACGCTTTCGTACAAAAAAAGACTAAATCTGGCGGTCTGAAACTCTTTGAAACTAGGTATGGAACGGACTTATTATAATTAGACCTAATTATAGATAAACTCGTTCAAAAAATTTAAATACAAGCCCTTTTTTGGCAAAATTTGAAAAATATTAAAAAAGTCATTTTAACGTGCATAACTCCACATCATTAGATTTTCATGAGAATTTTAACCAAATTTTCTATTTTCTTCATAGAAGCTCTAATACACGTCTATTCTTTACTGATTCACTCCAAAAAAAACTGAACCAGTTAAACACACTATACAGAGTCAAAAATTAGAAATTTCGACCGAAAGAGTGTGAAAATTAAAAAAAAAAAACAAAAACGAAATTGCATACTTTCAGGAGTTGATGGTGGCGATATCTGAAGGAGAAAATATTGATACTAAAGAATGATGAAATTGACATTTTTTCCGTCACGCAAATGGGAACATCACCAGATGGCCTTCGTCTCTCAGAATTTTGAGTAGAAATATTATTGGAACGTGTCAAAAAAAATCATTGATAAAGGCTTATTTGAAGCCTTTTAATTTTAATTTCATTTTTTAAAATGCCAAAATTGAAAATTTGGGTCGAGCCCCCGGAGAGAACCGCAAGTCTCACAAACAAAATTTTAACAAGTTTTTATAGAGAATTGAACTCTCCAAATGAATACCAAAAAAGTTATGAATAAAAAAAGTAGAACATTCTCTACAAAAACGTGTAAATTTTTTTTTTTTAGTTTTAAGGATGAATTGTACAAAAACGGGTCATCCCTTGATCCAAATCCAAATTGAGTCAAATCGAATCATTCATATACGGCTTGCCGTAATATCACTCCTCCTAATCTAAACTTCTCAAAATAATACGAAAACTATATTTTTCTTATATACGTACATATTTGTTTTTTACGTAAGACAACATTTTGAGTATTCAAATTTTTCTTAAATAATGTGACCTTTGTGAACATTTTATAAATACCCGTACAATTATTATTTTATGCCAATGGAAGTTTTATAATTTTGGTCTTAAATAATAAATTAAGTCATTTAAAGGAAACATTTTACTATCTGCACATTTTTAAAATGTTGTTATTTTTTTCCCACAGTGATAAACTCTGACCATTCACTCCAATGGATCGGTTCACATAAATTATAGTTTCTGACTGTTCCGTGAATTATTTTTGGAGGAACTTTTGACTTTTCGAGAAAAATTATTTTATGAGAAAAATTTAGAATATCGAGTTTAGATTTCCCGAGAAAAATATTTCAGGACCCTTAATATCTTCGTCTTTCTTTCAAAACCTCATAGGTAAGTCCAAATTGACAAATTTATCAAAAGATGCAAAAAACAAACGATTTAAAAAAAATAAAAAAAAGCCTCCAAAGTTGAGTTGATTGATGTAAAAGGAATCATGATATGCGATACAGTTACAAGGCATTGACATTTAAATGTCATTTTTCATTGAATTGGAATTTCAGAAATTCTCAAAGAAAGGGTGAAGCCAATGCTTTATAGACCCATTACCCTTAAAAAATTTTAATAAAGAATAATGCGTTTTTTTTTTAACTATCCGATTGGAAATTGCACCGAACTATTGATGATATACCAAAAGTGTAACAGTACCATTTTAATTTTAAGTTTTAGATAATTGTGCATGACTGAATCAACACATCAGCTTTATAGGCATATATTTGTATCCTTGCTTAATTTATATAAGCACTTCCTCGTAACCTGATAAAAGAAAGGGTTTGGCTTATATTTTCAAACATGCACAGAGCATTCTATGCGGGCATTTATAGATATAATATCTGGAAGGTATAGGTACAAACAATAACCTCAGAGGAACAATAAAACGCTCTTAATTTGTCACAAGCCTTTTATATTAAGTTATTATCTCCCGCATATATAGCTAAGCTAAACGTATAAAATATAATTCTGGCTGCAGTTATTATTATATATATAGTTTCACATGCGACACATCAGAGGCACAGGCACTGCAGGCACATGGCCTTATTGTTGCAGCTTCCTTTGAACATGCGTCGTCGTCGTCTTCGCATGGAACAACCTAAAACAACTCACTTATAATTCTGATCACGCAGACTGGGCGCGTTTGTATATATATGAAATTATATTTGGCCTTACTATGAAGAAATACATACAAAAAAAAATGAAGATAAAAAACTTTATACACGTAAGGTTAGGGTACCTATAGCTATATAGTTATGCTATATTATATAGCCTGAAACCATATCAGCGAATGCGTATCTTTGAGGTACCTACGTGAAGAGATTTTTATTTTTTTTATCATCTGTGAGTTGTGATAATTTCAAAATGAGACTTTACCTAGGTACCTATATATACAATAAGGTTATAGGTAGGTAAAGCATCTTCTGTTGATGGTGTGCAGTTTGAAAAACAAAGAATTAATGCATTTCAACTGAAAATTTAACTTTAATTCCATCACTGGGATGGCAAAAACCAAAAAAAAAAAATAAAAAAAAAAACAAATATACAAATCCTAACCTAAAACTGTATACAAAAGGTTGCATTGCAAAGGGGGAGAGCGCGCATATACCTACTATAAACACACTCGCTATTTGTGCACTGCACTGGCACTGCAACTGCACCATCTGTAGGTATATATAACCATCGAGACATGCAGCAGTGCATAGTGCAAAAGTGGTTAGTTCCATGCACCCACCCAACCTCTGTGAGTCCGGCGGAACTCCAAGAGTGGAGATCTAATAAAAGTTCGTGAGAACTAGATGCTTATCGACGACGATGATGGTAACGAGAGGTATTTCAATGGCTCTTCTTTCCTTCCTCGTCGCCTTTGAAGACAAACGTCGCAGTTGTCCTCCGCCTAGCTTCATATAGTATAGAAGTCGTTAGGTTTTTTTTTTTTCGTGTTCTCATCTAGTTGCCACACTGACGACGACGACGACGGTGGAAGCTGTGGTATAACAGCGAGTGTCGGTCGCATTGGGCCGGTAGCCTCCGTCCGTCGTCATTGTCGTCGTCGTCGTAGTATAAATGTATAACTTTACCAATGAATCTCATAAACTTACTGCCAATGCTACCTAAACCTATACCGACCGACCAACCAACCGCCCGTTTTTTATAAGCCGCATCCAGTCTCCCAGTGTGAACATGAGAGCGTGGATAACTATAGACCAACCATAGAGCTGATGGAGAATTACTTTTGGCTTCTGTTAGAGCACTGCACAGAGCGAGCGGCACGGCACGGCACGGTACACAACCTCAGCGAAAGGTCTGGAGACATTTTGATTAATTTTTCGCAACATTCTATGCGCCCACCGCCACCGCCGCCGCCAATCCAGCCGAATGATTCTGCAGCAGCAGCAGCAGCGCCACCGGATATATACAACACACATTCAAATGAATTTGTTGTCTCGTCCATTTAATACGAAATCCCATTGTATATATCGGCTTTATCTGGCTTTGAATCAAATCGCGATACAGAGCGATGTCCAATTGGGATAAACTTCCGCCAGCGCACTACCACCGGATAATGATCGAAGTAACGTAGGTTATAGTAGGTGAAAAATTCCCACACTAATCAAAGGGTCACAAAATATTTCCCTTTATTATAAAATTGTAACGGTATCACGCTATTGATAGCTTCATATACATGCAGCAGGTATAAGCATATTTGCACACATATCATTTTTGAAAAGGATTTCGATATACACGCACATTTGGAATCTATATCCAACAATATCAAAAATCAGGTCCCATATAGGTACATATATGGTCTAATCACTCAATTGCACTTTCTCGTGCATAAAAGGACAATCACAATGATGCAGCGGAAAATGCTAAGGATATACACGAAAAACCACCTGCTGAATTTTCCCATGGATCACAATATATAGCTGTAGTTTCTAAGTCCTTTTGGATACATAAGTGTGTGTCACAATATAAAATGCGTCTGTACATACCAAAGTAGAAGCAACAGCGCAGCTATATGTTTGTCATTATGATTGGATAGTCTTGGATTAGACCGGATAAATCTAAATTCTGCATTCGCGTTCATTTTGAAGTCCTTTCTTGCATTCAAGTATAATAATTATTATTATTTGGTGCACAAGCAATTCGGTATATTTGTGTGTGTGCCTTTGTACTGCAGAGGAAGGCTCGCACAATAAAAGCAACTCGAGTCGATGATGCCGATGGTCGCATCTCTCGCATATTGATGCGATTTTTGGGTCATGAAATTGACCTGTTTTGCTTTATTTTCTGGGATATATACCGTATATAGACTTCGAAAAGGATATCCTACCCTAGTGTATAATGCGACGATAATGTCATGGACAATGGAAATTTTGTTGCCCCTGAGATGATGATAATTATGATGATGGTCTGTATGATGTTCACTGTGAAATGATGATTTTGGTGATTTACAGTTATCGAATGTGGGTTGTAGTTTTTTGAAAGGCCATTGTCCTTATTCTTTCTTTTATCCGAACAACAATCTCATGTATGAGCTATAAGTGAAACAGTACACCTTCTATAAATATGTACATATATATTGGAGGCCAAGAGTGTGCAATTTGAGATCGGTTTGGAATTTGACAGGTTTTCCGCTGTTTTTTTGTATTTTTTTTTTTGTATTCGATGTGATGCACCTGAAACTGTTAGATGGTACCAATTTGAAGGAGAATATGATTCCCGGATAAGGGCGAGGCTAAGATTCAACGATTTGGAAAATGATTTCAAAAATCTTGGAGCTATTTATATCTACATATAAATGAAGATCTATTCTTTTATTGAAGGCTAATAATAGGGTATACTATAACTTTAGCTATATCCTGCCCTTTCTTATAGAAAATTTTACCCTCATCTCAGTTTTACTTTTTATATTCATATTCATTGAGGTCAATGAAATAGATTATTTCTTGCTTAGCAAAATTAATTGAAGAAATGCTAAGACGGAATGCTATTTAAATAGTGAAATATTTGAACGAGGTCTTTGCATTGAGTCTTTTGAGATTAGTTTTTGAGATCTCTCTTTAAGTGTAGCTCTTCATTTTATTATGGAATATTTGGGGAAGAAGCTCAATGTATAGGGATAAAGAATTTAATACATCTTGTTTAAAAAATGAATCAGATAAGCTTTGGATGATTATTTCCAAAGTCTCTTGTTCATAAAATATATATGAAACTATTATCCGCTATGTCGGATAAGACAAAAATGTACGTATAAATACAGTTTTCGTTATTTAAGAAAATACTGGCTAGGATGTAGGATTAGTATATGATAACAAATGTGAAAATAAAGATATTAATGTATTTAAAAAAAAAAGGAAATACTTAAACTTGATACCGGAATTTGTTTAAAGTATCGGAAAACCTTTGCTTTGAAAAGAACATCAGAGAAGGTTTGGTATATCATTTCCAAAGTTTATTATTAATAAAATACAATGAAACTATTATCCTAAATGTCGGATAAGTAAAAAGATAAGTAAAAATGTGGTATTCGATGTTAAAGAAAATACTGGCTATTACCCGCCTACTACGCTAGACCCTCCACAACCTCATTGTGTACTGAAAAGTATTCTCTAGCCTATTGCAGGAGATAATCAACTTCTATGCCAAATTGCTTTAAGATCCATTCATGCGTTCGAATGATATTGGAGGACAAATATCCAAACAAATATATTTTCAAATTTACAATATAGGAAGACCATACAAAACTTAATTTTGACTTAAGTTTCGTATAATAGGTATTTGCTTTAAAAACAACGTCAGAGAGGTTTTGGAAGATTATTTCTAAAGTATTTTGATACAAAAATATTTATAAAACTATTATCCGAAATGTCGGATAAGATAAAAAGGTATTTAAAAATGCAGGTATTACAAATTTTTTTTTTTGAAGAAAATACTGGTAGTCATCCGCAACCATGGGTTATTACAAGTATTTTCTAGCGTATTCAACGATATAAAAGAAATTAATTTTATTCCAAAAAATTAAACAGAGGTCTTAGAGCTTAAATAAAATTAGAATCCTGAAAAACTTAATCGTACTTAATTCTGCAGTTGTCTAAAGTATCGGATATCATAGTTTTGCTTCAAAAAGAAGCTGTGGCAGATTATTTTCAAAGTCTCTACTTAAAAAAATATTTATTAAGCTATATTATCCGAGATGTTGGATAAGTTTAAAATACATATATACGTTGAAAAATCCTTTGATATTGCTAACTGAGATATATCAGACTAAAAATTACATAAAAATGTGTGGGTATCTTAGACTGCATAATCTAGTAACGCCTGCAAGAAATGTGTTAATATTCTAAATAAAATTAGAGAATTGTAAATAAATAAATAATCTCAAATACAATGCATCTTTGTTAAATCTCGAAAGAGCGTACTTTAGCCTATGGTAAAAAGCATCTCACAATGCCTATATATTATCCGAAACCTCGGATAAACATAAAAACACATGAAGTGAACAAGTGAATCACAATGCTTTTAGTTCGTTAAAATATTATATCTGAGACTTCGGATAAACACAAAAAAAAAAAACACTTAAAGTGAGTAACTGAATGACTATTTCTTGATATTATAGTTGTGTTGCAAAAAAATATTTGAGTTTTGAGTATAGATTTACTTGATTTATTTATTTAAATTTTCCAGTCAACATTATATTCATAAAATTTCATATCCTAGTTTTCGTAAAATCAGTAAGCTTAATTAGAATAATCTATATGATCTACAATCTATCTTTAAAAAGGAAACATTTCGGATAAACTAAATTATGTCTAGAAAGCCTCGGATAAGCTCGAAAAAAAATGAAAATATTATCAAAAATTTATGCCATTACAGATTATCGTGCATATATTCTTATGATCTGATGAAAAATAAGTATTGGGAACTCGTTTGTATCTTTCTATTTTTCTTATAAGCCATCGCACTCATACATGTTAAGATTTCAGATGAAATAGCTCTGATAAGTCCATCCAAATCTATAACTTCAAATTGTAAGTATAGTCACCAGACTGTGGCATATCAACCACAATTTCATACATTACCATCATCATCATCATCTGCGCCAAACATACATATATCTAGGAGTAAAAGAATCTGAACTAACTGTTTCATTCGGAAACCAATGAACCTTTTCCCATAAAACATCGAACTTTTCCAACTGCACTTGAAGAAGACAATGCCAAACAAGTAGCACATCAGCAATACCAGCAACAACAACAAAAAAAAGCAAAAGTTTCCACGAAATCCAGTTGCAGGAAGCAACTGAAATAAAAAAAAAAAAAACATTAACTAGCCGCGCCGCGATATTCGTGATGTTGAAGACAATTAAAAAGCATCCCCTCCCCCCCAGCCCCTAATATACCCAAAAGTCTTATAGGTCTGATTTTTTCTGCAACTTCGTCTCTAATTTTTTTTACTACTTAGGTTAGTCTAGCAACAAAAAAAAATTTATATTTTTTTTAAAGCAGAAGAAGGAAAGCCCTTACTTAGTTCACACCACCTAGCACTAAATTAGATCAACAGCTAGATGGATTCACATTCGGTGTCATGGATCTCGAAGTCAAACGAGAGCATATACATACTATATAGTGGAGCTGATGCAGTGTATAAGGAAGGCTTTCCGCGGACTCGAGACAATAGTGAGAACATTCTCACACAACCTATACTGCATTATCCGGCGAGTGTCCACTGCGCTGAACTGTGTGCTGTGGTATCAACAACAAGACGCGCATACAGATGCAAAAGAAGATGCTACTGCAATAATGCAACCCACGACAGATGGGTGGCGAGACGGCAGCGCGACACGGCTCGGCGCGGCGGCGCGCGCAGCAGCGGCAGTGATGGGGAGAATGGATTTTTGGTTGGAATGGAGCACAAAGGTGCCACGACGATGTATAGCGAATGTGCACGACATGAAGCACCACGCGAAGATCCAGAAAGCCCAAACTCCAAAGGGAATGACAACCCAGCATACATGCAGTTGCGGACGACCGCGACGACGAAGACGACGGACTGTTAAGTGACGACGACGAAGACGACGACGGGCAGCCGCGGCAGTGGCACCAGCAATGAAGTCAACAATGCTCATGTCCTCACATCATTGCAATGGACAAAATGTTGCCACAGAAAAATTATGAAAATGCACTCGGAAAACAAATGAAGCACCTACAACGGCATCACGCGGAACTTAAACAAAGCGAATGCGCAAAATCTCATAAATTCGCGTGTAAGGTGGAGTGCGGCGCTTTCACGTTGCCACCTTGTTTGTTATCCGGAGCTGGAGGTCGACAAGTGCTTGGTTTGGGGAGAAGCAAGCCGAAAGCTTTGCCTAGTATATATTGTGATGTAGGTTTTCTCGGACCCACACATTTAATTAGCTGGCGATTCTCACGATTCCTGATGGGTAAAGGGGACGGCCGACGATGACGACGACACCTGAATAATAATTATTAGATGTGTTATGCGGTTAAAACGGCACATTTCACATCTCACCCACTGTTAGATAGTGTATGTATTATAGTTTGTAGTCAGAACAAAGATTCCATTATCAGTTCATTCGTTGGAAACATAATATTATTCGTACCTCTGTGAGATTGGTACATATAACGGATGAGATAGGGCTACCATACTTAATCAAGACGTGGACTGTTAAGATAAGATTTTTACTTATTTCTTGTCATAGAATTTAAATTCCCAATTCTTATCCGTTCAGCTTTTATAATTTTTTAATGGTAACCCTAACCGTAGCTGAAATTTACATAACACCTTATACAGTAATAACTTCAATTTTGACCCCCAAAAGTCTCCTGTCCAATTCTATTAATTTTCTTGGTTATATAACTTTCAATTTGTTTGCAAATTTTACGCCACAAATGATCATGATGATGATGATTCTTCCAAAAGGTCGATGATGGCCAACACTACGCTATGCAGTCGGACGAGCTCCATCATGATCATTGAAGCGCATGTAAAGTAAACAAATTACCAAATGCTTGAGATGGCCATGTCGACAGCAACTCGCAAATGTATATCAATTGGACAGGGAGTCATGTGGTAAGTGCATGCACGATTCCACAAAAAAAAACCACATATAGAGGGGTCTCTTCGGCTGTCCATGGACATCAATTTTAGGCTCGCCAAAGTGAGCGCAGCATAGCTATGTATATACCTGCCTACCTAATTGTGTGTGTATGTGTGTTGTCAGTTAGTGTTGTTGTTTAACTTTTTGTTTCTTTTTTTTTTTGTTTCGAATGTAAACGTGGGTTGCTCGTCAGATAAAACCAAGGATACAAAGATACTTGTTCTGCAATCATATCATTACGTTTAGCTAATTGATTTGTTGTCATTGCGCGCGCATATAAACACAGACATATAGAGTGCGCCAGTTCGGTGGCTTTGGCGTTGTGCGTTAGGGAGCCGCCGCGCACCGGTCGGTCGGTCGCACAAAATACTCTAAACTGGCCCATCACAAGGTATCTTTGACGATGAAAGCTTTCAAAAGAAGATGTTCAATTGGCATAAGTTGACATTTGTTTGGCAAGTGCAGCAAGCACGAGCGCACAACATTAAAGGATACCAACTTAGCTACTTACATATACATATGTAGTTTACCAATTAAAAGTGAAATCTAAATGAGGAGGCGGCTTCAATGTCTCAGAATTGGGCAGGCAGGTACAGATTGACAGATAAATATAATACTTGAGATAGATTCTATAGTTTCTTGAAATAAAACAAAAAATAAAGATTTAGAAGTCAATTTGACGGTTATAGGTAGCGCATTAAAACATTCGAGTTCATATTATGAATGTAAAGGATAAAGTGATAAGTACCAAATAGTCAGCTTTTCAAAAATAGATTTTACTGTAATCTTTAATTAGAACCAATTGTGAACTCTTAAAATGGGACTTTTCGTACCGAAAATATTCTCTGCAGTTACAGGAGTTTAAAAGCCTCGAATAATTATTTTCAAATCCTTGGATAATGTATATATCAATCGGCTTGAAAAAAAACATGTATCAATGGACCACGAAACGAAATCTTCTTATAAATCCTGTGATAAGAGGTTTTGGGAATGGGAATATCCAACTGAATTTAAAGGGAGAGTTTAAAAGTCCTGGTTTATTTAACCTTACTGGATAAGGTGTATATTAATCAATTTAAAAAACCATCTATTCACCAAAACCAAATCTCTCTTAAAAATTTGTTTTTAGATCTTTGGAAATATTACTCAATTTACACTCGAATTTATAGTTCTGAATATTTTACATATTAGCTTCCAATTCTATATCTTCTTTTAGGCTTCGGATAAAATTTTTAGGCTTCGGATAAAATGTGAGCTTACTAAATAACTAAAATAAGTAATTTAACAAACTATAAACTATTCGGATAATATGTTTGGTGTTCTGGATAAAGCACTTGTATTTGATGAATTGTTTATGAATAAAACAAATAAGCAGATTCACACATAATATCATAAAGAATGATGCCAAATATTTTTTTCAATAATTTATCCATTTTTTTTTAATCTACCTTCTTACTTAAATAAAGTAAGTAAGTCTTTCTATACATAAATTGAAAATTTAGAATAAAACATAAACAATTTTACTCTAAATTTTCAATTTTAAGGCTTCGGATAAAAAGTTTGCTTATCAACAAAATAAAATAAGTTATTTAACACACTATAAAAGGACTCGGATAATATAGTTGGTGGTCTGGATAAAGCTAAAGGTAGCTAATTAATTGCTTATGAATGAAATAAAGAAGCAAAATGTATAGTTCATTCTAATTTTTTAAGTTTAAGATTTCGGATGAAAAGTCATCTTACCATTTAATCTTTAAAAGATATTTAATATATACTAAAACTACTCGGATAACTAAAATAAACTATTCTACTCATTAAAAAAGGACTCGGATTAAAGATTTTGTGGTCTGGATAAAGCTAAAGGTAATCAATTAATTTCTTATGAAAGAAATAAAGAAGCAAAAATCATAATTTATTAAAATTTTTCAATTTTAAGTCTTCGGATAAAAAGTCAACTTGCCAAAAAACCTTAAAAAAATATTTAATACATTATACAATTGCTCGGATAATAAATTTGCTGATCTGGATAGAGCAAATAAGCAATATTCAAGCATGAGGAATCGAATTATTTCAAAAACTTGTTCTTAGAGTTCATAGAATTAACTTACGTTCGTACTTAAAGTTCTTTTAAAATTTAGGCTTCGGTTAAAAATTTAAATTTAATTTTAACAAATACCAAAATAAGAAAATTATTTCAGAAAATTGCTCTTAGAGGTCTACTAAAAATTTAGGTTTAGGTTAAATATGCAACACACCACAAATACTAAAATAAGTAAATTAACGCACTATATGTGACCCGGATAATAGATTTGGTTCTCTGGATAAAACATGTGTTGCCAATTATTTGCCTATAAATACAATAAATAAGCAAGACTCACGTATGATAAACCAAATGATGTCAAAAAATTGTTGTACGAGTTATAAAAAATATTTTTCAATTTACATTCGTAATTAAAGTAGTCCTACTTGGTTAGTCATTCTGGATATTTTATTCTACTTCTCCAAGCTTTGGATAAAAAGTCACCTCAACGTAGAACCAAACTGAGTAATTTAATATATTAAAAATGATATGGATAAAAGCCTTGATGCTCTGGATAAAGTGTGTGTAACCAAATTTTTGCTTATAAACAAAAAAGCAAGATTTACGGATGTTAAACCGATTTATCGCAAATAATTGTTATTAGGAACATGTATATTATTCAGTTTGGCTAGATTTTTATTCGTCCTGTATATTTACTGTATATTTAATATATATATGTTCAAATTTTTAAATTTTAATATTTCGGATAAAAAGTCAGTTTTAAGTTATTTAAAATAAGTATAAAATTACCCGGATAATATCTTTGGTGGTCTGGATAAACCATTGGTAGATTGAAGATTTCCCCTTGAAAACCCGAGCAACAAAGGGAAATAAACTGAGATTTGTTTTTTTTTTTTTAGAAAATATTGAAAACCAGAGAACCGTGAGAAATAGCAGAGGGGTTTTAAGAGTTATAAAACAATGTTAACAAAAAAACCAATATGAAAATATTATTTCCTTTCATGTGTTATTATATAATCAATCCCAAAACAAATTGAAAAAACTTCAACATTTGATCCTTATCTACATTGGATATACCGTTCTAGAAATCAACAATTTTCTGCAATTCACCTCACATGCAATACACAGGTATACTAACTAACTTTATATAGATTTAATGGGAAAAAAACGATAAAAGTCTTGTCCGATCTTCCAATCCAACTTAAGATCAATACTCCTTCGTAAAATCGGACAAGCTTAATGCAACTGAATTGTATTGTGTCTTTTCATCACAAAAGAGACTGGAACAAGTGAATTTACGAATTTACATCAACTCACAACTAAAAGCGACTTAGATTTGCGGACAAACGTCTGCCGCTCAAGAAGTCCATTTCTCAAAGATTGATAGTGGACGCTGCTCTGTTTCTATAAAACCGCACAACACAAAACAAAACACATACACACACAATGATACATAACCCCACATTATATGACATAAGTTCTAGGCTTGGATTCTAAATGGTGAATTGTATAGAAGAGGTCTTTTCTGTCTCTAGTTGGTCTCTGGCCCGCACCGAATCGATCGTAATCTCTCAATTACACCAATAATAACACAAAAAAGAAGAAGCATACAACAAAGGGACAGACATTTGACTTGAAAGATCGGTATCTGCTTTGTTATGTTGCGAATGTAAAGCGGAATGTTTAGATTCTCTTTCTGGTGTGGTGCTCCTGATGCAAGAAGCCTAGCTGGGATTCTCTTGATCTTGAAGGAGTTTCATTCTGTTTTAAACCTGTATGGCGGTGGCGGCAGCAATAGCACACAATGTACACTCATGTGCACTCCTTGCCGATGTAACTTCAAGTACCGGCAATTACAGAACGAGATCGTATAAATATATAGTAAAAGTCCCTCTATATAGCTTACACCGCTTGCACCGTGTTTGTCTACACCAATTATAAGCATGAATGATCCCACTACTGTGTGGACGCATTTTCACGTGCATGTACGTCAAGCGGTAGACAACAATTTAATCGATTCGCGATCGACAATCGAGAAATTATAATATTGTCGGACAGTTGACCAAAGCCATTGCGCCGCCGCCGACGACGCAAGTTGCGACGATGCTAAACGGCTTGGTCGCTACACTGAAAAAAAAAACACTGAAATAGTGAATTCACATTTTTTTTATCATGTTTTACGTGACGTCTTCGTTCATAAAAAAATCAATAAATCTCTCAAATCGAAATTTAGTTAGTCCCTTTTTCTGAGATCTAACAAATTTTCTTTTGTCAAAATTTAAACATTTTTTGATCAGCCTTTGACATAAAAACCTAGAAATATTGTACTTATTTCTGAGATCTAATTTTTTGAACTGGAGCAAGAAACAATTATGTAGGTACATACCTACTACAAGTTTAATTTTAGTAGATAGACTAAATTTTGACAGTGAGGTGTCAAATGTCATTTTAATGCATATGACCATAGTTCTGTTCGTTTACTTTCCAAAACTGCCAATTTCTATTAATTTTAGTCCAATATTGTTTTTTGTTTTATATGAACTCTGACAGAATTTTAGACTAAAATTGGTAAAAATTTGCAGTTTTAAGAAGTAAAAGAAATAAAGAGGTTATTTTTCAGTATCTGACAGTGAATATAACTTCCAATGGGAAATTGGTCATGTCCTAAATTGAACCCATCCCTATTTTATGTTTAAAACATTTTATCGGACAAGTCCAACAAAAAAATACCTTCAATTTTTAACTTTTGACTTTGACTTTTTTTTTCAGTGTGCTATGACCAAATGAGACACAATTGGCGTTGTTTGCAATTCAGTATATCTGTGTGTGTGTGTAAACTGGTCACAAAGTGTGTCCTGCTTGGCAATTGCTATATAGGTTTTCATTCCTTGAAATAAAATGTCTACTCGTAGGTACGAGTATATATAGGTATAGCTGATGGTACTGTGGGCTTTCCATAGGCAATAACTTAATTTGATTCTGCAACGGACACAAAACAATGCTCTTTTGGCTGTTATAAGCGAGTGACTTTGGCTATCTGACTATGCCTATAAACGATTGTATAATGACCACAATGGAATAGTGGCGGTTTAGCCTTATACACAACACACAAATCGGACACGGAACATGAATTACCGAGTTAAGGTGTGCAATTAGGCGACATAAATGGAAATGCAAATCGATTTGTATATAAGTTCCATACATATACATCAAGACAAACACAAACACATACACACATAGCAGTACAATGCAAGCGATAGGGATAATAATATGCAGAATAGTTTAGATTTACATGAGAATTATGTTAAGTTTATGTAGGGAGAGATGGTTGAGGTTGGAATTTTTAGTTAATAATCGAAAAGCTATTTTGGAAATCCTTGTTCAAGGCTTACACTAGATTCAGTGAAACAACGTCAGGTAAAAATTCAAAAAAATTCTTGTTAAATTAACTAGATGCCCTTTTCCTTTTTCGTGACCATTTTACGTAACTATAACCAACAAAGTTAACAAAGAAAGATCTAAGACCCACATAAGTAGGATTTAAGTTTCTTTTCTTTTAAAAGTTGTAGAAATCTCAGAAAATAACAAAAAATTTCACTTACATATTATTCCTTGTTAAATTAACGTGATTGCATTTATGACAACATTACATATAGTTGATTTAAAATTATGCCATGCTATTTCAACATAAAATAATAGGAAAATTGAACTCTTTTCGACATGGACAGAAGTTTCAATTTTTACCAATTTTTTTTGTTATTTTAACAATGTCTCTTGTTCATTTTCAATTTAACTACATTTCACCATTTTAATATAACATTTCAGTTAGTTAGTTTAACATTTTTTTACTCAATGACCTTAATTAGGTGTTGTTTTATAAATTTTCTTCGTATTTTCTTTAAATATTGTTGGTGTATAAAGTTAACCGTCAATTTTCGTTTGTTCTTTACCTGATCGCAGTATTGATTTTCCCTTCTATTTATATTATCAAAAATGTTTTCTGAACTGTTGTACCCAAAGCGTGAACATTCAATACTTAAAAAGTATTGATATCAGTTAAAAAATTCAATGTGCCATATGCTAATTCAATCGTGTTGATTTAACAAGGAGTCATGTAAACTACACAGGTGGGTAATTGGTAATGTTATACACTGAATCATGTAAATTCATGATAGTTCAGTTGCAACGTGAAAATGCTTCTGGGTTATTTCTACAGTAAACTTAATCGATTTATCTAGATTATCATGTTATTTTAACAAGATTACTTATTTAAGGCTAAGTGATAAGTAAAAAAGGTGTCATGTAAATTTTTAAAGAAGCATAACATGTTGATTTAGCACGATGTTAAAATTTTGTATTTTGTTAAATATTTAATATGATCAACCTTGTTTGAACAAAAAAAAAACAAGCTGATAACTGGTAAATTTCTGTTTAATCTTACATGATGGTTTCCCTGAAAAAATAACCTTTCAACTAGGACTCTCAAATGCTATTCCAATCTTCCACTTCCTTGAAATTTCTATTATTATTTGTAAGACTGGTTTTGAAACCGTGTGTTGTCATGGCTGCTGCGCCCCACTATCTATTCTATTTGGATCATCTTGACCCAAAACATAAACTTTGATTTATACCTATGCTTATGATGATTATCATGACGAAGACAAATTTTTCATCTTCGATTACAATATGATAGCTACTGAAAGTCTATTACCCTCCAGGGTATCAAATACAACTTTATAATATGTTGGTAACAATTGAGACCGTTCAAAGACTCTTAGCCACAATGAATGTTGACATCATCCTAAAGGTGATATTCGACTTCGACTCCAACGACTACGACTATACGACAACGATATGTCCATCCATCGTTCTCGATATATTGTCAGGCATTTCCATCTAATTGTACCATAAGACCTATAGCTGGTATCAAATTAATAACCGCATCATCTGCTGCCGCAGTTTTATGTCTCTCCAGTGGTGGTTAGCATCGCCACCACCGTCGTCGTCGCCGTTGTTGTTGTTGTTGTTGTCGTCGTCGCCACCACCACCATATATTTCATCCAAGTCACAGTGGTTGTTGTCGCCATCATCAACAACGTGGGCAGTTCATCACTCATTTGTGATATGAAAACATCACCTTATACCCCCTAACTTTAGATACGTTTCCCCTCTTCTCCCCTATTTTATATATTATGTAGCCAAAGCTTGGATTTATTAATAAAATATCAATTTATGAATTTCTATTACTCGCCTATTGATCCCGGGTGGAGTGTGGTCTGGTCGCCCCAATACGAAGCTATGTATGCTTGATGATGGAAATCCTAGAATGTAATGTAAACGGTGTGCGAACTTTGTGTAAAATATGAAATGCGGTCGTTAGTTAGAGTTGCTATATAAAGTATATCTATATGAATTGAATATATTATATACCCCGCGCTTATGGTTAAGCGTTTTGCTGTAACTTTAAGCAAAGAAAAAAAAAAAAGAGAAACTACTATATTTTTTGCGGACATTTATTAAGAGTAGAACAAGACTCAAAAACCGCTACCGCGTTCATTTGATTATATTTGTCCATAACAGGGCTGTCGAAAGGAGTAAGTACAAGTAGTAAGTACAAGGAGTAAGTAACAAAAAAATATATGAGGAATTCCATTTGAAATAGAAATCAATTATTATTCATTTTTTTTTTCGGTTATCCGGTTTAATTTTCAACTTTATAATTTTATCCGTCTAGTCTTTTTCCGCAGTTTCTATTTTAGAAATAATGTACTGAAAGCCCCTTTGTATGTAAATAGCTAAAATTGGTGTTTAATCCACATCTGAAACTATGTAGATCCGCAAATATCTGGATAATATTAATGAGGTATCTAGACAATGCTGCATAGCCTGATATTTTCTAATTGTGCGGATAATTATAGATATACAAAATTCCATATTATCCGTTTATACCTGATTGTTGATTAATGGAGTTTCAGATATCCGGATATTTATTTATTTTATTATATCTGACACTAGATTCGGATATCTGGATAATATCAGTTAGTTAGTTTAGATAGTGTTGGAAACCTGTCATTTGTTAATTATCAGAAAGTCTCGGATATGCAGATATTTGATATTATAGGTATATGATTTAATCCTGATATATTTTAAATGTTCGGATAAACGAGTAATGTTTATGTATGCTGTGTTAAGATTGTAATTTTGGTTGTATTAATCTAATAATAAACTAAAATAGAAACTGGATAAAATACAGATACATATACATATATAGATACATATAGGAGTATCCAGATCCAGGGATATCCAGATAGTAGATTTATAAGATATTAGTGTTGAAAAGGCTGATATTTGTATACGATATTATCCGTAAATGACTGAGTCCTGCTATATTTCACATATCCGGATAAATTTGTTAGATTTATGGTTATTATGTTAAGTTCTAAGCCTTGACTGTAGTAACTGGTAAATATAAGCATCCGATGATACGTATCAATAAATTTTCGGGTATCCAGATATAATAATAAAAATAAAGACAGTGTTGAATAGCCTAGTGTTTATTAATTATTTCAATAGTCTTGGATATTCTATATTACCTGTATATGGTTGCATTTATAAATATTTTAAATATCCGGATAAAAGTTTTATGTTTATGATTGTGTTTAATTTTAAGATTTTCTTTTATTTTGCTTATAATAAATATAGAAACTTGCAAAATTTGTATCCGATTCTTATCAGAAAACAGATTTGGATATCCGGATAGTATTAATTCAGTATTAAGACAATTTTGGATAGCCTGGTGTTTGTTCATTGTTTCGATAGTCTTGGATAAGCAAATATGGGATGTTATCCGTACTTAAATGGATCCTAATATATTTCAAATATCCGGATAAACGGGTTATATCTATGGTTATTACTTTAAAATTGAAGTTTTAATTGTATTTATCTAAAAATTAATATAGAATCTTGTTTTAATTGCTATCCGGTCCGTATCTGAAATTAAATTGGGATATCCGGATAGTATTCATTAGATTTTAAGACATTGTTGGATAGCTTGGTATTTGTTAATTATTTGAATAGTCTTGCTTATGCAAATATCTGATACTATCCGTATATTACTGCATTCTTGTGTATTTTAAATATCCGGATAAACGCGTTATTTTTATGGTTATTATGTTAAGTTTTAAGTTTTTCTTGTATTTAGCTAAAAAATAAATATAGAAACTGGCTAAAATTTCTATCCGATCCTTATCTGAAAACGGATTCGGATATCTGGATAATAGTAATTAGGTATAAAGACATTTTTGGATAGTCTGGTCTTTGTTCATTATTTGGATAGTCTTGAATATGAAAATATGCGATATTATCCGTACATGCCTACATTCTGATATATTTTAAATATCCGGACAAACGGGTTATATCTTTGGTTATTACTTTAAGTTCGAAGTTTTAATTGTATTTATCTAAAACTAAATAAAGAATCTTGTTAAAATTGTTATCCGATCCGTATCTAAAAACAAATTGGGATATCCGGATAGTATTAATTAGATTTCTAGACAGTATTGGATAACCTGATATTTAATAATTATTTGGATAATATCGGATACACAAAATTCAATATTACCCGTACATTTAGCTGGGTCCTAGTATGGCTTAAAAGAAACTTTTAAATATAGATATTTTTGTTTTAAACGACATCCCTGGACTCTACTTCCATAAGTCATTAATTGATGAAATTCACATTGACTTTTATGGGGATTCAATATTAGATTTGTTTTTTTTTTCAACAACTTCACTCGCAATCCCATCGGACTCACGATTTTAGTTCATCTATATAACTTTGTTTTTGTCTCTTCCATAATATATACAATATAGTTGATGCTGCGCTGGTCGTCTTCGCGCGCCACCTTTCTGCCAGATCATCTCAGATGTTGTAGTAGTGTTAGTGCGCATATTGTGCAATCTAAAGCAATTCTCACCTTTAATCGCGCGGGCGAATGGGAGAAAGATGCTTATATAGACTGCAGATACAAGTTACCTATCCATAGATATATTTCCGAAAGAAAACCGAACTCATTGTGGTAAAGCAATTGTCCATAAATTCTTAAAATGTCTCATTATTCATGGAACACACAATAGATTTCATTTCTTTATGTATGGTTATTCCTTTTTGCCATTTCTCATATATATATTCATTCAAGAGAGTTTTCGGGGGGGATTTCGGTGGAGAGAGGTTGTGTTGATGGCACCTATGTCTTCAAAAAGTGAATTAACACTGTCGTCTATATGTCGACTTTGCGATGATGATGATGATGATGATGACGATGGTCTCCTGCGGGAGGCCAATCCATAAAAAAAAATGAATGGAACTTCGGTTAGGCGCTAATATACCATTTTGGAGACATTTGTGAAATTAGTAGAGGAGTTAAGTTAACATGTACACAAAAAAAAATGTCGTGAGAAAATCCTACAGTTATCGAAATGTAGATACTTATGGATGTGCATTATGAACTGAGTCTGTGATGGAAAACCATTACTGGAACTAAGCAGTTCCGGTTTAGTGACAATAGGATCAAAGCAAAGTATATAGGATGAATTGCATATGGGACAAAAATAATCCGTTTACTTTAGTGTTTTATTTAGTTTTTTATTTTTTGGAAGTTTTTGTTGAGAAAAGTGTGGAAAATAAATTATTTCGTCAGGGCTGTAGTCTTAATAAAAAAAAGCTTTGATACTTTTGTCAATACAAGTATCAGAAAAAAATTCAAAACTTTAAACTTAAATTCTGATCAATATTTTGAATAAAAAAATAAAAAATGGGTATAAATTTTGTACAGAAAATTAGAAAACAAAATGATTTTAATACATGTGGTTCAAAATAAAATAAAATTAAGAGCAAATCCGGTCCGGTTAGTCAGTACGTATATACACAATTTAAAATTAATTACTTTTTAATATTTTTTTTATTTTAAAATGTACATCAATGCATGTACTGTCTTCCCTCGTCGACGACGCACGGTGTAGGGGACTTCATATATACATAATATGAAACAAATTTATTGTACTACAAACATTATAAATGACACAATGTATGCATTTAAAATGATGTCAGTACTTTGCCTTGGGGTTGACAAAAAATAAAAAAAAACAAAAAATAATAATAATAACAAATATAACAACAATAAGTGCAGGAAAAAAAAAACGAGAGAAAAAAAAAAGTATTGTAGGTACATATTACATACATATATATGATGGAGACTTATATTAGTCAGCCAATTATTATTTGTTATTTCGCGCGTGTTGAAGAAATAACTATACTCACAGGGAAATAAAACAATGCTTTTTCATATATAAATGTAGATATACTCCTCTCCTCGACTATATTATATGTATATATGCGCATATTCATTTCAGTGAATGTTGAGGGTGACAGGCTTTCATTGCAAAAGAAAAATAACAACAACAAAATAATAAAAAAAATAAAATAAAAAAAAAAAATATTACACTGTCAATTTACACCAGTCGTGTTTTATATTCCTATAGCTGAATACATATATTCATATGTAATTTTTTTTTTATATATGTACATATTTTAAAACAATAACCTTTCAAAAGTATAAAAATGGATGTACCTATAGTTAATATTAACTTATACAATTTTGGAAAGTTGAGAAATATCAAAAAAGGATATTGAACTGTAAATATTCGAGTATATAAATGTACCAGATAATATTTTTCACAGGAATGAATTTTCAGTAAAATAAAAATAAACCTTCAGTGACATAATATTAAAAATTATTTTTGGCTACATTGAAAGTATTTATTGTTTATTCTTTAAAAATTTCATAGAAAGTCAATCAAAAAATAATTCATTAAGTTTTTTGAAATAAAAAGTTACCCCAAATCAATATTTATTTTTTATTTAATCTTTTTCATCGTAAAATTGCATATGTTAATTAGTCAACGTGATTAAAATAAAATATATATATTTAAAATACAAACCTAAAAAAAGGTTATATTAATGGAGCAACTTGGTTAGGATACGCAATGTTGAAGATCGTTTATGTTAAACTATTAGCTTGCTTAAAAATAATTATATGAAGTTAATTTTACACATTTTTGAAGAAGTACCTAGTTTAATAAAAATTTAGTACACTTTAATCGAATCACTGTGTAGATTCAAATAACTTTGTTGTTATTTAACTTAACTGAATTTTACGTTTTTATTTCTAAACGATAATTTTTCTGTGTGATACCTACTTATGTCATTTTTTTTGTGTCATGTGTCATGTCCTGTGCGTATAATTTGGCAGTTTGTCAGAGTAGACACCAGCGTTATAACCTTACTCCAGTCGGAGTAAATTTACTCCAAGAAAATAAATCTACTCCACCACTTCGCTTTTATTGAGATCTACTCCTTTTTTCCACACTGAAAAATTCAAAAATTCTGTAGCTATAAACCACATGAAAGGAAATGACAGCATTGTTTTTTTTTAATATAATACAAATTCTGTATACTATATTGCTGAAATATATCAGCCAAGTAGAAGATTTAGCTGCACTATTTTAATGGACTTTGTTGAATTATATTGATTCAAAATAGCTTTTAACGGCCTTTAAGTCCTACAAAAATTGGCGTTTCGTCCCGGCGATCTCACTTGGACTCATCAGTTGACCAGTGATGGCCTTTGTCAATACGCATTTCCAAGTGAGTCCACTTTCGCCGGGACGAAACGCCAATTTTTGTAGAACTTAAAGGCCATTAAAAGCTATTTTGAATGACAACATTGTGTTATTAAATTTTCTAACTAACTCTGGATCCGAATTTTTGAATCTATAATTTTATTATTTTTTTAAATGGAATTTTGATTTGATTTTTTTTATATTTTTTGAAATATTTTTCTTTCGTTTTCAAATTTACTCTAGAAATTTTCGATTACTCCACTTTTTTTACAAATCTGCTCCTAAATTGTACTAACCCTGATACGCACTTTCTTTGGTGATGGAATTTCGGATCAAATATGGAAAAATCTCTTTAAATATTCAGCCTTATTGCTTGAGTTGCACCTCAATAACATTCCACTTAGAAAATTTGACATTTCACTTTTCGCCTATTGTGAGTTCCAACCGAAATTTTATGTTCGAAGAAATTTCCTTATATTGTGAACATTCATTTCGGCCGGGATATAATGCCATTGACAGCCTAAATTTTTAATAGGCGAACGTTCTGATGAAACTCACAATGTACATAGTTATTATAATTTCGAGCGAACAAAATATGATTTTAAGGTTAAATATCTATTTCTCGGATGAAACCCACACTAATGCTGCATTATTTAAAGATGATTAAAACTAAAAGTTTGTTTGCTTTGAAATAACTTCATTCTAAAGACTGCATGACTTTGACAGAAATATCACATAGTTAAATAATAGGTATTAAGTAATAATCAGCTGAAACTGAAAAATGTCTTTTATAAACTGATGCCGCATCTGCGTTTTCCTTTATTTAAAGTTTACAGACTGAGATTACGTGAAGATCGGATTGTTAATTCAGTCCTTTATGAGGAAAAAATTATGTAAAGCACGACATATCCATTTAAAAGAGACTACAACTATATAAAATTATATATACGGTATGCAATCTTCCTCAAAGTGTGGTACTAAATATAGATGTGGTACAAAGCTTAAAAGTAATACATACCTACATATATCGAAAAATCAATTTTTTCCTATTTTGCTCAGAGATTCTGGTGAAGTATTTAGAATTTGTGTAATTTTTTTTTGACACTATATTATGTACAAATTCTAAATTCACAGTTTTATAAAAATACTATACAAACCTGTTTCATTTTACTTGTTTTTCAGTTGATTGTCTGTCTTTGAAAATTGGGAACAGGTGGAATTCGTATTAACTGACTTAAGTTAATTAAAGGCTTTAGAGTTTCTTGAAAAGTTTTTATTGTTGATTATGTCATATTTAAAAAATAGATGTTATAACGTTACTTTTAGAAATGACCTTTAATATCAATTTTAAATTAACTCTGGTGTTCCACAAGGCGGTCATTTGGGACCTTTATTATTTTTTTTTTCTTATTTTTGATTTAAAAATAAATAAATTGAGTGGTACAACAGCTCGTGTAGAACCAGGGCATATAGTGACTTACAACTCTTAAATTTATTCCTGTGTGCGTATTAATGTCAGGAATGGAGGGGACCTACAATTTTCTGTCGAATCCGAACGTATAAGGTGAGAATTACGTTTTCATGACAAAAGATACTCTTAGAAGATTTGTCAATTCCCCAAAAGAGGCAGTAACCCGTGAAAAACATTTATGTTTTTAGATGGCATAGGCTGGGAATCGAAACCCAACACCTTTGGCGTAACAATCCTACGCCACTTACCATTAAGCCAACTTCCAATTTTTTTTTGATGCGTAAACATCTACACTGGCGGTAGGGTGAAAAAAAACGTAACGTATTTTGTGATCGTGATTGTGATTCTGTGATTGTGATTTACGTTACGTATGTTTACACATCTTAACCGTGAGTCCCGTCACTCAAACTTTTTTTTATTTTTGACTTGACTGTGATTATAAAAATGTCTTTGTTTTTATGAACAAATTTAAAGCATAACTTTAATAAACGATTGAAAAAATGCAAAAAAAAATTATATCTAATAATAATAATCGCATAATCATTTATAATATTGTATTAGAGGCTAGCTCTTGGGTTTCCTTAAAACTCAAAATTTCAATAAAAATACAATTAAAGGGTGTTTTTTTGTTTACTTTCTGAATGATAAATATTTTAACTTAGATAAATTCATAAAATCTTTGGCATGAATTATCAATTCTGATAAAAACTGAACTCATCTTAAAATGAGATTTCATATTATAATTGTAATATGTTTTCAATTTTAATTATAAAATGTCCTTTAATGTCCGTTCGTATATATATATTTACTTATATTCCACATCATTCCTCTGGATAATCATCATTTCTATAAAACAAAGTTGCCATCCAGTTCACACAAGTAGATAATATGTATAGGTATACCTACGGCTCATGGGCTTCATTCAATTCCCAACAAAAAGGCATCACAAAACTTTGAAAATATATACCTATATAAATGTTACAGTTGTAGATATCCCCCATAAACTTTTCCATTTATATTAGATTTATCTCTACTATTGCTTCTCTTTTCATCCATAAACTCGACCGATACTTTATACTTTTATTATATCTATAGGAAAAAGATATGTATATTATGAGAACGAACAAACGGCAAACATTGATAGATGTACATATTTGCATCAATATATATAAATTTCTCTTAAGAAAGTTCAAAATTATACACGAATATGTCTTTATATTACTACAAAATGAATATGAGGTATACTGTCTTCGTCATTTCTCTCAGTCAGTCCTGCAGCATCACAAACACACATATGTATATGCAGTCGACAGGACATGGCCAAGAGTATAAAGTATAGACTATAGGTAGGTACCATTGGCCAATTGAGTAATAACAAAAACCTTTTGAAATATTATATTTAGGTACATAAAATCTTATACATTTATATCTATATAATATAACCTATGTCTCTTTATGTAAAGAAATTGAAGATGCAGATGGACAACCCCATGGAATGGAAGGAAAACTTTCATCGACGAATTTTCCGTTTCAATACCCTATAGGACTCGCTATATAATATATGTTGTACTGTTGGAAAAGTTTTCCCTAAAGGACATCTCAGGCATTCACCACAACCCAATTGTCCTGATGTTAGTTGGTGTGTAAAGAAAGCTTCATTTTGTCACTATTATTGAAAAGGTACTGTTATGGAAATTATTATCGTATTCATATATACTATATATATACCTACTTCTGCCTCCACTTTTAAAATACTGATCGTTGTCAGATGGATGGTATTTTAACACGTAAAAACAGGCCCGTAGCTAATCGGTATATATATAAGCAAAACTTGAAGTCATTTCTCACTATGTGATATAATATCATGCACGACTTTTTAGATACCTCAGCTACAGTGGTACATACATACATACATATCTTAATTGACAACTTGAGACATAAAATATTTCTAGTATTTAGGGAACATTAAAGCCGATTTTGATATATCGAAGAAGAAAACTGTGACCCCAGCTTAAGTTTAATTTCATATATAAGAAAAATAGAGCAAACGCTAGTTAGCTTAAAATTCTAGGTTAAGTTTTATGGATTGAACTTATAGTTTGTTCGAGTAAATTAAGGCCGATTTTAATCACCAGAAGTTGAACACAAGTTGAGGATTTTTATTTTCAACTTGTGAATTTCTTTTTATTCACTCAAAGTTTGCGTTTTCAACTTTCGATTTTAAACTCTAGTGTTGATCAACTTGAGATTTGTCAACTCCTGGAAATAGTAGAAGTTGACCGAGAAAACTTGAGATTTTACGTAGGTACACAAATTTTCTTGTTTATATTTGTTACAAAAACACGTTCGCTCCTACTAATGTTCCAATGTAATGATTTTTCTTCGGGCACATGAAAGTTTTTTTGTCTGCCATTAATTATTCGTATTCACACTTTAGCACAAATTGACACAATTGTATTGTATTGACACAAAAAAAAAACACAATTTGACACAAAAAACACAATTAAACACATAAAAACAGTCGGCATGTTGAGGAAAATGAGATCTCGGAGATCTCAGCAATCTCAGTTACCTGAACAGGATTCCTCAGCAAAATTTCTCAGCTTTGCTGTCAAAACTCTGAGGAAAAAAATCTTGCGGATTCGCTTGCTCACTATTTGAGTGAGAAAATTCTCTGAGATCTCATTTTTCTGAACACACCAAGTCAAATATGATTGACAGATTCAAATTAATTTTAAAAATGACAGTTTTTGTTTTAAATTTCACAAATATCCCAGGGATATTTTTCAAACGTGAAGTTGGCCGACTTTAGATCTTCAACTGGAGAGTTGAGAAAATAATTAGTGAATAAAAAGAAATTTCAATTTGCGTTTCAACTCTCGAGTTACAGTCAACTCTCAAGTTGGCCAACTCGAGAGTTTGCTTCAAGTTGAGCAATAGTGAAAAAAATGGCCCATAATTGTTTTTTCTTAATAGCGGAGCAGATTTGTAAAAAAAAATGGAATAAATCGAACATTTCTGGAGTAAATTTGAAAAACGAAAGAAAAATTATATTTTTAACAAAAATAAATATTTTGTAACAAAAAAAAATAAATAAATCACATCACAAATTGCATTTCAGTTTTAGATTCAAAAATTCAGAGCCAGAGTTAGTTAGAAAATTGAATAACACAGTGCTGTCATTTCCTTTATAGATTTTAACTACAGAATTTTTGAATTCAGTGTGGGAAATAGGGAGTAGATCTCAAAAAAGATTTATTTTCTTTATTAAAATTGGAGTAAATTCACTCCGATTGGAGTAAGGTTCTAATGCTGGTTATTTATTTGAAGTTTTATTCTACAAAATGCAAACATATACGACCAAATTCTTAACTAAATTCCATTAAGACTTAAATTTATGATATAAAACAAGGAATTAAAAATCTCTGGACTGGACAGGGGGTTGGTATCAATTTATTTATATTTTAAAGCTTTTGCTTGCTGTATTTTATCCCTATATAGGTCAAGTTATTTTAAATCACATCATATAGAAGCATTAAGTTGAATAGCTGAAACTTGAAATATTATATATTACTTAGAAGTAAGGCATCATTGGCTTACTAAGCTCAATTTAATTTGCACAAAACTAAGCATTTGCTTGAAATTTCAAGTATGAACTCGAAGAATTTTTTTAAGCCACAAGTTGTAAAATTATATATTGTTTCCGTTTGATAAATAATCCTTTAACATTTTCTAAAAAATTATTATTAGAATGTATCTTTGCTAAACTATAAGATTAATTTAAATTAGAAAAATCAAGCATTTGCTAAACATTATAAGTTTGAACTAATTCTTCAGTTCAAACTAAGAATGTTTAGTCAATGCGTGATATCACAAGAATAATTCAAAAGATCTTGAATTATACAAAAATTTCTTTCAAGATTTAATATTGAATCTCGAAGTTTTTGAGTAAAAAACAAAGCAATAGCGTTCAGTTGAGCCTTAGATTGGCGATTATAGATACATTATGTACCTACAAACATTAAATCTCTCTCTTAAAAAGAAACAATTGTTTTCAAAGGTTTTCATAATTTTCAGATACCAAAAATTTCTTTTAAATTCAGTGCTGGGGTTTTGAGCATCAGGATAAAGTTGGTCACTTTCCACTACTTTTGATAATTCTCGAAAACTAAGCGGAATTCGACTTTATACAAGTAAAACTTTTTGTAAAAAATTAAATTTAACGTCCAAGTGCACGGTATAATTTTTTTTTAATCTTTAACATAGAAAATGTATTTACAAAAACAAATTTTCAAAAAAAAAAAAAATAAAGAAAACATTTTTTTTACTAAATTGTTTCAAATTTTGTTGTTTTTTTTTTTTTTTTTTTGAGCAGAAGAAATTGTTAGAAATGATTTAAAAAAGCAGAGAATTGATCCTTTTTAGTGACAAATTGGAAAAAAAACTTAGTAGAATTGCAATTAATTTTTTTTTTGATTAAAAAAAAATAAATTAAAAAATTCAATACAATTTAAATTCAAAATGTAGGAAACGATGTTTATAAATTTTCTTTAAGAAATTTGGACACTTTGCTGCGCTTTTATCTTCTTAGGGATTAACTGCAAAGAGTTTGTTCTGAGACAAAAAATGTTCAGAATTTCAAACTGAAAAATTGTTTGTAGGTAAACAGAAGAAAACCGAGCTCTGCCCTAGTTTAAATATGGTACCAATCAAGATTAGGTGCTTGGTGAGTGTCCTTTTTGAAAAGCTTAGGGCCAGTTTCACAGTGCACACTTAACAAAATAAGTGGCACTTAATTTTCCCATTTTGGCACCTAAGCCGCAGTTTTACTACCTGAGTAAGTGGAACTTAAGTGGCCAACATGGTAGACTTAAGTGTCACTTATTCCGATAAGTTTACTGTGAAATTGGGAATTAGTTTTCACTGTGAAACTGGCCCTAAACCTCCAGAAGCGACAGTTCAAAACCCAGGTTAAAGTAGTTAGAATTAGTGGCGCCTGCTATCTCAGGGTGTAATTTAGTGGCAACAGTTATCTCGGACTGTAATTTAGTGTTGTCTGCTAGTGCTATCTCAGACTGTAGTTTAGCGTTGTTTGCTATCTCAGACTGTAAATTATAGGTGTCTGCTATCTCAGACTGTAATTTAGTGGCATCTGCTATCTCAGACTGTTATTTAGTTACATCTGCTACCTCGGACTGTAATCTAGTGGGGTCTGCTTTCTCTGACTGTAATATACTAGCGTCTGCTATCCCTGACTGCAATTTAGCAGTGTCTGGTATCTCAGACTGTTATTTAGTTGCATCTGCCATCTCGGACTGTAATTTAGTGTTGTCTGCTATCTCAGACTGTAGTTTAGCGTTGTCTGCTATCTCGGACTGTAATTTAGTGGCGTCTTCTATCTCAGACTGTAATTTAGTTGCATCTGCCATCTCGGACTGTAATTAAGTGGCGCCTGCTATCTCAGACTGTAATTTAGTGTAAATCACTGCTTTCTCTTGCATTATATAAATACATATTTTCTCCAACTAACTGCAATGTAAACAAAATGCAGGAAAAATCTTGGTTTAAGCCCTTGGAGAAAAATAAGACAATTTTTATTGGGTTTTTTCTTAAGCATACCTGATCAGAAAAATATCCAAAATCAGACCATAAGAATGGTGAAACCTAATAGGTACGCGTAACAAGTTGAATAACTTAAATAAGCCTTCATTATTCAGTGTACATCTTCATACGTAGATATGTATACCATAAAATAAAAAAAAAAAAAATAATAACAGCTGTTATAAATAATAATAATAATAATAATTTATTTTGCGCCTGAATCTTTTAAAACTCTTAATCCACCTCTGCTATCAGACATATTGTCAACTATTATACTCGTTCCGACATTATAAAAACTTATCATGAACCTTCTCGACTTGTTCATTGACCAATTTATAAACCAGGCAGATGTTTAAATTTCTATAGGTATAAACTGCATGGCCGGTCCATTGACCGTCCAAGTGAAAACTAAAAAACAAAAATGGTTCCAAGAGGCACATTGCACAAAGTGGTGGCACCCTGTTGCTATAAAGCCCATTCAAGTATTGTCGTAACTTTTTTTTTATATACCTATACCTACTACTCATGGGTATACCTCCATATATACCTATTATATACTTACATAGCACTTTCAAGTGTGGCCAAACCAATATTCGAACACAACGCACATAAAAATAAAATCCAACCTGGCTACTCAAATAAAATAAAATAAAATAAAATAAAAAAAAGTACGAATTAAACAATACAAAAAGCGACGGATGATATTGATGATGATGATGGCCAATCAAAGCGTCAACAGCTATGTGAGCGTGAGATTGTTACTCAACAGTAAGTGCGACTGCGATCGTCTGCAGCGCGAGCGAATAAAAATTACAAATTTATTTACTCGCGTATATACCTATATTCGACGCCAACGGCCGGCGCGACAAAGTAAATGACACACCGCTCTCACTGGATCGCGTATACCGTAGACGATGTTGGTGTCGTCGTTGTCGTTTTTTTTTTTTTATTATTTACACAAATCAAGTTTCCCAAGTTGATACGCCCGACCCGTTCCGTTCCAATCCAGTTGCGAGTCCGTACATATAATATTATAACCATGTAAATCTATATACCGTAGTGCCACACTCGAGTATATAACATATAAAATAAATTGTGTGCTGTGATCATTGCTGATCAAGCCGGTAAGGCCGATATAACAGCAGTGTAGAGAATACCTATGTATATAAACAGTGAACAACAACAACAAAAAAAGTTATATACGACTACGAGTATTGTTCTCGAAATACACCAATATTATGTGTGTGGTGTGCGCAGGAGAAACTTTAGCACAGCTTCTCGCATGTTTTGCTTATAATATTTTGTTGTTTACTCTTTGCCAAGATAGAGTATCTATACCTAACCTACTTATCTGGGTATAAAAGTGTATGGATAAGAAAATACATTCACATATGTATACCTACGTGCAAAAAAAGTATATAAATTATGACAAATCCATATGGATTTCTTTACTATACAATTATTATTAAAAAAAAAGGGAAAAATAACGAAATTCCGTCACGAAAATGATTAACATGACAGATGACAGAATGATAAGTTGGAATCTAACTATATACCTACCTCTGAAACCTTACATAATATGCATATTGGTCAAACTAGAGATTCGTTTTTTTTTTTTTAATGTCAAAAGCGAACTTATCGAGCAAGATCATCAGCACGATCTAACTTTATCTATAATTTGATGTCACCTAAAAACTTTACCTAGATAAATAAGATGAAATAAATTAGATCCAAGCAGAAAGCCTATGAAGAATTTAGAGCTATGTGAGCTATTTCGAACAGTTGATATAACGGGCATACTGCTGAAGCTACATCTGTCAAATTGGCTGTCATTTATTCATTCTATTTTGCATAATCACTATGGATGGAAATAGCGTTCAACAAGATGTGCAAATGATAAAATTGTTTAATCAAAATGTGTGTTCTGTTCGGGCAACGTTTCGCGCCCTTCGCCCATTTTACGGTCGCCGCATGATCTTCCTACCGAGGGGGCTATTCGCATTTCGGTGGATAAATTTGAGTTCACTGGTTCAGTAAACGATCAACCAACACCCGTGCCTCGACGCCGCTTTGCGTGAGAATGTGCAGGAGAATCCCAGGCAGCCGATTTAGCATCGCCCCCAAGAACTCGGCCTTTCGCAGACCACAACTTGGTGAATTTCGCGTCGTGACTTGGGCCTGAACCCGTACAAAATTCAACTAACTTAGGAGATGAAGGTAAATGACCATAGGCAACGGCCGCCGTGTGTTCGCTGAATTTGGCAGTTTGAAACTAATCCTAATTTTCATCAAAAAATCATTTTTAGCGACGAGGGTCATTTCTGGATGAATAGGTACGTCAACAAACAAAGTTATCGAATTTGGAACGATACCAATCCACATGAGATACAAGAACGAAATCCTGAAAAAGTCGCTGTTTGGTGTGGTTTTTGGGATCCATATTTTTTTTGAGGCCGACATTGGCCAGGCCATCACCGTCAACGGCGAGCGCTATATGTCCATAATTACCAGCAAGTGATGATTTTTGTGACCTTTTTTTAACCATAATTACCAACTTCTTTTGGCCTAAATTGAAGGATATGGACACCAATGACATGTGGTTTCAACAAGATGGCTCTACGTGCCACATCAGCCCACACTATATTGGAAATTCTGCACGAGCTATTCGAGGGCATGGTCATCTCACATGGAGATGTGAACTGGCAACCATCAAGATCGTGCGTTACACTTTTTCTTGTTGGGTTTTTTGAAGTCGCAGGTCTTTGTGATTAAGCCACAAACCATAGCAGCCTCAAAGCCAACATAAACCATGTCATCGGTCAAATTCACCCTGATTTCTGCGCCAGAGTCATGGAAAATTGGATATTTCGGATGGGCCTGGCACCAGCCAGAGAAGCCGCGGTGGACTTTTAAAAGATGATTCTATACATAATGGTAAATTTTAAAAGTTAAATTTCCCCAGTAGGGAAACACCTAAAAAAATTTTGCAATTTTGAAAAAAAAATCACTTCGGCGACTTAAACTGTTGTATAAAATTTTTGTTTGAACGAAAATTTCGTTTCAAAAATCTCATTTCACCATTATTACCGCATGTTCTTTTAGTCTTTAAATTAACACCTAAACCAATAATTTCGCAAAATCTAGCTGTTATATTTATATCGCTTATTATTCGTGCGAAATTCATTCAGACATATGAAAAATTAAAAGATGCAGAGCAATAAAAAGCTTAATTATAATAAGAGAAGCATTGATATGCGAAACGATATTTAGCAAAGAAATATAATGCGAAATAATGAAATACTTACAAGGTATGAATTTGAGATGTGAAATATGCCAAATAATGAATTTGCGAAACTATAACCATGGTCAAAAAAAAAAACAAATTGAACAATCAATTATTAATGCGAAATGATTAAATTGCAAGACAATGAATTTGCGAAATAGTCATTGCGAAGTGAAAAAATGGGCAAACACCTTTCACGAAATGAATTCTAGATCAAATTACAGACAACGAGACAGAAAAAAAGTTGGCCCTAATATTTTCTTGTTCTTTATTATCGTAATGTCTAGTTTGATTAATATTTCAAGTTCGATTATTTTTAAGGATTCAAACAAAAATATATCGCAACACGAGTAACTTAAAAAGTTTGAATTGGTTGAGCTATAGGTACTGCAATCGCACTACGCACTCTGAAAAGAAAACACGTCGGGCACTATTGTCGTAAATGCTTAAAGTTGTGACAAAAGTTCCAAATTTGATATTTTAGTTACTAATTTTTTATGTGAAACTAATCAGACCTTCAAAAACAACTATTTTAGAAAATTAATTCAAATGTCTAACAAAAGAATTAGTTATGTTGTTGAAAAATAAAACAAGAATATTTATATGAATTAACAGCATCATTCAAGACTATCTAATTTTATCAGTTTATTAGGTTTGCATATGGAGCTACAAAGTCTTTATATTTCCACGGCAGAATTTAGCGGAATCTAAGGTCTCAACAATTTGTTAACAGATATGCCAAATTGGGTCTGCAATTTATTGGACCATTCGGAGAATTTGTTTAAAAAAAATACGTTCCTAGTTGACATTTTGGTCTTAAAAGCGGTTTATTTGAGCTATTTCTAAAATTAGTTGCGGGAGGAGAGACATTTTTGTTTAAGTTTTAGATTTTGGCTTTTATTTTAACCTTTTGAGTAACCATTAAATTTTATTGTTAGACTCTAAGGTTGATGGTTGGTAAAATGATTAAAAGCTTAAGGCTTAACTTAGGTTAAAATAACCGTTTCTTTCATTATTTTTGAAGTAAAGCTTCTTAATGCAATTACTGGGATGGAGAGTCAACACAAAAAAAGCGACGAAAAACTGAAAAAAATAAGTCCATTGCCAAATGACGTTAAGATTTTGAAATTGTTATTTGAAAAAAATATGATAGTTGTATCAATTTAAAGAACTAAACCTTAATCTAAATATAAAAATAAAATTTAAAAATCTACACTTTATATAATAAAATACGGAGGAGTCAAAGATAACCCCTTTTCCTTCTCTCCTTCCTAAAATTTTATATACCTTTTAATTTGACCCGTTACTGAATCAAAAATGTTTGATAAGACTCAACACATCCTTTATATTATGAATTTAACAAAAATCAAGTTTGGATATCAGCTCTTTCGTTTTAAATTACACATAAAAAATATGTGTGTGTATTATTTAATCCTATCAAAAAGTTGCAAGTTCTTAATTAATATTATTGAGACATCTAAATATCCTATTTGAAACAATTTTATTAATGATCGTCAAAGTGATCAAAAATACTACAAGGATTTTAAACAAAATAAGCTACTGAAATGAGACTCAGTTAAACCGATTACAACATCATTGACGTAAAAACAAAACAAGCAAATAGATCGTCTATATTTTTTTATTGAAAAGAAAAGAAACTTCAAGCTGAGATTTATTGAAGAGGATTCATGTCTGGCAACAACAACAAACAAATTAAAAAAAAAAAAAAAAACAAAATACTCCAAAGCATACATCAAGTATCATATGATGCGTGGGCTGATAGTATTGTTTATATGAGTACTTGGAACCTCCGGAACCACTAAAGGTTCTATACCTATACCTACCAATGAACAATATTCATTCATGACCACATCTAGAGTAAGCTCAATTAAAGATTCGTTTAATGAAATGCGTCGCTCCCCTTCGTTTTTGTTGTTTCTTTTTGTTTGTCGATAAACCCTGCGCACCCACACAACTTTTTCTGAAGAATAATCACAGATTGAAAGCTATCATTAATTATCTTTCTGTTCTCTTGCCATATAGTCGTATATATGTACATATATATTTTTGTAACTTAAATTTAACTTGGTGTATATTGTAGGTACCTATATATGTCCTCTTTTTTCGCTGATGTGTACTCGTATACTTACTGTATATGTTTTTGTATTGATTTGATTGACAATTTCGCTTGCTGAGTGTGCCCACGTGACCATTCGCCGTCTGACCGTTTAATTTTCAACGATCGTTCTTCTCGCCACACCTTTAACCAAGCACGCGCCTGTCGCAGGCCCGTTTTGAAAAGATAGAAAATTGATCACACAACGTGCTCATCCAGAGCCACGAGATATTCGAAAGCTGAGTATAGGTACGTATAGAATTATTATACAAAGAGGATGAACTAAAAAAAAAAAAAAAAATGAAATAAAAATACAAGCGTATATATTTTATTTCTTTGGGCTCCGCGATGAGCACATCACTTAAATTGTTTATCCTTCGCGCTCATCCGCGATATCTATAAATCCCCCTTGAAAAAAAGACTCGTTCAAAAAAAAAAAAAACAAAAAAGGATCAAGCGGAACGTGTGTGTTACTTCGCGAATAAGAGATGTGTGTGCAACGTGACAGATATCTATCGAAGGTGTGGTTTCTTTTTTTTTTTAAAGTAAATTATGCAGCTGTTTTGTTGTTAAAAAGAAAAAAAAGTTGTTTGGGTAGATTTTGAGGATCAGGATAGGACGTTAGTTTCGAAGATTTAAGTTTTATATATGAAAGGGATAAAAATATACTAAATAGGGCATTTATATTCCAAAAAAGTGTTTTACATGTTATTTTAGGTGAATTTTATATTTAAACTTCCGGAAAAGAAAGATTATGTAAGAAGTATAAAAAAAAAAAAAAAAAATATGAATAAACAGAGCTCTTTTTTCCAATTTCAAATTTCAAAAGCGTACGTTTTTATAAATTTTTCACACAATTTTCTAAATCAAATAAAATTCAGAAATCATAGATATATCGATGTAAAAATTGTGTCGGATAATAGAAGAAAAAATAGTAAATATATATGTACATATAAACAAAATTTATGATAAAAAAAATAGAGATGAGCTAAACACTTGTTCAAGCCTCCGGATAAACGTTTCATAGTTTTCAATCTGCAATTTTTTTTGTTGGATAAGATTGTGTACCTAGCGATACCAACTTAAGCATCTTTTGTTTAATTATAGAAAAAAACAACATTCACAATCATCTTCGGATAAAACTGAGTCACTTCACTTAAAATCTAAATATTCAGTAGGTATTTATACAAAATTAGATAGAAAAAAAGAATAAATTTAATGATTTAATTGATTTCGGATAAAAACGTTGCCCGATAATATCGTGTGTGTCTTTAATGGATGTTTATTTAAAGCTTAGGTTTTACAAATGATGTAGAATTTTTTAGATATTTTTCTTGTAAAATGGAAACTAACATATTAAGACATATTAATGTCAATAGTGCGTCGGATAATATAGGTAAGGTTAGCATACCGTAACTAAACACACGATAGAAAAAAGAGAGTTAAGCTACAAAACTTGTTTAAGCCTCCGGATAAACGTTTTATGGTTTTTATATACTTTTTTTTTTGGTAGATAAGATTTTGGCACCAGATGTAATAACTTAACTGCGTTTTGTTTAGTTATAACAAGCAACAATAGTCATAATCATTTTCGGATAAAACTTAGTAACTTAGTAAATTGAAATATTTAGAATTTATATCAAATTTTATATAAAAAAAAAAGAATTTGAATGATTTAATTGATTTTGGATAAAAAACCTGCCAGATAATATCGTTTGTATCTTTGATGGATGTTTATTTAAAGTGAACGTTTTATAAATGTTGTAAGGATTTTTTTTTTATATATTTTTCAATTGTTAAATAAAAACTAAAAATTCGAGGCATATCAATGTCAATAATGGGTCGGATAATAGGTTAGGTTAACATACCATAACAAAACATAAGATCAAAAAAAGAGAAACATGATAAACACTCGTTAAAGCCTTCAGATAATCGTTTCATTGAGTTTAATCCAATTTTTTGTTTTTCTGGATAATATTGTTGCGCGAGAAATAGTGGTTACCTATAAGTTTATATTTTCTTTTGTTATTTTTTATAAAAAAGAAACAACTGTCATAATCTAGTCGCTTCTGTGGAAATTCAAACACTGGATGCAAAATTCGATAGAAAAAAAAAGAAAATATTGATAATTATTTTAGTGATTTTGGATAAACAGGCTGCCAGATGATATTTTTTGGGATTAAGATGAATGTTTATGTATATTTAAGAGATGTTTAATTGATTTTTATTTTTGTTTTCAATCCTTTTTTATGTCGGATAAGAATTATAGCTACGGATAAACGTTATATTTCTTGTATACATATTTAAAAAAAACTAAATGTTATTTTACATATTTTTAGACTTTGAGTTGGAAAGAAAATTACTTAAGAATTTATAAATAAACACCATACAAGAAGGATAATAAATTTTGCATATCCTTTAAGTCATCCAAATGTTAACAACCTTCACCTAGACAAGTTTTCGCGCCTTTTTTTTTTAATTTCCATTGAAATTCCAATATCCACCATACCTATATTTACCTACCTACCTATACCCTACCTCCACCACCCCAAATAAAATCTAAAGAATGCCTTAAGCAGCTGCTACTTAAGTTCGCCGCGTTCAAGTGCACTATGAACACCAAAGTATTGGAGTATGATGGCCCATAACAAAAGCATAACAACGCTTATATATACTAACAACAAAAGTGTGTCTGTGTGCATTACAAACAATAACTGAGAATGAAAATGTAAAATATAATAAACAAAAAAAATTAAAAATAAGAAAAAAAAAAAAAAAAGAAACAGCAACATCATCAAAACTACGCGAGAATACTAGTGAAAGTTAATTTTGAATTCCACGCGGCTTCCTTATTCTTAAGAAATCATAGAGAATGGAACAAAAAAAAAATGCAAAAAAAATGGAAAATAAAAAAAAGTACTCAACCATCGTCGTCGTCAGTATTGTATACATTTAGGTGGCAAAAATGGAGTAAAAAAAGGAGAAAGGAAAATAAAAAAAAAAATTATATGTATATTTATATACTAGAAGGTCCTCGCGAAAGTATAAATATCGCGCGAGTAGACACTTTGTTGTATAGGTGCTACTCTGGCTTGGCGTAGGTAAATGAGAGAAGTCTTCTATGTAAAGCCATCATCACAACCACCATCATCACCACCAACACCACCGCCGCCGCCGTCGACACCGCCGCACCGCCATCATAATCATCACCATCACTTCGTGTATAGCCGGCTCGTCTGCTCCTATTCAAATTCAAGCAGCCCTCTTGCAGTATAGAAGCAGCCCCGCCAAGGACTTGTGACGATGACTCAGGGGGTGGATGTCTCATGGCTTTCACACCATAATATCTCTGCTCGCGATGCCTTGGAATGGTGGGTTTTCACACGATTTTTTTTTTCATTTTTCAAAACGAAACTTTTACTTTGCCTGCCGACGCGACTTTAACATCGTCGTTGTTGTCGTCGCAGTCGGTCGTCTTCTCCCCAGTCGTCTTCGGTAAGCTTTTGCAATATTTCTTTTTATTTTTTATTCTATCCTCTTCCATTATTTTTATTATTACCCTCTTTGTGCCCCCGTGTATATATTCAAGTATCCAATGATGATAGAATTATTCCAGTGGAAAGTGAAAAGTTTGGCAAAGGGCAACGCGCGCGAAAACGCTTAAAAAATGCCGAGCAAACCAGACCCACGAAGCAATGTCTAACAAACAAACTCCAACTACAACAAAAACAACAACGTATCTCACAAAAAAATGCGAGTAACTCATACAAAAATATCTGAAACTTTTTATGCGTTTAGCAGCAGTAAGGTATATAGTATTTCCCATTTTGCTCCTTTTTTTTAGTCGTCTTGTTCTTTTTCACTTTGGAAAACAAACCAGATTACGGCAAAGATTATGAGTTTCTTTTTTTTTTGTGTTGTCCCTGTTTTTTATTTCTTTAATGTGTATTTAGCGGCATTTGATTTCGTTGTGTTCTTCTTTTTGTTTTGATTCTAAAAAAAAAATACAGACAAAAAAAAATGTTGTATTGGCCTAGTTTATAGACTTTTTATCAGACGATTAAGCCGTATCTCAACTAAACCCCAAGGAATGGAATTTGGTGTGTGAATTTCGAGGGGCGATGTAGTAATTAGGCTTACCTCTTTATATATTGGGTAATCATTGATATAACATTTCTTCAGCTGATTCAAATATATAGATTCAAGGATTTTCTTTTGAAAGAAAAGTGGTGATCATATCATCTAATATGTGCTTAGATATACATATGCATATTTCTGATTTTTATTTTATATGACAGTTAGGTACCAAAATATGGAAAATTTTTAGATCTAACACAGAAAGTCATTTAAAACAGGCAAACAATTATGAAAAATTAAAATATAGATTTTGGGGTTTTGTTAAAAATATGATTGGATAAGAAAATTACATTCCGGATAATCGATAACTTTCATGAATAAAGTTGGATAACGGTTAATATACTTTGAATCATGAATTAAAATCAAGCGGATACATTTGTATATTCGGATAAAATTTAAGATTGAAAAAAACGATCTTTTGAGAATACTGATAACTGTTTATTCTACAAATATATAATTCGGATATTCCGATTATTGTCGGATTTTGTAGGACTTTTTCAGATTTTTGTCTTGTCAAATAAAACTTAAAATCCGAGATAAAGAGCTTCGGATAATAGGTAATGTTATCAAACTACAACAAAAAAAAACGAAAGTAAAAAGAGATACAAGCTATAGAATTTGTTTAATCCTCCGGATAAACGTTTCATGTATTTTAATCTACAATTTCAGTTTTTATAGTAATTACAATCATTTGTTATATTATTAAAAAAACAACAAAAATAATCTATTTGAGATAGAAAAGAGTTGCTTCAGGTCGAATTAAAATAATTTTCCAGAAATGTATGTTAAAATGTTGAGTAACATATGCTTACATATATCGTGTGTGAATTAGATTAAAATTTCAATTAAATTTTATCGGAGATAAGTAAACTTTAGATAAAATTTAACGCGATTTGAATACAATTTGGATAAAAAGTCAAAAACTATATTTGTTTTCTAAACTGACTAACTGAGCTTAGAAAATGAATTCCGGATAAAATATGAAATTATTTAATTCATGCTTTGACTTAATCTAATTCCATTTTTGGTTTAAATATATAGGAATATACTTCTCGGATAAATATTTAAGGCTTCGGATAATTTATCGTGAATCACAAATCTTATAATTTAGTAAGAAATATATGTCGTTATACAATTTAAGAGCTTGTTTAAATATTAATTAAATATCCTCATTAAATCAATATCTAAATTTTTCATTGAAGAAAATATATTATATACGAAAAGAAATATTTTTATAAAACAGGTTATTGATTCTTTAAAAAAAAAATTCTATCGTCACATTTTGAAGTCAAAAGTTTGAAGTTTTTCTAGAACGAAGATAATATGTACACACATATGCAAATATGAGTATATTTTTTTTATCAATTTTGGATAAGAAACAAAAATGACAAAACGTTTATCCAAAATATCCAGAACGAAATTAAAGCTATTGCATTAAATGAAATTGAATGGCATTAAACGAACACAATATTTCTTTTCTTTACATCTCTTCACATGAAAAGCGAGTTTCTTTATTAATTCCGGATAAGAAGATAAATGAGCAAAAATATTTATCCGGAATATCCAAAATGAAAAAAAAGCAAAATCAATACCAGAACGTTGTTGTTGAAAATAGTGAAAAGGAATTGAATTCAATTGCATTAAAAATACCAATACCTCATAGATATTAGATACATAGAAAGATATGTAAAATATTTTATTCAATTTGTATGGCACTTAAATCACTTAAAATTAAGAATATGAATTCATTGCTTAGTTGCCTTCTGTCTTTTTATCCCACGCTTTACAAAATAAAATGAATGCATTCCAAACATTCTCGAATTAATACAAAAATAATAAAATGATTTATCCGGAATATCGGTGGTTAATAGAATAACGCAAAATGAATGTTCCGAATAAATAAACAATCTCACCACTTAATTTTTACATAGTTAATCATAATTTAACCATCACCTATTATACCTAAATGAAATACGGATAAGATGTTTTCTTCCGGATTATATGTCTTAATTCTGTTCGGTTGTTTTTTTTTTATTTTAGAAAATAAATAAATTTATAGTTACTTTTAACTTTTTCCTTTTTAATGATTGAAGGGATTTACATAATTACACACTAAATGAGTATCGGATAAAAAATTGATATTGATCTGAAAATTCATGATTGTTGTTAAAATGTAAAAGGAATATTTCTATACGTTTTTATGCTAACAGATTAACTAAAATCCTTTTTTAAACCAAGTAAATTAGCTTCGGATAAAAATTTGAAAGTCCCGTCAAGGTGAAATTGATGTTAAAATAGTTTCCTAATTTTTTTGACTTTCATAAATATTAAGTAAGATCCTTCTCTCAATATTTCCAAGGCAGTCCTGGACACACACAAGAGTCGTCATCGGAATAACCCCTCTTATTTAAATAGTTTCACTTCTTATAGCCTTTTGATGCTTGACCATAGAGGAAAAATCAACTTCTTTACAAAAATTTTGACAGCCGTTTAATCACCCTTTTGTTTTAATAAAATAATCAAAGGAAAAAAAAACATTTCAGCTGTCATCGTCAGTATAAACGAGGTCTAATGGCTTTGAACAAAAAAAAAAATCAAAACAAAAAAAAAGAATCTCTCTCTCAACTCAACTCAACTCCCAAACGGATGACAGCATGCAATATTATAAAAACAATATATAAAATACAAAAAGAACATTGTTTTTTATATATATGTATGTATACCTACTCCTCTTACTGTTATTTACATGTCATTCAATCAAAATTTGGGTTTTTGAATCATATAACGGATAAATAACTCTTTTCCTCACATCATGTCATCTACTCATATATAGTCTGAAGGAATAAAAAATAACAACAACAAAAAAAAAACAAATACAAAGGACCTCCTCCGACTAAAACAAAATAATATATTATGTTGTTGTTCCATACACACAACATAAGAAGAAACAAAAAAGGAAAAAAAAAAAAAAACTTCATTTTGACATTTCATTTGACAGCACCGTTTTGTGTTATACTGCATTTTTTGTAGTTGTTGTTTTTTTTTAAATGAAAATGTCTTATCCGTGGTATCCTGTGGCGATTTTTGTTTAAAGTTTTGTTTGGTCCTTTATAATGTGCACCATATAAATACTATATGTGCATATCAGTGTACCTAAAACTATAATACTATAGAGAGTTCTATTTTAAAATAATTTTTTTTTCTCATATATAGAAGAAAAACTATTTTTGGTTTTGTCAGTGCTGAGATTTGTTTGTCTTGATGGGACATTATAGGGTTTTAATTATATATTTTTTTTTTCATTTTATTATTTCGACCACGTGGTGTGAGTCCTTCAGAATTTTGACAGCTCTCCTGCATATTCTGTCTTCTTCACAAAAAAGCAATGCAAACTAAATTCTTCAATGTGAACTGTCCAAATGTTGTATATACATAATTGTAAAGTTGATTTTGTTTAAGCACCATAAACAAAATACTAAAAAAAATCAATCAGAAGTTTACCAGGGCAACATCACTCACCATATTGATTATACCTGGTATTGTGACTGTGGGGTCAGTGGAAGGTGAGTATAGTTACTATATATACAGTCCTAGTTTTGTTATTTTTTTTTTAAACCTTTATACATGTCCAAACTGAGTTTAACCAATAGTCATGGCAACTATGACCATGGTCTGAGGTTTTGGGTATATCGTTTGGTCGATATAGGAGTGTAATTAGTATACGAGTAGTTTAAAAGGACAATGATGATGTATGGGGTAAAAAAGGATTCAGAGTGAAAATCAGGTGGGTATAGGGCATATATGTATAAACGACTAGTAATTTGGTGGGAACAGGTGCTTTTGCGTTATACGTTCACCAGCCCATGCAATTGATGATTGATTTATTACGGGAGTCTTTGAATTTGAATGTTTTATCAATAAAGCTTTACCTATGGGTCAAAGGACAAACGGAAATTAATTGTGGTTTGTTTGGTTAAATAAATAACAAATAAAGAATAAATTCGAGAGACGTGTCAAGAAACAAAAAAAGAATAATCATCTTATCCGTGTTCTGTTATATTTGATCTTATACTTAATTTTTTCAAATATTTTTCGTTCAATCACACTCGAACGGCTGGACGGATTTCAATGAAATTTCCCATAATAATTATCAATTATGGCATATAATATGCGTTAATGCAAAATTTAATTTTTTTTTCAGTTAACAGAAAAAATTTTAAGTCAAAAGAAAAAAATTTAAGATTTTTAAGTCAACAGAAAAAATTTAAAGTTTTTTTAAGTCAACAGATTTTATATGCAAGAGACAAAAAAAAATTATTCTGCACTAAGTACTTATATATAAAAGAGAACGCTAGAAATTTGTAAGGTTGTATAGCGGCCATGTTCCAACAAAGTGAAATTGGTCTATAACAATTAAGCATAGAAATTAATAGTTTTGTACAATTATGTGCAAATTATCAGATTTTATTTTCAAAACCAATGTTCTGTTTGAGAAAAATTCCACCCAAATTCACCCAAATTTCGAGTGAATGTATGACAAACTTAATTTTTTGATGAATTACCTAATGTTCAAACAAGCAAATTTGACAATACCTACCAACCCACACTATTTATACCATCAGCAAATAGGTACGGATGGAATCATAGTCCTTACTTGATCCAAAAACAAAACTGATATTGCCATTACCATCAACGGCGAAATCTTAAGATAGATGAAAAGCATAGTTCTGGCAGCCTAAACTGGATATTATCTTGCAAATAATTTTCCAATGAGACGGTAGTATGAGCAATTAAGCGCATGCACAAAATTTCAGAGCATGGTTATCTCGCACGACAGCGCACTGACCACAAAGATCGTGCAGTTTACTGTCTTTAAACTTTCCTTTTGAACCTTTCTTTAATGTTAGGCTTATGCGATTGAAGAAAGCAAGCAATTGATTCTCCAAAGTCAACATAACGAATGCCATTCGACAGTAAATTAAGACAGCCAAATTTATGCAACAAAGTAATCGAAAATTGGATCTTCAAAATTTCAAAACCACGCGTTAGTCGAAAATTAAATAGAGAAACACATTATAAAATATATTATTAAGTTAAAAAAAAAAAATTAGGACATTCTTCGAAATGTCTCAATAAAGTTCTGATTAGTTCGGTGATGAGTCAGTCCAATTCAAAAAAAAAAATTTGCATTTATAGGTAACTGTTTCATAGTGATGAGCCTGAAGGCAACTGTGATTTCCTGATTGAATGATTTTTTTCTTCATGTGGACTTACATTTCGGCAGTTAAAGTGCAACATCATTTTTGAAAGAATAGTGCAAAACTCTACCGTCAACACTAGAGGCACAATTTTTCAAAGGTCCGTACAAATAGTCGCATACGCAGACGACATTGACATAATAGAAAGAACCAAAACGTGATGTCAATAGCGCTTTTGTCAGTATTGAAGCGGAGGCGAAGAAAATGTGTTTAAAGGTCAATGAGGGCAAGATCAAGAATATTAAGACATCAAGATAGGACACCCAACACCGACGTCTTGGACAAAACATCACTGTTATGAATGGCAACCCTGGCCATTCATGCCAACTAGAAAATACATATTCTTTGTTTTGTAAAATGACATGTAGAGAGTAGTCTCGATATGTTTTTCACCGAGAGAGCAATGTTTTTAGCATCCGAGGAACGGATTAATAAAAGTGGGTTTTTTTTATATAATTTTTCCCACGTTAAAAATTCGGTGCGTTTTATTTAATATGGATATAAAACAATCACCATAGACAGCTATAACAACTTTAAGACTTTGTCCACCTAGGCTCCGCTATCAACTCAGACAACGATACCAGTGCCTACGTTCTGTAACTCTCGTATCAGTAAAATTAGGCGAGAAACGATGAAATTTGAAACAAATCGTATGAGTTTTGTTTCATTTTCCAATGTTTCTCGACCAATTGTATCAATGCGAGAGTTACAGAACGTAGGCACTGCGCTGAGATCAAACTAAGAATTACTCTTGCCAATTGCTACTTCTTCGGGCTAAGAAGGCAATTGAGTAGCAAAGCACTATCTCGAGGAACTAAAGTGTCCATATATAAGACGCTCATCATCCCGGTCCAGCAGAGGCATGGATCTTGTCAAATACTTTATGTTGTTTTGAAGGAAAGATTTTCCGTGCGATTTATGGTCCAGTCTGCATACACGGGGAGTGGAGGAGAAGATACAACGATGAACTACAAGGGCTGTACAGCCACACCGACCTAACCAAAAAGGTAAAAAGCCAACGGCTGAGGTGCCTGGATCATATAACGAACGAATGCAAACACTGAAGCTCCTGATTTGAATCTAACCTCTAGAGGAAGTCCACGACTCAGATGGCGCACGCAAGTGGAAAAGGACCTCAACCGACTTGGCGTGTGAAATTGGAGACAGTTATCTTAGGACCGAGCTGGCTGGAAGAAGCTTGTCGGTTGAGACCCTGGTCCGCTTCCACCTATAGCGCTACCTAAAGTAAGTAAGCAAGTGAGTGGAATGCAAAACCTCGTAAGACGCTTTTGCATGTTTTTCAAAAATATATTAAAGTTATAATAATTTAAGCTTAAATTATTTTAATATAGGTAATCAATTTCTATGTATAGGGCTGTGGTGTTTGTCTTGCCGACTTTACAATTTAATTACACATCAGACGCATTTTATTTAATGTGTTTGTTTTAAGTTTATTTCGATTTGTTTACTGTTTATATAAAAAAAAAAATAATTTGGAAACACCTACATTATTTGTGATAATCATAGTTTATTCTTAATGCACTGTGTTAATAAAAATTCTTTAGTATATTATTAAATGCCTTTTAAATTACTATAAAAAATCAGTAATAACAAAATATTAATTATTACGAACAAATCTTGAAGTCCCGAGTTAAGTTCATATTAATTGCAGCAACTGCAGTATATAGGTATAAATATATCGTTATATTATCGATATCGACTATTTTATGAATTATTATCGATTTTAAATGGAAAATTTAATAATCTATTACTTATAACAACCAACAATTTAACAAAAAATGCTTAAGGTAAACTTAACATAGGTAAGCGTAGGTATGTACCTATTACCTGTATTTGGGGATTTATCTTATTTAAAAGTTCATTGCTCATTGTTCATATGAAATTAACATCTTATTTTGACTGAAACAGTCATTTGCGATTTTATATCAGTCAAGCTATATGTATATGTATACTGTATATGTGTGTTTTTACTCAAAAAGTGTCTTATAGCCTTTTCACACCAATCCCAAAACGCGGTTTTCGCGAAATTATCGGTTTTGGTGGAAAACCTAATCGAAAACTCAAGTTTTACCATACATTTTTGGTAAACCACAAGTTTTCGTAAACCACAAGTTTTATATAAAACCTCACGAAAACCAGTTGAAATTCAAAGTTGAACTAAACAAACAAACCTTACGAAACATCCAGCGCTCAATTAAATGTAAAAAAAACTGCTGAATTCTGCTGATAAAAGAATTTGTGATTGTGTTATGTAAATGAGATGTTTTGTTATTGTTTTTTTTTGCAGGAGATGAGTTGGTGTTTGTGAAATGTCAAACGAAAACTTGTAAACGTTCAGTGTGAACGCTTTTCGGGTTTTTGAAAACTTTTTGCCGAAAACCCGGTTTTGGGTTTGGTGTGAAAACCCTATTAAGCAGTTGTGTAAAATATTTAAAATGATGCTATACATATAATTTTTACAATTTAAAATAAATCTTCGAGGAAATTATAGACTCTCTTGTATTCTGATTAAAGTTTGGCACCAGCTGAATATTCAGTATAAATCGGCTTCAATATTATCTCAACAATTTTTAAAGACAAACCTAGAGAGAAAATTAAGAAAACAAATTTAAAAGATACAATTATTCAAAAATATATAGAAGTTCTTCTGTTCAATTGATTCAGAGTACCTACAAAGAAACTTAGATATTCCATTTAGCAGACAAAAAATTAAGTAATTTTGCAAATCGGTAAAAAAAAAAAACAAAAAAAATTGGATTTAACGCATGAATAATTGAAGATTAATTTGTAAATTTTACCTTTTCTGAACACGACAAAAAAAATAAAACAATTTATAATATATATTTTGTTAAAAACTCGACAATTTCTAAACTCAAATTTTAAAGTCTGTAAATGAGATTAAACTCCTCCGGTCTTATTTATAAAAGTTGTCTAACTTTAGAATACGACTGCTCATGATTATAAATCATGTCAATTTTTTGTTTAATCAACGAAATGCATAGCCTGGTTATATATAGGTACGACATTCATAGCTTTTGGACATGCCACGTTTTATAGTAGCTTTTATAGTAGCTATAATGTGCAAACGAATTTTTGAATTCAAGAAAATGAGATCTTATAAATAAGCGAACAAGCGAATTCAAAAATATTATTTCCTTTGCTGAGCTATCCAGTTCATGTAACTGAAATAGTCTATTTCAAAATTTATTAATTTTGTATTTATCTATTAGAAACACATATTATTCTTGGCTTTTTCAATTCTTACATATTCGAGAAAAATGCTTATTATTACCCTAAATCACCATAGTGACAAAAGGTATTAGTTTTCTTAGAATCAACTATATGTATGTACATATAAAGTAGTAAGTATTTGTACCTATAAGTATTTATTTGATTTCATATAAAAAGACGTTTCAAGAATACCTAAAAATAGACATTTGCTATTAATGTTAATAAAATATTTTAAGAAATTATATGAGGAATTTAAAACAAAAGTTGACAATTAAACCGGTCTTGATCATATATTGCCCTAAAGTTAATTTTTACCATCCATATTTTTACAATAAAAACAAAAGTTAAAAGGGTCTATATAATCTGGATCCAGATATTTGATGGCGGTAAATTTTTCAATTTTTTTAATATTTATAGGCATTTTTTTTTTTAAGAAAGTTAAATTTTTCACATTGTAAATGAACTTCAGTTCACTTATCAGCACATTTCTGAGCCTACTTTTTAAAAATAAGATGGTAGATGTCAACACGTCAGCACGTTATTTCGTTTAGAATGAGAGTAGGTATACCTATAATGTAAAAATTTCTTTAAATGTCAATTACGACGATTGAGTAAGATGTTAAAGCAATTTAAATATGAAACTTTTAAACGAGTTAACATCGTACTAATGCAACATTTTATTAAAGTTAAAAAATCACTTAATGCCTATTTCATCGTTTTAGTATCATAAATACATACTCCAAATGTCACATTGACAATAATATAACAAATTTGAAAATGGTATACGTTTGATTACTTTTTTGCATAAACTGTCATAGATCGTATTTATTAGTTTTTTGTCTACTTAGACACTGTTTAACTATTTTCAAATTGTTGGAAATATACTTTATTTAATAAAAATAAATATCACATTATTCACGATTAAGATATCTACTCTTGTGTCTAAGTTAGGCAGCTATAAGACAAGAATAAACAAGGTTTTTGAACACATTTTCTAAAGTTGAACAGTTATCTAAAGTTAGACAATATTTATAAATAACACCATCATTGTTTAAGATGTGTTCGGTTCGAGTTTATTAAGAAAATAGGTTTAGTATAATACTACTTAAAAAATGTTTAAAAATAAGATCATTTTAGTTCAGAGTTTTAAAGTTAGAAAATTGTAAAGTAATATCATGTTTATACCTTAACACATTCTGATAAATTACCTACAAATAAAACAAAAAAAAACTAAAATTAATGTTTGTAGGTACTTATAATAAATAAAATGACAACAATTTAGACGAAATTGAAAAGAGTTCACTGTAAAACTCCACCGTCTTAATTTATTGAGAAATTTTGTTTTTCTTCCTACTCATATTTTAACTAAATTAAAAATGAATTTTAGCTTTCAATAAAATTTTATAAAATATTATTATACGACTGTTCTGTAACTGTTCTTGATTAATAGTGGTTTTTTGATGCTTAATTTAACGTATACAAAAATATCATGTCCAACCTTTTATACGTTTTAAGCCCTTTAAGAACGAAGTACAATTTTAAGAAATGAATAAAACGATAAAAAATATATCGCTAAGTAAGTACATACAAAGTAAATAAATGAGGGACATAAAACTATAGAAAGAAATACTAACAAATATATTTAAATTGAATTAAAAAAAAAAAAAAAAACAAAAAACAATTTGGAAACAGTTTTTTACTTAGTCTCTAAATATTTATAAATATATTGCTTCAATCCGATGTAAAAAGAAAAGATGTTTATACTTCTGAAGTTAAAAACAAAAGACAGTTTTGTAAATATAATTAATACCTATAGTGTTAAAATGTATGTATTTATATCTCATAATTATTTTGTGTGTGCTTTTTTTAAGCCCACCCAGTATTCACTATTCTTCTTTCCTTAACATTTTATACCTATTTTGGTAATTTTTTTCCTTTTTCAACTAAACACATTAAACAATTTTAGAGAGTTAAAAAAAACTAGGTCCCTACCTACAAAGTGTAAATAAAAAAAATGTCAAATCATTCTGTTCGAAATTAAAAGTTATTTTTATAACTTTTCAACGCAAACTTCAATAATTAAAATATTATTGTACCTATGTACAGAAAAATAAGATCTCATCAAAAATTCCATTTCGCCAAAAAATAGTAAACAAGCGAATCCAACTAGGTATTAGTTTAGTATTCTTAGCCCTGTTTGTTCATTTGTATAGGTAACTAAAAAACTTTGTCTACTGATATTATTATGATTTGAAATTATATTTAAGTGGGTTAGCTAATACGGAACAACTATGGAAAATATCAATTCGTAGATAAAACTATATGTATAAATATCTTGAATCTGTATATAGGCTACATTTTACAATTTTAAAATTAAACTGCTTTCCTAGGTATATGTATTAAGGTGCGTGTCCATTTGAGAGTTATTACACTAGTAAACTCTCGAGATTTACTGTCGGGAGCCTGTCTATTTGAGAGTAATTTTTTATATATCGCCAGTTCCCTTGTAAAGTTTTGATAGCATAAATTTCCTGAGCTATACTTTCATAACCGTGTCCACTTGATATTTTTTTCTTGCTTGTTCGAAGTAGTGAAAGATACATTTATTCTTACAAGCGGGAAGGTTGTCGAATCTGTTCTGTTCTTACAGAAATAGAGAAATCTAGAATTGATGTGTTAAACTACGGGTAGATATCTAATCGAAGCAAATTCGACCCATGGTTTGCCCTTGGAATTATTATTTTACCTATTTTCTCAAGTTATGAAATTTTCGTTTGAGTTTACTTTTAGAGCCCAAGAACGGCCTTATCAATACATTTTTTGAACATAACATTTTTTGGTTCCAATCACTAAATTATTGATCAGATGTATATTCCACAAAATTTTAATATAAATTCATATTTTAAGCCAAAAAAAAAAAAATAAGTGTTCAAAAATTAGAAAACCGGGATCATTTAAATCCATTGGTGCAAAATTTAAAATTATTTAGTACGATGTTAAGTAATTTTTCTCATACAAAAAAATGCTTTAACATCGTAGGTAGGTACAAAATCGTTTAAAATTTTGCGACATTCGATACTTTAACTGGGTTTTAAGGTAAAACTTATTATAAAATCACGACTATTTCTCTATTGATTGATTTGCTTCCTCGGAACACCATAGTTTCGTAATGAAAACTCTCGTCAGTTACTCGCAAAATACGAACAGTATTGGAATTCTGCGAGCTAATCTCCGATAGTTATCAAAACATGTGTCCACTTGCGAGTAACTATCAAAAAGATCGAATGTCGAGAGCAAAAAGTCAACTCGAGCTACTCTCAAGCCTGTGTCCACTTGCGAATTTGCTTTCGAGAGTGGCTTGAGAGCTACTCTCAATGTTTTTACTTTCAAATGGACACGCACCTTAAGGTACATAACAATTAAATTATAGATATTTACATATTTAACTAAAATATTTTAAATCAGCACCAAATTTACGATATTTATAGCTTATTTCCTGATACCTACATATGTACTAAATGAAGAAGATTTTGCAAATCTTAAACAAGCTCACATTGGTTTCTGACTTTATGTAGGTAGATACCTATAAAGTCTTTAATAATAAAAGTGGATACAAAATGTTTGAGGAAGTTAGGGATTTTTTTGCATAGGTACTTTCATAGGTAAGTACAAAATATTAATTCGAAAAGGTACCTATCTATAAAAAGTCTCAATTTTAATAGTGCGAGATCATCCGATTTTTTAATTAATTTTACGCTCTTCAAATTTGACTATAGTTAACTTAACTTTTACTTTAATATCGCAATAAAAAAACTAACTTGATTTAAGTGATTTCAAATAAGCTTATTCAATTTTTGTTAATAATACAACCTTAACATGAACGCATGAAAGAAAGATTTATTTTTGAATTTCAAATTTCCACTGATTCATGATAAATTTTCGTCTCGTCTCAAATTCTTAAATTTCAAAATCACTCACAATGTTTTTTATTACCTGTTTTTTTTTTGTTTTATTTTTATGATAAACGAGAACAATAAGAAACAGTGATTTTTTTCTGTTCTTATCATGAGACGAAAAGTAAATATGAAACTTTGATTCACTTGTACCTATATATCTAGATAGGTAGGTATTTAGAGCAAATGTGGCGAAATCACTTTTATAGACAGTCATAAGATATAAAATTAAACAACCCCTCATAAAAATTACGATATCTATACCTATATGAGGTGATGATCATGGTATAGAAGACGTACCTAGGTACATATATCTAGGTGCGAAACAAAATCAAATCACCAACACATCATCTTTTAACCTACAAATAAATAAATAAAAATCAGAGCTTCAAAAACACGGTCGTTCGTGGCCGCCATCATAATTAAAATTGTTTAATCATCCGCATACAAGACTTATTATCAGACGACCAAGATTGTTGTCGCAATCAAAGCTAATAGCTTTACAGCCCCAAAAAAAATCAAAAAAAAAAAAAAAAATATATACAACACCACTCCCGTTTGCGTCATACCTATTTGGCCCAAGGAAGTTATAAAAAAAAAAAAAATAATACACCTCAAGACACAGACCCTACCTTTAAAAGAACATTTTTAAATTTTTGAAGACTCATGTTTTTCGTATAGCAGCATCGGGTGCGGAACAATTTCAAAAGTTGAATTTTAGGTGTAGAATCTACGTAAGTACCTGTATATGTATATTTGAACCAAAACAACAACAATAAATAAAAATAAAAAAAAAAAAAAAATAAGAACCGTGTCAAACAGTGCATTGTCGTCCGCAGCGATAAGCGACCACTTTTTAATTACTTATTTGTAATTGAGCGTGTTAAAAAGGTGAACATGAAAAAATAAAAAAAAAATCCTTATCAGAAGACGGAACAAACACACCAGCTGAAGGTGGATATGCGGTATAGATAGAAAGACGGCCGCTATAGGTATACCTACATAGGTAGATGTAAGTTATAGACCCTATCAGACTACTAGATATAGGAACTTAAAGAACTCACCTTGTGCAATCCGAACTGCAGGCATTTTGATTCTCATTGTTCCGGTATCTCTCGGATATAGGGTGGGGGATTCTTCCAAGAATTCAGTTGATCCTCTCCAGGATTGTAGATTTTATTTTTCCTGAATTCCGTGGTTTTTTTTTTTTTTTATTTAATTAGATGTAAATAGGTTTTGATGAAAATATTCGTTGTAAGTGATATATTGATGGGTATCCTCATACAAAAAGGTATCTCACTTTGATTAAAAAAAAAAAGAAAAAACACTATGGTTCACTTTTGAATTTTCGATATTGTACTTTTTTGAGACATGTCATCAGGCTAATTTTCATTCATCAATATCTTTTACCTCATACAGCTGATGTAATGTTTACTAACACTATTTTATTTTTTTTTTTAATTTTTACACATCTTATCATAATTTATATAGATTATAGATATAGGAACCGATTTATATTGTCCACTGTAGTGGATCTTTAAAAAAAACTCCTTTAAAGACAACAATTGCACATCATCACTTATTCATATAATCCAATTGGAATTGTATCTGAATTGAGCAATCCGTAGTATAATATCCCATTTGGCAAAATGACAAAAAAAAGTGCACTTCAATATTTCACAGATACATAGATAATAAGGTATATATTTACATTTGAAAAAAAATTGCACGGATAGGTAGTTATTTTGTTTTTTTTGCTTTAATTTAAAAAATCACAAACAGGTGAATGATAACACAGAGACGCATTCACCTGAGCCAGGAGGAAAAGTATGTTTACAAGAAATTGTTTTTTTTTTTTTAATTACCAAACAAACAAAAGACGAATTTGTTTATTTAAAAAAATAAAAATGACTCGAAATGAATTTCCTGGAATCGATGGGTATAATGTAATAATGTCCTTTTTTTTGACACATTTCTTTTCGATCAAAAACGACAACAATGTCCGACGACTCTTCAAGTGCGTGTGATGTCACAAAAATATAACACTAATCCGGTGCTACCGCGATTCGTTGTCGTTGTCGTTGTCGATGTTGATGTCGAAGTCGAAGTCAACGACGACGTTGGTTCAATTATTATTATCCGTCGATTGTTCTCTCCCACTTAGCGAAGAAGTGGCGCTGGCGATAACCGCATCGCACAGATAATTACAACAAAATGCTCTATATATTATTATCCACATGTGTGTAGTATGTATAATCCATGCATGTGTGTTTGTGTGTGTGTGTGTAGATGTTTATTTGCAGGTATGTGTAAACAGGATTTTATCAATTATTTATAGCAGGTTAAATTCACTCCGGAACATCGGCGAAAACACGTCCTCACAACGCGACAGCCCGTATGCATCTAAATATTTCGCGTATGGCCGATTGGAACAATACACTATACTCCGGTGCTCCGGTTGTGTGTACTACTATAAAAGATACACCAGCACCATACCATACCATATAATACACCACACAACACCACACACCAACGACTATGATGATGACGACGAAGACGAAAACGACGACACCACAGTCGCAGTCGCCAGTCAACCACTCTTCCACTTTTGTCCTCTGTCACTTTGCTGCGCGCTCTTCTTCAGTTTTCCATTCCAATTCCATGCACGAGATAACTAACGGTGGTGTGGTTGCCGTGGCGGGTGGTGGTGTGGCGGGGTGATGGTGGCGGACGGTGGAGTATGGAGACGACCAACACGATAACGAAAACAGCGAACGAACGGAAGGTACAGGAAGGCGCGCTGGCTCAACTTAAGTTCTCACATCTAACGGCTATTGTACTGTATCTGCACCCTCTCAAAAGCCCACGAAAAACGGCACTGCACTGCACGACCGGCCACACCGACACCGGTGGCTTGGCTCTGTGTTCTTCTTCTCTTATAAAATGAGCATGAAAAGTACTCTACTCAACTACACTCTATTCCTAAGCCCGTTCCGTTTTCCTCTCTCTGCTTCCATGTTTCGGTTGTGTGTTTTGTTGAGTTAAATTGGTAGTGGGCCTGAGCCTGAAGTTGAACCGCCACCGCAGCCACCCTCTTTTGGATTCCATTGACGCCAGTGTCACAACCCACACCCCTTCCAGCGGTCGCTTCAACACATAACAAATGGTCACAACTGGCTTATATGCGTGAGATAGAGCGAGGTGGTTATATACGTACGAACTGGTGGTGGCACCTTACCCCATTCTATTATCATGTCTTACCACCACCACTTTTACGGTATTTATTTTTGTTTGTATATATAAAGGCGTGCGCGATAGTATGGTCTACACTAATACTGTTAATTTAACTGGAAGTGGAATTGGAATCTCATTTTTCTCCAATTTGAATAATTTTTCTCTTTTTTTCGATATTGTTCCCTTTTGCTGTTTGTTGCTGTACTAACCAAAATAATTATTGAGAAAAGAGGTGACTTTTTTTTTTAACCAGCAGCGCTTTTGAACTTCTTCCATTTAAAATAATTCCCCTTTGTATGATGATGGAAAACGCAGTTTTTTTTTTAAAGAGCGTCCTCTAAAGAATAGAGGAATAAAAACAAAAACAGAAAGTGATACAAATTGGAGAAAATCTACCTACCTACCTATCTACCCTACCTTACCCATTCCCAGAAGGTTTTTGGTTTTGCTTTGAGACTGGAACGTATACAAAACAAGTGTTGTCGCAAATAATTTTTTTTTTTTTTATTTATCAGTAGAGCCCAGAGTAACGGTAAAGAGCTCAGCATATAACTTAAATTTATGCAAGAAGGTGCCAAGAAGGTTGTTGGGCTGTTTTTTTTTTATTATTTTTTTTACAAAATGTTTTTAAAGCTATATAGGTACATACCTACATACGTAGGTGCTGAACAAAATGAATAAAAATGCACGTGTTTTTAGAGTGTATTATTTGTAAGGGATGTTGCGTTTACACGAGATTTTATTTTGCAATAAAATGTGTAGGTTACCTAGGTAGGTAGGTACCTGTTTTAAAGAGTGCACGTCAAAGCGGAAAACAAAACGAAATAAAATATAGGTAGATTGAATAGAAGATTTTTCAGTTCTAATAAAGTTTCTTATGTTCTAAATACAGAATAAATTAAATTTGTGTATAGTTTCAATTGATTATCTTGTTTTACTTAATTAACGTATTATCTAGATCGGGTTTGAAAATTTAAGTATTAAATTTTAAAATTTCATCATTAAAAACATTGATTTTCTGAAAAAGAAATATTTGAATGTTAACAGGATTATATGGAATCTCGATTTATTCGGGAAAATATGAGTCAAGACAAGATGTAATGGTCATCTTCTGATGAGCCCAACCATTACATCGGGGCGAAACGCATATATGAACACTTTTATGCTGGTCTATATTTTCGTGATTTTAAATCATATTTATTGATTTTCTATTTTCCAAGCGATTATTTTGAATATTCTTCGAAATTTTTTTTTAAATGGCGCCCAATGTGAGGTCTTTTTATTTCATTTTAAAGATTGTGGGCATGTAACTATTCAAAACTGTGTCTTACTTTAGTAAATGTTTATTTATAGTTCAGTTCGTTTTCATTCTTTGCAAAATAAAAAGAAAGACTAACATTGGGCGCCATTTAAAAAGCTATATTTTCTCAGTACATTAAAAAACTATTGATTTTAAATAGATTATCGTTGATTTTGAACACAACAAATTTTTTGTTTGTTGGGCGAGTGATATACTCACAAGAAAACAGTTTTTTTAATAAAAAAAATTGCAATAAAAAAATAAATTAGGGGTAAGATCAAAAACAAATGAATCGGTGATTGTTAAAACAACATAAGTGACATTTTTTTTTTTACAGGAGAGACAAAAAACCTTATATTTTTACCACGCGGCCGCATTGATAATGCCGATTTCGCGCTTGAATTTCAGGTATAAATGTATGTTAGTTTTGCTCTCAACCTATAGCTCTACCCCTAAGCAGTGCAAAACTATAATAAAAGTGATTTCGAAAAATATGTTACTTATGTTGTTTTAACAATCACCGATTCAAATGTTAGATACAGTAAAATTATGGTCCCATTTTCCAGTAAATCTTAAACCCGGATCAGGAAATTCAAACAAAAAATACAGAATTTCAAAAAAAAAAAAAATTCCCCAAAGGTGAATATTGTTGGAGAGCTTTATTTGCTTTAAGGATTTCCTATATCTTCTAAATTTGGACTATATAGTTTTTATTAAAAAAAAAAAAAAAAACAACAACACAAACATATAAATGCCAGTAAGACCTAGGGTCTTATTTTTGTGGTCGAGACGGGTGAAAAGGTGTGTAAATATCTCGAAAATTATAATTTTTTTTTTTTTGAAAAGTTAGAGACGTCTTAACACTGATTTTGATTTTGAAGGGTGAAAGGTAAAAACATTAATTTATTAGATTTTTTGAAAAAAAAAAACAGTAGTGCCAAAACAATAGCTTATGAAATAAACATTCCACTATAGAGCTAGTGCATCGAATTACGGATATTGTTGAAAAAGCACTTGATGAAAAAAACCTGTATGTTCCGCTCTATTTCTAGATGTTACTCAAGCCTTTCACAAGGCTTGGCATTTGGGACTTGAGTACAAACTGCACAGAGACCTCCCAAGGTAGTTCTAAGAAATACTGACATCATAATATATTACCGACCGATTTTTTAGAGTACGGTACGACCAAGATTATTCGGAACTTAATAAAATTGAATCCGGTGTACCACAAGGAAGTGTCCTAGGACCAACAATGTATTTGTTATATACTTGGAATATTCTAGTGGACAATAATATGTTATCATGGCCACATTTGCAGACGATACTGCCTTTTAAGTGCCTGATAGATGCGTTGTGAAGGTTACCGAAAAATTGCAAAATGCAACCGTTAAAGTAAAAGACAATGGCGTATCAAAATAAATGAAACGATATCAACTCATATAAACTTTATAAACAAAAAGATTTATAATATTCGAATTTGTATTAAGAGTAAAGTTGTACCAATGCTGCCAAATAGCTTGGAATGACTTTGAATGCCAAGCTAAAGTGGAATGAGGACATCTAAAAAGTAAAGAGAATAACTTAACCTAGAATATAGAAAAAAATTTTCCGTCTCACATTTTCTTAAACATCGTGCCATATAAAAACAAACTTATTCTTACTAAAATATAATTCAATTTTGTGATGAAATACAATACAAAATTAGAAGAAATTGAAGTAGGCATGTATTGTCAAAAAATTGGAGTTTCTGACATTTTTTATTCCATCTGGATCAATTTTCCTAAATTTTAAATTCATGTATTCGAAGTAAAAATGGAAATAAGAAAAACATGCCAAATTGAATATTTTCGTCACGATGTAAATTTCGTGCCAAAAAATCACGAGCCTCTTCGGCAACCCTGTATTAGAAGAAACGATTTACATCGTGATCTACAAATAGAAATGGTTACATTTTACATAAGTGGTGTATCACCTTATCAGCATAATATAGTCATTCTAACTCTGAGATGGAGACTGTCTTAAATGTCAAGCCAATATTCGGAGACTAAAAAGAACCAATCCTCATGAACTGATGGTCTAAAAACGGTGGGAAAGTATTAAAACTTTAAACTTCCCCCAATGCGATTATGTATTAATAAATAAATATCTTTTGTCGATCTTTCATATAGATCGGTCCCGATTTCCCGGTGATTTTAGTGCGGTGTACAAGCCTCACACTACTTGGTACCGAATATGTTCAAGTGTCTTTTGAAGATTTCCACCTGTAGAAAAAAAAAATTTCATACCTATTTCATTAAAAATAATAATTATCGAGTAATTGAAAAAAAAAAAAACTGATCAAAATTTAGGGTAGATGACTATGCTTACAAGAAAATTAGAAAATGCTTAGCAAATAAAAATAATGATCTCTACCAAATCATAGCAACCAGTTTTGCATTCACAGACGTCTCATTAATATTTCTAATGTCTCAAAGGTAACTTTTGAAAAATTTTCTTTTATAAAGAAAATAATTTAAACTTTTATCGAAATTCACTTACATTAGTTCATTAGTAAACTTCAGTTCAAATAGACGAAAATTTTGTCCTCTTCAAAAAACTTCCAACAAATTTGTTAATAACCATTACTTTTTTAAAAATTTCGACAATTTTTTGATAATAAATTTTTTTAAGAATAGATTTGTCTAAAATACACATTTTTTGTTCGAACTTTGTGGACCTATAGAATCTTCAAAGTATATTTTTTTAACCCACCGAAAAACACAATCGGTTAGTAATTATTTTTCTGAGTGTATGACGTTATTCCTTTGAGGAAAAATAAGGATTTTTATTCTATTTCATAGGTATGGAACGAAAGCTTAAAGCTTATCTAGAACAAACGGATAATTCCAATACGATTTATGTCAAATTTCAAAAATAAATACTAAAAGCACTTTTATCAAAAACCCTTTTAAATTTAATCAGGCCCTTAAATATTTTTAGTTTCATCAATCTATAAAAGGGAAATTTCAGGGAAATTTTTGTTAAAATAGAGTTCTCTTCGCATCCCTTTAAAAATAAATTGGTTTTTTCTTTCTAATAAGGGAAATGTATGAGAGAAAATGAGAAAGCATTATGTATTGACAAAAAAACCAAGAATTGATAAATAAATCGGTAAACTTCTTCAAGATCAAAAACAAACATTGGGCCGCTGTCGAAAGGTTTTTATAAAGTGAGTTTCAATTAAATTTAACAATGAATGCACATAATATAAAAAGTCCAGAAAGACGCAAAAATTACACAGACGCTGAAAAAAATGGGCAAAATTAAAATGTTTCAAAATTTTTTCAGCAAATGTCCGCTGATATATCCACTTGTTAACTGCATCTGTTGACATTTCGATGACATTTTTAAAATTTAATGAGCCAAAAATGGGCATTTAGTTTATAAGGGTGTTTCAAAGGTTGTTTAATTTAAAAGTGCTTGGTGAAATTAAAAAATCCCATTTTAAGGTTTCGAAGCCTGTTAAATGCTTAAAAGTCCTTCGTGAAATCAGCCATTAGCCATTTTTTTCCTTAATTTTATTGAAAACGGCTCAAACGATGTCGATTGAGCGTTGTAAGAATACTAGTGGAGCGGCATAGCGTCCATATAAAAGTTAATTGTGCACTTTGTGATAAAAGCATCAAATTTTTTTTGTTGTTGGTACATTATATGAATATGATTTTAAGATATTGGGCCACTTCAAAATTCCGCCCCTTTAGGTGGGAGGGGCAAATTAAAAAAAAAAATACATAAGATTGAAAAAAAATATTAAAAAACAACGGCAACACTTACAATATCATGCTATACCTTTTTTTAAAGCCAAGAACCCATTCTTCAATTATTTTGTCAAATTAAGTTATTTAAAATTATTTTCAAACTCAAAATTTTGAAAAAAAAAATAAAAAAAAAAGTTTATTGTAATTTTTTTGCAAAATTTTACGTTATTAAGTACTAATTTTCTTTATCATTTTCGATACTCTTATTAACTTTTAGTCGAGTTCTAAAAACCAGATAGTCTTAAGTCATTTAATTTTGTAGAAAATTAAAAATTACCATAACTACTTTTTTCTTAAAACCGTCATTTTTGAACATAAACAATGGATTTTGACTTTCTTGTTTAAATTATAAAATTAGTTTAATCAATAGACCTACAACAGTTTAGGTAGTTATGAACTTTTAATATGTTATTTAATATGGTTGTTTGATGAAAAAACAAATTACGACAACCACGCCCCATACGCCCTCCTTGAAAATTCTGAAAAACCCATACTTTTTTCAGTCTCTTGCCTATAACTTCATTCTGGTTTTTATTTAAGCAAACAAAAAATATTTTGCGACAAATACAATCAAATGAGAATTATTTTATTACTATGATCTATTGCATGCACCCCATCGTTTTTCGTTTTAAGTATATGGAGAGAAATTGTTTTATACTTTTTAGTACAAAACGTATTATATTAAGATTAAAATTTTGTTTATTCACTTAATAAGAAGACTTTAGTTGTTTTATAATATAAAAATTTATACAATTTGTGTCAATTCATAACGGACAGTAAATTTTTTAATCAATAATAGTGTACATTCATAAACATCAAACATTTGCTTTGTTGCGATGCTGATGCGCAACGCAGCTGATGCAGATGCAATACATCAGCAACTACGCATCGCATTTTCTTGATTCTGGTTTTGCTTTAAGTTTGCGCATTATTTGATGCAAGTTTGCAATAGTGAACACTTTACATTAAAACTGATGCTGGTTTGATGGCTTTATGAATGTTTGGTAGCATCATCTCTGCAACGATGCGTTTGAGAATGTACATATATTTTTCCAACCTTTCGTTGATCTTACTTTGGAAAATAGTTAACTGAATGAAAGAAGGATTTATAATGATCATTCCGGTTTTGTTCAGGTTCTCAATCTCTGACCCCCATATCCCCATTTACTCCACTTCATGCGTTCTTCAAAGCCACTTGGGCCCTCTTACCTTTGTTCTAACAATAAACGATATTGACAGTCAATATAACTACTGGCTCATATCGTAGTTATGTAGTTGATTTTAAAATCATTAATTATTCCAAACTTGGTGCGAAAAGAATTTCTTAGAACTCAACATTAATTTCAATCTATAACCTTCTCCCGTAAACGGTTTCCCTCAACCCCTAGTACATATTGCTTTCGCAACGTGGTCATTCCCATAATTTAATCCATTCGAGACCTTGGAATTATTTGTGACAGTGAGCCTAACCTTCGCTCCCATTTTGGTCAAATAATTAACAAGGCCAATACCTCTGCCGGCTGTATTAATAATCTTATTCCCACAGATATTTTGTCAACTACTACTGATTACTTCACTCCTATTCTTTGTCTCAGTAAGGATTTTAAAGTTGTTTTGCCATCCAGATAGGACTGGCAAAACGACATCGTGACGAAAGACTTCGACACAACTATTTTTACTGATGGTTCAAAGATGGAGTGCGGGTTGGTTCAGGAATATTTTCCGAATCTCTAAATATCTCTAGATCTTTTCGGCGACCCAAATTTGCTAGTGTTTTTCAAGCTGAATTACTGGCAATTGGGGAAGCATGTAAGGTACTCAAACAAGACCCCAACCAATACCGAAATAACACTATCCTGACAGCTGTTAAAGCCATTAGCTCAGCTGCATCGTCTCCCAAATTGGTGCAGCAATGCCGTGATGACCTCGCAGGCCTAAACGTGAATCTCAAGGTGAGGGAAACGAGCGGGCTGACGAACTGGCCAGGCAAGGTTCCCCCCTTCATGACTCACTTGGAGTCATGTAGGGCAATATATTCTCTATTTTTCTTACCGAATCCAATTGCAGGTGGAGCAATTTGTCAAATTCCATCATTTATAGGAAGATTTGGCCCACCTGTAGTAAATCCCGAACAAACGACTTAATTTGCAGACCCAGGAGAGACATAGCCAGGTCATTGCAACATGAACAGGATACTGGCCAATCGGAGAGCATGCAGCGAAGCTAGATATTCCCCACAATTATCACTGTCGTAGTTGCGGGGACCAGCAGGAAAAGGAGACAGTCATTAATTTCCTCTGTAAATGCTCCGCTTTGGCCAGAAAAAGAGCTCAATCACTTGGTAAAGCTTTTTTCCGTGACCTTAACGAACTTTCTTCCTTAACGAAACGCACTAGCTCTAGGATAAACTTCAGTAGGCACTGTACATCTTTCCTAGGACTAGAAGATCGTTCTAAGGGAACAAACCTTGTAAGTCTTTGAGCCAATCGACAGTCTGATCAATGTGGCATGTTGCTGCGAGACTCAAACATCCATTTCCATCCATAAGTCCAATGAGTTATGGTATCAAAACGATGCACCCTAGCTCTAATTAGCTCAATAAGCTAGGTGAAGAAACTGAGAATTTTACAACTAACGGAATTTTAAGTTTTTATTTTAGGTTAATGATGTCGATTATGTACAAAAATAATATGAGGATCATATTTGTAGCTTCATTTGTTTTCTACAAGTCGCAAAATAACTTAAAATACATATACCAGAATGATGTTCAAGGCAAAAGACTGAAAAGTGATGGTTTTCTGTGGTTTTATTATGATACTGATGGGGTGGAAAGGGCGTGGTTGTCTAAAATTTTTTTTTTCATCTACCAAACTTATTAAGTAACATTTTAAAAATTTATAACTACATGACCTTTAATAGTTTTATCGATTGGACCAATTTTATAATTTAGACAAGAAAGTCAAAATCCATCGTTTTGTTCAAAAATGACGGTTTAAATGTTTCTAAGAAAAAAAAAAGATTTTGTAATTCTCAATTTTTTAGAAAACTAAATAACTTAAGACTATCTAGTTTTTAGCACTCGACTGAGAGTTAATGAGAGTATCGAAAATGAAAAAAGCAAATTAGTACTTAATAATGTAAAATTTTGCAAAAAAAATCGTAATACATTTTTTTTTTTATTTTTTTTTCAAAATTTTGAGTTTGAAAATAATTTTTTCAAAAACTAAGCACTAAAATAACTTAATTTGAAAACAGAATTGAAGAATGGGTTCTTGGCTTTAAAAAAAAGGTATAGCTTGATATTGTAAGTGTTGCCATTGTTTTTTAATATTTTTTTTTCAATCTTATGTATTTTGTTCTTTAAATTTGCCCCTCCCACCTAAAGGGGCGGAATTTTGAAGTGGCCCAATATCTTAAAATCATATTCATATAATGTACCAACAATGAAAAAAATTTGATGCTTTTATCACAAAGTGCACAATTATTTAACTAAGCCGCCCCACTATACTGCGTTTAATGTTTTTGGCAAAAAAATCATATTTTTTGAACAATCTCGTTAATCATGGCTGGGACTGATTTTGTAATAATTTTGCATTTTGGTACTTTATATAAGTACATATTATAAATAAATACACTTAAAATTTTTTAAATAATTTTGGTTGGTAAAAAAATAAAAATTATGCACTATAACTGCAAAAAAATTCCACCAGCAAATTTTGTGTCAAAAAAAAAAGTTTCTTCTTCTTTTTAAAATTGAGGGAATCTCAAGGGTAAAGAGATACCAGAATTTGTGTCCTTTAAACTTAAGACTTTTAGAAGAAATATAATATAACGCATGATTTTCATTACAAAAATTCAATTACCTAAGGGCTAGGCGCCAGTTATAGCGATCAGAAAAACCCATCCGAAAAACTTCAAACAGTATAAAATTGATTTTTTTTTTCTGATGCTTGTTTATAGCAATCAGAAAAAAAATTTCAGAAAAAGTTAAGCAAACCAAAAACAAACAAACAGCTGCCAAGATTTTTTCTGATTGAAATGTCAGAAAAAAAAATTTTCCAATGGTATTCTTTCAGTGAAACGGAAAAAAATTGGAATACAAATCAGTGGAATGATTTGTTCCCTTTTCTGTCAATCAACTGATATGAAAAATGAAATTTCATCCGAAAAACAAGTATGTAAATCCATAAGATAAAAATATAACGTTTTGGCGAAACAAATTCTACGCTGAATTACTCGTCGATTGATATATCATTTGGCTATCAAATCGAATTAAAAATTAATAAAAATTTCAATAAATTTTTTTTTCGGATGGTTTTTTCTGATCACTACCTATAACTGGCGCCTAACCCCAAACAAACTTCAACCTACCCACATAAGTTTGGTTCTAGCTACGACCGTGTCTTTCGCCTATGAGCATCCTTTAGGCACCCACAGATTGTTTTATTACACATTTAATGACGAGAAACTGTTATAAATTGACATGTCTCTTCGTCCACAATTTAATAAAGGGATAATTTTTGAAGCATTTCATAATTTTTAATGTGTGAATTTGGGCAAAAATATAACTTGACATTAATTGAATTTTTCAGAACAAAAATTACAACTTTTTCGTCATATTAGGTAGATACCTACCTACCTAATCTATAACCTATGGTACTTATTTCATATAACTTTTAGTTTATTAAACGCAGAAAGATATGACACTCTACTCATATAGGTACATGAATAGAAATGTCCATTAGCTTAAAAAAAAATTATTTATTCACCAATTACCTACCTAGGTACCTAGTCCTTAAAAAAAAACTTGAGGAATAGGTAGGTATGTTTTATTAACAGCAGACAAGTTCTTAAAAAAGTAGGTAGATATTTAAAGATAGACATTCTTATTGAAAATAAAATAAGTCTTAAAACCTAATCACTACGACCCAGTTGGTCGTAAAAAATGGTTTGTAAAATATTTCAATAGCAAAACAACTGTATTGTATGAAAATTTATATTTATATGTAGGTAGCAAGGTGTATAATATCTAATACATATATAGAAGCTCAGTCCTCATCCTCAGTATAATAATACCTATAAAAAAAAAAAAAACAATTTATGCTCACTTGCTTATGCACTTAAATCAATTCCAAATAATACTTACCATTGGAATATTGAAAGAGTCTAATTTAAGAGAATGCTAAAAAAAGTCTGCGCAAACGCTTTCAACAATTTATTCCCCTTCCTTCCAATATTTATATGTAAAAAATGTATACACAAAGTTAAAACCCATACAATCAGGTGGAATTTTTCTGAATGAAAAGGGGAATTTGAAGCCAAAAGTTCATTTGTGTGTGTGCGCGCGAGTGGACACCCCTTTGACTCAATATCCGTATAGAGGAGACTGGATAAATAAGAAGCTCACAAAGTACCAAACTACCGATAGATTCTTCTCAAGCTAACACAAAAAAAAAAATTGAGAGACTACGAGAGATGCAAAGGGGGAGTTTGATGTGCCGTACTGACTTTCAACCCCTTTATGGGGTGATTGCCGTTGCTGAGACTTTCCGCACGTGAAGGACGAAAAAGTTTTTATGTATGTAGGATTAGAAGTTTTTGTTAAAGGAAGATGGGATGGGGAAAGAGAGAAGGGCATATCATCGGTGTTTGGTGGGGTTCAGTCCGAGCTCAGAGATGAAAAATAGAAGATTTAGGATAGGATATAGCAAAATAAACAGTTTTCTTAAATACAAAAAAAAAATATATATAACAGGACGAAGAAAAGGATGAGCAAGATTGGGATGAAAATGGGGTTGTGGATGGGGCAATGAAAATGTACATAAATATCGGTGACCATTGTGGGTAATGGGTTTCTAGGTTTCCAGAAGGTATAGAAGCTATAGGTAAGTATATGGTATAGGAAAGAGTTAGGTACCTATCGTATAGAGTCTGAAAATTGTTGTCCTGGGAGTTTATTGTTGTGTTTTTTTGAGTATAAAGAAGGTTTGTGTTGGGAGACACTGGAGACATAAAATGGGTATCATTTTGATCACGTATCAAAAATAATTGCAAAAGTTTTAATCGATCAGCAGGACCATCATGATATCGTTGTCAATATTTTAAGAATTCATAGTTATATTTATATTAGATAGCTTTGGAGTGTGGATAGTGGACAGAAGTTATTATAAATATTAATAGAAGTACCTATCTACCTTTGCAAGCCCGTAGCGAAGCAAAAATTTAGAAGAGGGGTATCTGGATTGTTGAAAAATTTTAAACTCAAAATAATTGTGCAAAAATAAAAGAGGAAATTATATTTTACATAAGGTTGATTCAAACACCTTTCTCTTAAAAGGTATACAATTTAGAACAACTTACCTTAAATCAAAAGTTATGAACATTTTGTGAATCCAATAATTTGTTTGAGAAACATTTTTGATTGGATTCAAATGTTCATATAACTTTTGATTTAATTTGAGTTGTTCTTATATACCTTTTAAGAAACTGTAGCGCCAGGGGCATATTTTACGGAACATACATCACATACATTGTGTGAATGTACCTTAAAGTAGTCGTCAAAGATGGCTCAGTGTAAAAGCGCATATTTAAAAAAAAAAATTAAAATTTACGCCCACTCATATGGGGCATATTTTACGTCACATACATTTCTGTAATGTATGTTATGTATGTCCTGCGAAATAGGCCCCAGATCAAGCTTTCAAAGAAAACAAATGTACTGAGTAGGTATTTAAATATTTATAGGTACAGGGTGTTGTTCCAACAGTAAAAATTCATTTTGACCATCATTTAGGGTTATTGATTTATTTGTAGCTAAATGTTGAAAAATGTTTGTTAATCTATTAAACAGTGTTATCTATAATAATACAAAAATTATAAAAAATAAAAATCAATTTTGGACAGGGTGACATAAAAATTAAATCAAAGTAGGTATACTTATAGGTTTTTCTAAATTGAAAACAAAAAATGTAATAAACCAAAATCCGTTAGGTTTTAGTATTAAAATTTTGCAGGGTATGATATTCTTAAGAAAAATAATTTTTAAAAAATGCATTTTAACCCACCAATATTCAAAAACCAATAGATCTTGAAATATGGCTTCTAGGTACATATGATACCAAATTTGTTAACATTTTTTACCAAATAAAATCTATAAACCGTTTGAAAAAATCAGATTTTTTTTTTTAAATCCAAAAAATCATTTTCGAAAATTTTGAAATATATACATTCATATTTATTGAGCCAGCTTCGGAAGGATGAAATAATTTTCGTTGCATAAAAATTAACAAAATATTAAAAAAAATAAAATATTACCTTTCAAAACCAAAGGCTTTTTAAATCGGATATTATTTTTGTATGTTAACTCCATTTCACCCTTTAGCTAGGTAGCAAAATTTTTTAAAAAATAAACACTTAAATGTTCTCCGAAGAACATCCTCAAAAAATTAGGTTAGGTAGGCACCAAGGAACATAAAAAAGGGTACTTAGATAAATTTTTAAATCTAATTTTTTTCCTCAGTATTTTGACAACAAAATTGAGAAATTTTGCTGATAAATTCGGTTCACGAGTAACTGAGTTTTGCTGAGAAAAAAAATTTAAAATCAGATACAATTTTTTTGTTTTCCCCTATTTCACCCTATAAATAGCTTAATTTTCAAAAGTTTATTAAGAAAAAATAAAATTCCTTTTAAAAACAAAAAGAATGTTTAAAATCTGACGGTAATTTTTGTTTCACCACATTTCATGGCTTAATTTTGAAAAATATGTGTACCATATCCGACAAGTAAAACCTTTTAAACTCAAAAATTAAATTAAATAAATTTTGAATTTAACTCTACAAATAGTCAAATAAAAAAAAAAAAAAAAAAGATTAAAAAAACGTTTTTTTTCACATTATTTTGACAAAAAAAAAAACCGAGGAATTTCGTCCTGAGGCTTCTTGATACTTAAAATAAATATTAAATAAATATTTATTTTTTTTCACATAGGTAGCTAAAGACTAGCTCAAAATACAGAACTACTTAGGTCTATAGTACAATTAAATAATTGAGTAAAAACTTGATATGAACTTAGTTGAAAATTGTAGTAATTGGTCAAATAAGTTATTACATCTTTTATTAAGAAGATTAAATAATGTAAACAATTTATTTAAAGGAGAAAATCTTTCATAATTAGTACGACAGTTTGAAATATTTGTGCAGTTGGGTATATTTCTAAAGTTTCTCTGAGGAATATTAAAATTTATTCGGGACAAAAGGTAAAAAGAGTCCATATTTCCATTAATTACTTTGACAATAAAAACAAAACTTAAATAAGAGCGTTTGTTCTCTAGACTAGGCAAGTCAATAAGTTTTAGTCTATTGATGTATGCGGGGAGCTCGAAGGGATTTTCCCACCCTAAGCCTCTTAGGGCAAACCACAGAAATTTTTTTTGGATACGTTTCCACACATGATAAGGAAATTCTATTTAACGAATAATTAAAAGGAGTGACTGAAAGTTTTCTTGTATAAACTTCATAAAATTACTTTTACTGATATTAAGAGATAAACAGTTACGTACACACCAGTCGAAAAATGAATTAATGTCACTTTGTAGCATTTCACAATCACGAATACTAAAGATTGTTTTAAAGATTGTAACATCATCCGCATAGATGAGACAATTAGAATGCTTTAAAAAAGATGATAGGTCATTGATAAATAAAATAAATAAAAGAGGACCTAAATGGATGCCCTGTGGTATTCCAGAATTTACAGTGACCAAGCTTTCTTAGCTTTTTTAGCAAGATCGTATGCGAGAGTTTATCAAATGCATTACTTAAGTCAGTAAAGACACTGGCGCAAAATTTTAAACATTTTAACGCGGCTCTAAATGTACTTTAAAATAGGAGTCGGCTCTTAATAATAACTTTAAAATGAGAGGCGGCTCTTTGTAAATTTTAAACGACATAAAGTATACTTTAGCGTTAAAGAGGTCTTCTAACTTTAAAACCAGCAAAACGCTTCTCTATCTTTTTAAAGTATGCTTTATCTGTGGGAAATTATCACTTTGAGTGTGAGTTACACAAACACAAATGCATCCACACAGGGAAGGCGTGCAGTTAGACAGCTAAATGCACCCAAAGGCATTTTGATCTGTTTTGTTTTAGGATTGTTTTGAAATATTAAATCGTTAAAATAGTAAAAAAGCTTAGTAAATTAAAGAAACAAGTAATATAAAAGTAATTAAAGTGATTACATGCAATACAAAAATGTACAAAAATAGAAAACTACACGCGGTGCTGCGTTAAATACTGCACCTATATTTAAAAACACCTATAACAAGCAGTGTAATTTTTGTTCATTTCACAGGTAAGCTGTATCTCATATTCCACATAAAGTAAGTAAAAGTACTCTGCACTACGGGCGCTCAATGGATTTGAGCGCCTTGCCATCACCAACTAAAACTAATGCTACCCTGGACGAGAATTTCAATTTTCACAGATGGGGTTCAGCTAATTCCCGTGATTGAAGTGTATTTTTATTTTCAAATAATTTGCTTTTTTAAAGCAAAATGCTACGAAATATCAATTGAAAAGTATTCTCAGATAATGTATTAGCCTAAAAAACATCACTTCACATTACTTTATGTGGAATATGAGACACAATCAGCCCTTGAGAAGAAAAATTTGAAAACTCCATATTATAGGTGTTTTTACACGATTTAACGCAGCACCTCATGTTGTTTTGTTTTTTTTTTTATAAAATATTGCAATTATTCACTATGTTAACTTTTATTTCACTTTTTTTTTAGTATTTTCACTATTTTAACTCGAAATTTAAATCTCGAAACACTTTCCTATAGCTCGGCAAAATTACAGATTGGGTTCTTTTTGTTTTTTTTTTTTTTAATTTTTCGTTCTGTTTGATTTATTCAGCTGTCAAAATTAGGCGTGTTTCACAAAAGTTTGCTGAAGTTTTGTTAAACACGTTCTTTAGTTAGAAGAGTTGTTTAAAGTGTTTAGAATTAAGAAAAATTTAAATAAGAATTTTTAAGTAAAGGACTATTTTAACTAGAGTCGGGTTTATTGCTTAAACGAGAACTGTTTAAAATTTTGCCCCACTGTCTATTTCTATCTTTTTCTTGAATGCATCAATACAAACTTCGGTAAACTCAATTAGAAAGGTAATAGTAGAGCGACCTTTCGTGAAACCATCTTGATTCGGGATAATGACAGATTTAACATAGAAAATGAGACATTCACAAATAAGAGCCTCGAAAAGCTTTGGAATAACTGATGGTCTAGCTATAGGTCTATAATTTGAATTTCGTCTTTTCTTCCCTTTTTATGTAGAGGGATTATAAAAGACTTTTTCCAAACGCAAGGAAATTGACAAGAAAACAAAGAGCATTTAAAAAGAGAGGACAGCGGTAGAAGCAAATTATTTGCACAGTTTTTTTTTTAAATGATAGAAGGTATACCATCTGGCCCTGGTATACAATTCTCGTCAAGATCAGATATAAACTTAGCAATGTTGTCAGAGTTAACATTGAAGTTTATACCAGTCAAGTAAGAAAAGGTTTTCAAATTGCCAAATTTGTTGACTATTTTCGTCAAAGATATCACAGTTCGAAGTATCACAGTTTGAATTATCACAGATGTTAGTATCACAGTTGAAGGCACTTTGAAAAAAGTCTGACAATAGTTGTGTAATAACACGAGGGTCGTGACTAGATATTCCATTTGACTTAAGAACAGACGGATATGGACAGGACTTCCTATTACGAAATTTCCAAAAGCATTTCGGATTTATTTTAAGATCTCTTTGTACCTTCTGCAGATAGTTCAAATATTTAAAACTTGAAATTCTATTGAAATTATCACGAGCATGACAAAAATTATCAAAGTCAGCTTTACTTCGAGATAGTTTGTAAATTTACCATAACTTGTTTCTAAGATTTTTAAGGCTTTTAATTTCACTATTTAATTTAAAATTCGATGTTTTTTTTTTGTTGATTTTCAAGGACGATATAAACGTTGAAAAACCATAACGATAATTAAAGTAAATTTCAGTTTTTATTTAACGAAAGTTCCCATTGGTTGAAAGTGTGCGTTTTTTAGAGTTGATGGATGACGACTCTATTCAATCTGTACAGTGTACACTATGACAACAATAAAATAATAAAATGTTGCTTAGAATATTATGGGTATAGATGGGTACAACGATTTAAGGAACCCCATCATCATGACTTATTATCGCTGATGTTGGATCAATATCCTGCCTCAACGCTATGTAGGTACCTCGCTAAAAATAACAACAACTGAAAGTTGAAACCTGTCCCATATATTTTGTTATATCTACTAATTTTTGAGGGTAATAACGCAACGTGGGGTGCCAAACCAAACCATTAGGTACATATATGAAGGTATCAAAATATAACCCAAATAACCTCATTCCCACAAAAGAGTCCACGCACGTTGTTGTCACGCTATTTCCTGCGATCGATCTAACAGAACCCAATACTACAAACAAAAAAATATGAATAAAACTATATAATTGTGATTGTGACACAATACCCGTGGTATGCGTTCCCTTTAATTTAAGTATACCATCTCCATAGGTTAACTAGCTCAACTGCACTGAAGACCTCAAGAATGGTGTACTCTTGGCTCGTGGCATCCAATGAACATAATTCTGACACAAATTTGTATTCAAAAACTATCAACATGCTGGCCCATCGTCGCAACGCTTCATGTCGGTCGCGTCACATTCACAAAACCACGCGGTGTGCATTTCAAAAAACCTATATGCGACTATTGGCGCACAATCATCATCACAATGGATATAATGGAAGGTGAATGCGGGTCGGGTAAATGATGATAACCCCTTTGCGGCGTCTGTCGGTTGCAGTTACAGAGCAGTTGTGCGCTAGCTCTTGTGGCTGGTGGCTGCTGGCTACGCATCGAATTCGGAAGTCATCGCGCAAAGCGCACCCGTCCACAAGAGAAATAGAAACATCCAACCAGTGGAGATATGGTTGCACAATGCACATCCTATACAATCAAATTGCTCCCTGAGCCTATGGTGTAGTTGTAAGTTTGAGTAGAACAATTTGCCTACCAAACTCGTGCCCCAATGCAGCATTAGCGGCCGTTCTATATGATAGTTCTCTCGAGGGCCTTTCTGTCAGCACTGATGGTGGCTGCTGCCGATAATTTCGATATATGGCCCAAGGGGGCACCAGCACCTAGCTCTCACTCAGTTTTAGAGAAGACAAGTAGTTCCTCGCTGATGATAGTTTCTATATAGGATATTCAGATGCACCATCAAACGGATGGACGTGGACCATCACAATGCGCAGCAGCCATCGTCGGTTGAGAAACTATCCAACTATCCGTATGGCGTGTTGAACGAAAACTGGGCTATTCGGCCCATTTAATCGGCGATTATGCAAATTATTTGCACCAATGATGCAGAGAATATGCATGATGGTGATGATGGTATAAGAGGCGCGCAGCTCGGCTGCGGTGTCGGTCGATGCCGGACGCACTCTGCCTAGAGAACATCGAGGTCTTTTGGATAATGGTCAGCAATGGGTTTTGGCTCATGGCCATCGAAATTACTCTAATTTAACGCTCAAAGTGTAAACGTGAAATTATTCGGTACTGTTTCAAGTACTCATGGGCACTCTGGAAGGTGAATGGTTGGTCCGCACATATTTTTCTAGGTTTTTTTTTTGTATTATAGCTACACAGAAATAGAAGTATTGTAGATGTTTCCATAAACAAAAAGAAAGATTACAGTTGAAGGATTTAATATACGTGACCTAGTAAGGTCGATTATTTAAAGGTGTTTTTATGGTAGATAGTTTTGAATTGACTCATTTTTTAATAATGATAAATACGTGATACGTTAGACCACATTCCAATTTTTGGTCCGATTCCTTCAAATAAATGAATTGCTTAAGTACTAAGGCTTCTTCTTTTCACCAAGCGGCAGCTGAAGAATTCTTCAGATGGAATAAACGGTAGCGTCTACTATATTTCAGTCCAGTTTTTTTATAATAATATAATCACACGCCTCTTTCCCCCCAGATGCCGCACGCGCTGGGGTCCATTTTCACCGAGTACGACGGCAAGTGCGGTTGCAAGTCGTATCGGAACTTATTTCAGTTGAACAACTTAGTGAAGACTTCATATCCGGAGCTCACGTCTACATATGCGAAGCGGTTTATCCAACTCCCTATATCCATGGAGTTGTATTGTACAGACCCTTAGTTTTGGGAGTCCCGCCAGGTAAAAGAAATTTAAAAAAAAAATGCGATATACATACACTGTTCCTAAGACCAAAATCAGCGTCTATTTGGGTGTATGGATTTCGCATCGCGGCTGAATTACTCAACGTATATAAGCTTCCGACAAAAGATTTAAGCTGATCGACTTAGTTACGGGGCAAGACATTGGGGTAGTTAAGTACGTAGAGAGTATTTCAAAATTCACAAAGAAACTTGAAGATCTCCTGATCAATCAACCGTCAACCAGATTGACAAAGTTGTACGTTCGATGCACGACACTCCTCCAGTCTCCCGGCTCTCTGAACGTTTTGAGAGAACAACATTGGTTTTGGAACAACCCAATTCTAAAAATTCCCAGAAAAAAAACTCACTTAGAGATGTGTTTTCTCGGTAGTAGAATACTCCTATTCCGATTTCCCCAGATAGAATATTGTTCCCTTCGAAGGCAAAAGTAATTAAGAATTGATCTGATAGAAATACTGCGAAGAAGTTAAACGAAATTTCAAATGGGAAGTACTGGAAATTAGACTCGAATATGGCAGTGTTGCCACTTACTTATTTTTACGGACTCGAACATACTGGTGAGTTCTACGTTCAAAAGAGCCAAAAGGTGGGAGGAACATCAGCTTCTCAGAAGGAATAAAATAGCATGCGAAACGGAAAATCGAGGAAATAAAAGGACATCGTTACAGGATCAAAGTTCGGAAGTTTTACGAAAAAATTTAAAGAACATCTCAATGTAACAATATCAAGGGGACATCGTATGTAGAAGTTTCGCATACGGTGCTAAGGCGAAGGTGAATCGAAGACAAATTGAACCATTCAGCCATGCGACTCTGACCAACAATTTTGTTCACTCGATATTGACGAATTGAATATAGCCATATCTATAACCTTAAGTCCAATAAAAATGCTAGAGCTGACGGCATTGCTGCAGCTGAGCTTGTCAATACGGATGGTCATGACTTCGTTAAGAGTATGCTTACCAGCTCATCTGCGAAATTTGGTTGGTCAAAGAAAAGTATTACCGACAAATGAAACCTCAGCTGATTCTCAAGAAATGTGATTAACTGAACTGAGTCAACTACAGCGGCATCACTTATCTTAAGCTTAATATCGTCTACAATATTTGTTCCATCTGAAGCCGTTCGTCAACAACATGCTATGGATGTAGGCCAAGAAAGCCCAACATTTATAGCAAATATTCACACTACGGCAGATCTTGAAAAAAAAAATAGGAACTTCAAATTGACATCTTGACCTATTTATCGATTTCAGAGCCACGTAAGCGTCTACTCAAACGATTTCTGCAGAAGCTGCATGGATGAGGAGGAAACAATTCCTCACCGTCTGCTCTGCCACAGAGACGTAGACTCCACTTGGGAGATTTCTACTACGACTATCCGAGTGAATATTGCTATAAGTAACTTACACGCTTCATAAGAAGCTCCAAATGGTTTAATGAGTATGGGAAAAGTTTTCCTACATCCATGTGGTATCTCAATAGGCTATCAATTGGACTAAATGTGTCGGTTTCTCCGCCGTCAGCCACTTCTACCTAACCTAATCAAAACTTACCTAACCTATAAGGGCAAATATGACAGCATCTATATAGACAAGCTAACCAAATAAGTTGAAAGCCTGGCCCTTGGTCATTAACACTTGCGGACTCAAGTGAAGTTAATATACCTAAGGTATTTTTTTTAAATTATTTACCTAAATGGTCCAGTCCAAAGACTATTGGAAATGGAATCCACTCCCTAGAGAGTCTGAATTTATAAAAAACCAAACGTCAAAAATGGTTCCGGGTTCTCCTCATTTAGCCAGTTCAGGTTTCTTGAGATCTCTGAGATCTCAGCAATCTCAGTAATCTGACGTAATTCCTCAGTGAGATTCCTCACTTTTGCTGTAAAAAAGCTGAAACTGAAATTTTTTGGATTCGTTTGCTCAATTATTTTTTGTCGCACGTTGATCAATTTATAAAAACGAGATGGAGAGTGCTTTTGACTTCTATAGGAGAAATTTGGTTCAGGTTTCTCCTTCTCCTCAGTGGAGCTGACAGACGTTTGCTCAGTGAGATCTCAGAAACGTGAACTGGCTAATTAAATAACATTTAAAAAATAAATTCAAACAATACTGAACAAATTGAAAAAAAAACTGTAATATAAGTAGATTAGACAATATATGTACATACATAACAATTCTAAAGTAAGGGTGCTAATTTCAGAATCTCTTACCTTTTTACACTTCATGAATATTACTCCCCAAGACTAGATTATTCTGTTTTAGTTCAAAAAAAATCCAAATCAATCTTCTAGTTCCTACTCTACTGAATATGTTTTTGCACTATCTTTTTCTCCTTTAGTAGTCTAGCTAAATATTCAAATGTATGGAAGAAAGTAGGTATCAGTTATTTTTAAAAAATATTGTGACAAATTGGACTTATTACAGTTAAATCTCTGAACTATATTGCATTTTCAAGACTTTTTGAACAGGTATAGTGTTTGATATTTAACTGGAAAAATATCATCTGCAAATAACAACAGGAAACCAATATTCCCGAACCATGGATTGTGTTCGTTGCAGAGGAAGGCCTTTCGGGTCGTCGCGTCCTGCTAAGAAACGTTAAGAATAAAAATCATAAAAACCGTTATAAGTCGAAAACGAAGCGAAAACGAGAAAATTACATCTGGAGTTTTTCGACTTGAAATGACCTCAGGAACTCATGGTTTTCTTCTGGGGAGGTGATTTCGGGACACCCTGTATATTCAAATTTCGTGTTTTCTACTAAATGTTTTCCCAATATATTTTTTAATATAAACAATGCCAGGCCATGGGCAAAAATAAAAACTTCCTGCTTTAATGATTAGGAAATTTAATCTTGTTGGATAAAGTTAACACTTGATATTCGTCATGAGATCTATGTAAGATGAACTGAACTAAAGAAAAAATGCCTGTGTTCATTATAATTGATGAGGTCAAGTGACAAAAAACTGAAATTTGCAAAATTCTGGAAAAAATTTCGTAGTATGCTCAAAATATTCAAAAATATGTCGTGTATTTAACTAATTTTTTTTGCCGAATTTTGCAAAAATACAAAAATTTTGCTGTCTTTACGAATGCAATCGTCCTATCAAAAGATTTCAATTCCAAAAATTTCCTACAATAGGTACACAAAAAATTCAAAAATATTTCGTGAATTTTTCTAATTTTTTTTCCCGAGTTTTGCAAAAACACATAATTTTCGTTGTAGGTATTTACAAATGTATTAAAATGTTTTTAAATCCGAACATTTCGTAAATTGCACAAAACAGTACAAAATAATTCGTAAGTCTTCTAAAGTTTTTTTTTTTTGGAAAATTTGGCAAATGCTTCGTGATATTTACTAATGTATTTGTACCTTTATGTTAGTATTTGGAATTTACGAAAAACATTAATTGTACTTTTGCACCACGAAAATTTTAGTTATATACACCAATTATTTTTTTGTGTGTAAGTCACTATCACGATATGAAATTAATTAATTAATTAAATTAATAAAGAGTTTCGACTTCCTCCGGTAATCATAACTTTAATTTCAACATTGATATTGATCTTACAAAGGTAATTCAGTGACTCATATTCTTAAACCCTTTCATTGCAATTTCGGAAGTTCCTCAGGGAAGTCAGTTAGGACCCCTTCTTTTTAATATATTGGCTATATTGATGATATACCTCAAAACGAAGAAGGAATTTTATGCAATATTGTTTATCCTTAGAAAATACCGCCGCCGGCTCTTTCAAAATTTATAAGAACACAATATGCATTTTATTGGTGCATACTATATGCATCTCAAATGGATTTCCTTTTTTGTACAATTAAATTCTGGCCATTTGGTTAAATCATTGTCGAGCAACGAAATTAAAAAAAAAAACTTTTTCTTTCGTACATATGTATGTATGTAGGTAGGTATAGGTACTTCAAGACTCTTAAGATCACGAATGTCGCCGACCTCATATATTTGAATATATGTACACTACAACAATAATTGTCGGCTCAACTCTTCAATTTGGTGTGTGAGTGCGGTACTTTTGCCACATATCCGCACAATAATAATTATGCAACGCATTCAACAACAACAACAACAAAGAACAAAAACCATAAGCCGCCAAACTTAAATATGTGCGTTTTTGTTTTGCATTTTTATACTGGATCTTTCAGATGATGCCGCTCTCGCAATAGGGTAATTGAAATTTTGTTACAAAACTGCAGTGGTAATTTTGTTCGGGTTCCGCAATAACTTCAAATTTCTTCTTTTTTTTTTTTTTTTTTTTTTTAAACTATTGTATAAGCTTATCCAAGTAATAAAGGTTTAAAAAAGAAGGGATTTATGGATATAACTATTTATGTGTAAGATTGAGCTTAAAAAAGAAGGTATATATGCAAATTCTGTGTGCATTTTCTATAACCATCAAGTTCCTGTTGTGAATTTTTAATTCATATCCTTTATATAATTAAGTGTATGTGTGTGAAATTTAGATACTAAAACATTTGTATTTTTTAATTCCTTATTAATATTTATGTACATATCTTTTGGTTTGATGAAAATCAGGAGGAAATTTTATCTTCCTCTGTTTTATAGATGATTTCGTCACGCTATACAACTTTATAAATAGGGTTTTAAGGAACCATTATAGGAGCATTAAATGGAGGAATAAATTGAGATAGGACACGAACGATCTCTTGTTCATAATATACCTGTTTGTATTGCGTTTCATTTATTTACTTCGTATCTTGAGTTGTGTTTTTTTATTTATGTAGTTTTTGTATTTTATTTTTAAATCGAAGCAGTTTACGTTTTTTAATAAATCAGCAATCTTTGAAAATTAATAAAGAAAAGTGTTTTTAAATAGAAGCGATCAATGGTCTTTTCTATAAAATAAACATTTTGGTAAACACGATTTTAAATAAATCGAACAAAACGTCTGGGAGATCGTGTATAATGGCAACTTGAACTCACTCAATGTTTTCTGGACTTTTGATGGTCCTCTGACCTCTGTTCTTTCCTGTCCCTCTAAATGCTGCATTTCATTACGAAATTATCGGATTTCGATCAAAAGGTTGAACGTGGCGAGACGAATTCCAAACCTTAATTGAAATGCACGATGCTCGGCGCACAGTGGGGAGTTTTTTAGTTGCAAAAGTCATAGCTCTTACACGAATAAATAATATCGTGATAATTTTGTTTTCTGCTTGAAGGAAATTTCCAAGGCGTCTATGAATGTTTAAAAAAAATTATATTTTCAGGGTGTTTCAGAATCTTCTGCTCATAGGAAATGGAATTAATATTTTAACTCAAAAATTGCCAAAAACAAACAATTGAAGTTTTTATTATTTATTATTTTTTGTATTTATTTATTTAGGTGCCAGTAGGGTTACCAGCTCTAAAATCAGCAAAGCCTGACAGTAAAGAAAGAAAAGCCTGGTTTTTGAGAAAAAAGCCTGGGGCCCTACTATGTTACTTGCTTCTACTTTCGAATCCATTCGAAAGTTGTTTTCAATGCTTAATTTAAGTGGTAATATGTATGAAAGTGCGATCAAATTTTGGTGCTTTCGACTTTTAGCCACAGAATCTTCAATTAGCGCTGATCTATTTCCGTTTATATGCGTTTTCTAAAGAATTATCGAGCTGAGATTTTGCGAATTCGAACACTTTTATTGTAGAATTGGGTTACATAGTTGAAGTTGACAAATAAAAAAACATTTTTTTTCCTTTTTGAAACTTCAGTTTTATAAAAAAAATAAAATGAAAGTGTCTACAGAAAAAAAACCGGAAGGGATCTGGGACGGTGCTGACTTCAAATTACGTCTAGTTTAACCGAGAACGCATTTCAATGACCAAGAACCTGCCCCAAAGTTCATTTCTCGCTTAAGCTTTTTTAAACAATATTAAAAAAAAAAAAAACACTTTAACCATGATGTAGAAAAACTCATATCGTATTTCACAGAGTGCGTCAAAATGCATTTTTTAAAATTATTTTCTTAAAAATTTCATTACCTGTAATATTTAAATAATAAATCCTAACGGTTTTGGAGATATCACATTTTTTTTAATTATAGAAAATCCTCTATTTTTATTTAATTTTTGGGTCACCCTGTCCAAAATTGATTTTTATTTTTACTGTCTTTTTATTCATTTTGCTTAATTATAGTTAGACTAACATTAATTTATAAAGAAATATTTTTCATGACATTCATTATGTAGCTACAATAACATGTTCAAAATTAATTTGTACTTGAAACCCTGTATGTATAAATATCCTACTACTCAATAACATTTGTTGCTTGTTCTAGTTTTGCAGTTTCTTAAAGATGTACAACTTATTACAACTCAATTTCCTTCTATTTTAAAAATTATGATTTATTTGAATTTGTTTGAGAATCATTTTTGATTGAATTCAAATGTTCATAACTTTTGATCTTAGGTGAGTTGTGATAAGTTGTATACCTTTAAAAAAAAAAAAAAAAAGGAAAAAAAAAAACAACACAAACATATATATGCCAGTAAGACCTAGGGTCTTATAAATTAGGCAAATGTTAGAAGGAATAGAAGGATAGGATAGATTTTTGTTGGCACAGTGGATTGAGAAATTAGGTTTTGATTATCTCATTAAATCCCAGGTGTGGCGTTCAGTTGAGGGAATATAGAAAAGAATGCTGCCTAGACTGGGGATCGAACCCACACATCCAGGTTAGCAGACAAGCTCTACTTCCACTGCGCCGGGGCCACCCCCAAGAAATTGCAAAACTAAGACAAGCTTTCAAAAGTAAAAAATGTTATTGAGTAGTAAGATATTTACATAAAAATTTAAATAAAAATTACATTAAAATAAGAACAATCCCTGAAAATTTCATGCTTTTAGCTCCAAAACTCAAAAAGTTATGCAGCTTTTGACACATGAGAAAAATTACGATTTTCAAAGACTTTTAAGCAAAATTTTTGAAAAAGCGCTGGCAGCGAGCTCTTAATGTTGTTCGATTTTGAATTTGCTGGTGTTAATTTTTTGGTTTCAATCTTAGCTTCATAATCTCGCCCGGTCCCGGTTGAATTTCGAGAAAGGTGTTTTTTTGAATCACCCTATTGCACAACTCTTTGTCCCTTTCTAAAAAGTGACAACTAAATGAAAAAAATTAATGTGTTCACAGCGATCTACAAGTGTTTCGATTTGAAAGCAATCAGCAATCTAGATCGGGATCATCTTTTAACACGTAATACAACAACATCCATCTGGATCTATTTTAAAGATCCGAAAATAAGTTTTAACTCTGGCGAGTAGACGGCTCTTTAGTCGGTAGGGAGTACAAACTGTAGTGTAAAGAAAGAAGACAGTATCTACATGAAAAATAAACAAACATAAGAAAAATAGAGATGAGAATACAATACTGTTGTCATTATGGATCCGTATCGTTTTATTTTCATAGGATGATCCTGATCCAGATCCGTAGATAATAAAACACGGGTGTTGTTCTTCTAACGATTATACTTTGTACGATGATAATAAAAAAGCCTGACAAAGGACGAAAAACTGGCCAAAGCCTGATTGGACATTAAAAGCCTGACGCATCAGGCGAAATCCTGATGGATGGAAAGTCTAGGTGCCAGTAATAGCTTTCATTGAAAATGATCATTGAAAATTTGAATTGTTAATTTTGAGGCGTATAGAAAGAAAAATAAGTAAATATTTTGATCCCAATATAAAGCTTTTGCCTCAATTATTATTATTTCTATCCAAAAAAAAAATTTTAATTTCGGCCCAACCTTTAACATACAATAATTTTAAAGTGTTCAATGATCAATGGTAAGGTAGTTCAATCATTGAAAAAATTAAAGTTATTTTATGCGGAATCTTGGGCCAAAATGGGCTAAATATAATAATTTAGTCCTAACCTTCATTTTGGTATATAAATAAACACTGATTTTCCTTTATCAAGGCCTCAAAATTGACAATTTAAATTTTCAATTATCGTTGTTAATGAAAGTCTCTTAAAGTCAAACAAAGTCACAGTGTGGTACATTAAAGGAAGCAAAATTCGCCAAGTTGTGGTGTGCAAAAGGCCGAGTTCTTGTGAGCGACACGATTAATTTTGTTAATTATAAAGAGTCTTCCAATAGGAACTTTGACAGTTGATAGTGGCCATATTGTTGAAGCTTCGTCTATTAAATTGGATGTCGTGTATTCATCCTGTTTTTCCAATTCACCCTCATTCAACAACACGCGCAAGTGATAAAATTGTTTTATCAAAACGTGCGTTCTATTCAGGCAACGTTTCGCGTGATTCGCCCATTTTACAGTCGTCATTAATCGTCCCGCCGAGAGAACTATTCACTGGTTCAGTAAACTATCAACCAACACCCGCAATTTTTGACCCTAATTTTCATCGAAAAATTATCTTCAGGGATCGATGTAATATTTCATACATATAATGGCATCGATAGGCTTTTCAAACGAATAAAAAATTTCTATGATATCTCACACACACTTTGTTTTATTTAAATTTAAATATAGGAAGCGTTCAATGAAAAAAAATTTAATAATCTGTAAGTATTGGTTGCTCGGTAGTCTATAGTCTTTGTTACTGGAAAAGAGACAATTTGCTTTGCGTCAAGTTTCTAGACTCAGACTTGTGGATATTTCTTAATTTAAAACCATTTTTTGACTTGGGAATATCAATTATCAATATAATATGTACGTCCTAATATTACAAATACATGAAATCGTACAACTTCCACTGTATAGGTGGAATGGAAGTCAGGTTGATTTTGCTTTGACTGTAAGCTGATGATGTCATTAAGCCTAAATTTCCTATAATATGAACAAGTTTTTTTCCTTGGTCGCTGATGTCACTTAACGCATTTAGATATAAAATGTTTTAAGTTGATTTATTATTCTTATCAAACAGATGGAGTCAGTAAGCTAACTGGACAATATAGTGGCAATTCTTAGAAATAAAATATTGAGTTGAATTTTTTGAATAATTTAAATTGATATTATGTAGGTATATGGGCCTTGGGGGTTCTTTATTTTTTTTTTATTTTTACTATAGCACATATGTGTCCATTCTTAAATCACATTTGAATTATTTCGTTTCTGTTTCTGTTGTTGATAATATTTATTTATCAAATAGAGCAATTTTTTGGTAATAATTTCATTATCAAAATATTTTTTTTTAAGTAAGGCTAAACTCATACTGGAGCTGCGAGCAGAGCGGCGATGCGAGAGGTGAGCAGAGCGTTAAAAACAAACACATGCTTTCTTATGAGAACTGATACCTCGTTGCTAGGAACTTAGTATGAGACTCATCTGAGAGCTCTCATAAGAACACATTTGTTTGTTTTCGTCGCTCTGTTCACTTCTCGCATCTCCGCTCTGCTCGCAGCTCCAGTATGAGTTTAGCCTAAGCTAAGCTTTTGACTCGGTTTTATTTTAGATATTTTGCTAGGTCTCATATAGAAGAGGGTAATATATTTCCTATTTTGTTTGTTAAAAGCCGCTGGTGATATCTCATCATGAGTTCTAGCTATCCAATTAGGTATTTCTTTTTGTTGTATATTTATTATTTTTATATATTTATTATTCTATATGGCATCAGTGATGCCAGACTTTGGGAGCAGGTTTTCCCACATTGATACTCAAGAATTCCCTTTTATAACACGTCTTTCTGATAAATATCCCACAATTATCCCTTGTCGAAAAATTTAAAAAAATCTATGGTTCTTTGTAATTTATAAACAAATTTTCATGCCGCATTGGCAGAAACGTTAAAAATTTACATTGAATAGTAAGTTTAACCTTTTGCAACAAAAATAGAACAAAAATAAAATCACAGAAATTAATAAGAACAACAAAAAAAGCAACAAAACTCAAGTGTCATTTAATTATTCATGCTCAAAAAAAGAGAACAAACTTTTCCAAATATATTGTGCTTGTATTATCAATTTCGCTCATCGAGCATAGTTTTGCAGAACAAAAACTAGAACGGCAGTTTTCGTTTATGGTAAAAATAAATTTCGTTTCGCATCTGTAGCGTACTAGATTTTAATAGATCAAAATGCAAAAATCTAAATGAACAGATTCAGATATTTAGAATGAGTTCGTTATATGCTTGACATCGTTTTATTCGACCAAAGCTGAATACAACTTTTGTTTAATAATAAAATGAACAATTTAAGAGAAAAAAATGAGCAAACCCTAAAATCCCTTTTTTTTGTACTATATGAGATTCTTAAAATCCCTTTTTCCCTTTAAGCTTATTTTAGACGTGAAATTCCCACAAAAAGGGATTAATTCCACGATCTGGCGTCACTGTATATAGCATATGAATAATTACTTCAACTAGGTATTATATTTTTAAGCATCAGGCTTTATCTCTGGGGTGATATTATTTCTGTTGATTGTACGTCAGATGTTGTTCCGATATATCTATCGTTGGTTAGCTGCGATGAGCTGATTCTTTTCAAATTTACAGTTATGTCAACTCAAGCTCTTATAATAAAATATTTGGCTCAATAAACATAAAGTATATTCTAGTAAATAAATAATTCCAATTTTGTTTTAGGTTACCTATATAAAGGAAGCTATTGGAAGCCAAAAATATTTGGAAAGAATTTACAAAAATATATAGCTATGCCGTGATGCAAATTATAATCCAAAAATACCTATACACTCAACCAAATACATTTATAAAAATTCTAGCCATTTAGTTTAAAAATGTAGATTATGTAAATATTTGTAAATTATCCACAATCAATTCAAATCAGAAAAAGGACCAAGGCGATGAATTATTATTTTCTGTCCTTTGTGTAAAAAATCTGTTCTCATTTAAATAGAATGCAAGGCTTTTTCCGTCATAATATATGCGAATAACTTCCCTTATCCATCGTTAACAAAAAAAAAAATCAAAAAAAAAAAAAAATCCCTGCGTGGACAGAAATTACATCAATTGTCAAGCAATCGCGCGCTTAACTGCCACACAAATCTGCAACTCTCCAGAGCGCATGATGATTTTAATTTGACTCAAGCGTCCCTGCTGCTGCAGTTCCATCATGTCTCACATAACAAAACTCGAGCTCACAACTCGAAAAAGACAAATTGACGCACCCAAAATGAATTGTTGTCTTCCAAAAGGTGTGCCATTTTTCATAATTCATCAAATAAAAACAAAACGGGCGGACAATCCGTTCAGTCCGTACACTGCACTATACCACAGCACCACAATCAGCTTACTTATAACTTCGTCTTAAGACGTTTTCCGCTCTCATCAATGGTAAAATGCATTCAAGAACTGTGTGGGCAATTTTTTTTTTTGACTTCGACTTTTGGTTTGTTATAAAAATAATTGATGTAACCAAAAAAAAAAAGAATATCCGTCCATGATGGGTATATATGTATGTAGGTACTGTGACAATGTGATTGGAGAGATCTTCCGGACGAAGCTGCTCTCTACCTAATGGAAATCTGATTGTATCTGGGAAATGTTGGTGGGATGAGTGTGCGCGCAAAAATTTAGCCTTTTCATCTTCACTTTATCATAGAAATGAATAGACCATAATCGAAGATGTTAATCGGTTTAATCACAAAATCCTTAATTCCAATTATTTTATTACCTATGGTAAATTATAAAGACAAATTTGAAAAAGTCACACAGGTTCCTATTTCTCTATCAGCATTCAGCACACAAATACAAGGGATTCAACACTTGCTCTGATTTGATGATGAATCTGTCGATTTGTATACAAGTTGACACTATATACGAGCTTAAAAGCATATTGTTAACCAGATGGGCCCGGTTACAATTACCATCGTGATGATCTTATGTATACAAGACAAGACAATATCCATATCCCCGTTATACTATATAAAAATAAGTCTTCATTTTAATACCTTTGGATTGAGGTATGCTCATAAGTATACACCAGGGCAATTATAATCATCATAGAGCCATCAAAGATCATTTGAGAAGATCAAATCTAGGAATTGTTATAATGGTTGGTATGGCAACGATATGATCGTCAACGATGATCGTCGTTGAGTAAATTTTATTGAAAACCCTAATAGATATGTTTAAACAGTTGAGATCGAATAATATTGCTGTTAGGAATTAATAGAGTAAATTTTTTTAAACCTAGCATTTTTTTTTGACTTTCCTACAAAAAGTTAGACATTTTTTTCGGGGGAAAATCCAAAAAACGCTAAGTGCTGCGTTGTCTTTAAATCAATCTCAAGCATACAGTACGCTGCTGATGCGAAACGAAATTTTTCTGTAATCTCCAAACCAAACAATGAAACGCCTGCGAAAACATAACGGAAAATATCCTTGGAGAGTTTCACTTATTCCAAAAACAAAATAAAATATGAACGCAAAAAATCAGAGAAACTCATGATGTAAGAAAATAATAAAAATTAATTCATTCAAGGAAAAGAGATTTCTCCAAATAATCTGATACAATTTAAAAATTTCGCTTTTCGAACAGCTTACTGCAAACCGAAAAGAAGAACTAAATTTTCCGTTTATGATTTCGTTGTGTAATTTTTGAATGGGATTTTTCATTTCAAATCAGCAGCGTACTAGGCATAAAGTAAATATATTATCTAGAGAACCTACTTCAAGGCTTTTTCTCTTTCACCCTATACAAGCTGCACTGAGAGATTTCCTCCACAAGGGTGAGCATGTGTTAGTTGCCTAATGGATTTTAAATGGAACCGCACCAACACAATGAAATTGTTATGGATTTTGTGGTTTTGAACGGTTTTGAAATTTTTTTTGTAGCTGGTACAAGCCATTTTGGCTTTAATTTGAATTTTGAATTTTGAAAATCCGAACATTGGATCTACAGATATAAGCATTTAAAAGAAAGCAATTCGGATGTTTTTTCAATTTTTCATCTTTTTGGCCAATTTGTTATTGTATCAACAATTCACACGTATTCATGGACAAGGAATTTAGGAGATTTTTCTCTTTCTCGGGTTTTTTAGGCAAGGGGAGTACGAGTCGGTTCTCTTGATAATATATCAGAACAAAAACATAAATGTTAAAAAAGAACTTGGCTCTTTTTTTAACATTTATGTTTTTGTTCTGATCTCACTCCTTTTTGCAAAGATTTTAATTTTTCCCCACTTCAAGTCCTACCTCCCTACCGAATTTCATCATTCCACAGCAATCGGATGTGTTCCATATAATTATTAACAATTCTGGGAAAGTGGGCGGATACCACGCCCCCTGAATGGAAAACCTCAAATTTGTTCCTTTGTATGCATTTCAAGCCCTATCGCTCAACCAAATTTCATCATTTTACAGCAATCGGAAGTGCTCCATTTAATTGATTGCAAGTCTGAGATAGGAGGCGGATACCACGCCCCCTAAATAGAAAACCTCAAATATTAAATTTTTTCTTTTTCATGCACTTGAAACCCTACCGCTCTACCAAATTTCATCATTCTACAGCAATCGGAAGTGTTCCATATAATTGATAACAATTCTGGGAAAGTGGGCGGATACCACGCCCCCTGAATGGAAAACCCCAAATTTTTTCCTTTGTATGCACCACCAGACCTACCGCTGTGCGAAATAACAAGTTTCTGCGGTGTCGGGAAGTGCTCCATAATTTTGATGATCTGTCAGTGAGTGGGTCAGTGAGTCAGTGAGTCAGTTACGGTTTTCGTGATTTTTGACGTCTTATATCTCGGGAACCGCTAATGCTAAGAAGAAATTTGGTGTGGTGCTTGTGCTTGGCTAGCCTACCAAATGTTCTTGACTATATTGGTACTGAAGTTAGAGAGGGGTCGAAAATCGCCTGAGTTTGTTCCTGTAAAAAGAGTGTAGTGCCAGAACTTGGCTGGGCACTACCGTGCCCTTTGATAGGTAATCTATGGAACTAGGCTTAAATAAAAATTTAGTTACAGTAAAACCCGCTTAAGAGTAACCCCTTGAGACAAAATTCAGCCCCGCAGTATTTTTCGACCAATTACCAATAAAACACTCCGCCTAAGCGAAACTTGCTAAAGTGAAAAACCCGGTTATTCAGTTATATTTTATATTCTTCATTACAAAACAAAAAACACTTCTTTTATGACAAAAAAGAACAACAAATTTGCTGAATGCTTTCATTTCTTTTTTATATTTCACCTCCATCAAATTCTCCCCACGAATATGACATTTGAATTTCTGATATGTCACAACCGTTTATTTTGGTTTTTTTATTTAGACTCCGCAGAAGTGAAATTTTTTTTGCACTTAAGCGGGGTTTATTTAAGTGAAAAACCCGCAGACAGTACCGGCTAATGTTGGTCATGACGTGTTTTGTCATTGATCTAAGATATTTAAACTGTTACCACTTGAGAAGTACCTATACTGTTTCATTCAAATAAATGTTCGGAATCAGAAAACGGGCAGCATAGATATTCTGTCTTTTTCGCGCTGATACGGTATCCAATTACCTCTAAAACAACCACTCACACATCAAGTTCTTATTGTAAAGATGTTGAATCATCACTTCTGATGGCTCCATCGTCATTGCAAAGAATATCAGATTTACTTTGAAGTCCGACATCTTACTCTCAAGCAGAAAGTCAAAGAGTGTTATAATAAAGAGGAAAGGACTCAAGATGCTTCCCTGGTGCACACCAAATTTGACTGAAAATTCTTCGGTGACCCCTACATGGCATCTAATCCTTGTTTTGACTTGCTCGTAAGTCGTACATGTCCATGATTAGGGGCGGACTGGTAGTTAAAGAGCCTCTCCGGACTTTGAGAAAGAGGGCCACAAAAAAGTAAAATGAGTAGGAGTGAAAAAGGATTAGCTTCGATAACGACGATACAAAATTTTATCGTTATGTAATTGAATATCAATAATATTTAGTGTGGAAGCCTTAACTATATAGTTTCGTTTAAATCATCTCGAGAGTACTGTGGGGTCCTCAAACAGCTCAATATTTATTCTTAGAATCATCAATACAGTTAAGGGCCTCTCATGATCACTTTAAAGGTTACAAAAGCTCTATTTTAACAGTTGGGGCCTCTTGGGAGTGAAATTTCAGAAGATAGATTTCTTCTACATGAACTGAAACTACCTCTGTAATATACAAAGCACCTATAGAATTTACCAAGGATTATCTAACAGAACTATGGGGGTCTCCGTACTACCCTCTTGGTCCTACTAGAGCTCAATAATGTGGGGGCCCCATGAGCTAAAATATAGTTTTCGTTTAAATAATCTTGTTGGTACCCACGGTTTTATCCTATCCTAAATGTGGGGGCCCCTAACAGAGATGTGCAGGTCCTCCTAAGATTCCTTTGGGGCCACAAAAGTTGTGTATTTACTGTAAGGCACTTAGAAATCCAATTTTATGAGAAGGTTTTTTTTTAAAGAACATAAATTACGACAGGGGATTTCATATAAGCTTTTTTTGCTCGCCCAGGGGCTCATGGGGAGAAATTTCGGTTGCCCGGTGGCGCAGCCCGCCTCTGTCCATGATCACCCGCACCTGACTTTCGGCATTTTGCACTTGGTTTTCTATCGAATGCTTAATTAATCAACATAATATGCAAATTTCCTATATTTGTTCATTCTGATTCGTATAGCTATACTCTGGATTGCATCTGTGGTTTATGATAATTGGTACAGTAAAACCCGCTTGAGAGAAACGGAAAAACGTCAAAGTATTTCTTTAACTTAAACGGGTTTTTCACTCAAACGAACACCGCTTAAGTGAAAAAGAAATTTAATTTAAGCGGATCTAAACATTCCAAAAATGGTTGTGCATATCAGAAATTTAAATGTCATTTTCGTGGAGAAAATTAGGTGGAGGTGAAAAATAAAAACAACGTAAACCGTTCAGCAAATTTTTCGTTCTGTTCGATTCAATATTTTTTTTCACTTAAGAGAGTTTTTTTTAATGAAAAATATAAAATTTTACTGAAAATATGTTTCCGGGTTTTTCACTTAAGCAAGTTTCGCTTAAACGGAGTGTTTTGAAGGTAATTGGTCGACTACCACGCCCATCTATATGCATATAAAAAGGAAATGCATTTCGTTGAACCAGTCATGGGAAACCACTCGACCAATTTGTATGAAATTTACAGAATATGGTACACTAAAACCCGCTTAAGAGAAACTGCAAAATGACACAGTCTTTCTTTCACCTAAGCGGGTTTTTCACTTAAACGAACACCGCTTAAGTGAAAAAAATTGCACTTAAGCGGATTTAAAAATTCCAAAAAGGGTTCATTTTCGTTATGAAAATTTGGTGGAGGTGAAAAATAAAAAAGAAGTAAAAGCGTTCAGCAAATTTTTTGTTCTTTTCTTTTAAATTTTGTTTTCACTTATAAGAGAGTTTTTTTCAATGAAAAATATTAAATATGTTTGAGGTATCCGGGTTATTCACTTAAGCGAGTTTCGCTTAAGCGGAGTGTTATAAAGGTAATTTGTCGACAAATACTCGGGGATGAAAAAAGTGTTTCAGATAAGCGGGTTTTTCTCTTAAGCGGGTTTCTCTTAAGCGGGTTTTACTGTATTGTTAATAGGAGGAAGGTTAAAATAAAAATTTTGAAGAAAATCCGCCCACTACCACGCCTACTTTTTAAATATGCTAATTTGTTTAAACTTGAGTGTTTCATATTTTAATATTCTAGAAATATAAAATTTGGTGAACGAGATTTCTAAGAATTGTTTTTTAAATCCACCAAATATTCGCGAGCCAGCTAGCAAAAAATTAAAAAAACTTTTCTTCGAAATCTTGTTACATGGTATTAATACCTTGTAAATCTTTGAGAAGAAAATTTTCTATTTATGACATTTAAAATATTTTCCATTAGATATTTCTGAATTATACCATTATATGTACGTGTATCGCACTCAACTGTAAAATTCGTCATGAATCACTTTATACTTATACAACAACCAGGCGCACCTTATGATTGTTTCTCATATTTTTATTTTATAGGATCGACTGAAGTGGAGGCTACTGCATTAATTTTCAATTTAATTGTGTGAGTCGTTATGTTTGAAGAAAAAAAAAAATTATTATAAAATCTTCAAGTGGGGGCAACTTCACTAATTCAAATGTATCTACATGTATAATATTTCCACATAAAAACAACAAAAGTCACACACAATGCCGCGACGCAACAGCATCACTCTCGCCTGTCATCGATACCATGACCCATGAGTGGCCACAAATGTTTTCAAAACACAAAAAAAAAAAAAAATAAAAAAAATAATGTTCATACAACGGGAGTCGAAATCAAGTAAATTGATTTTCAAGAGTAAAGTTGTCCCCTGTGATATTTTTTTTTTTTGAATTGGGATTGGGACATAAAACATGGTCACCAAAAAAGATGTACAACTCGAGTTATAGAAATTCTTGTTTCGTATTTTTTTTTTTTAAGTTGGTTTGGTTGGTGCTATGATGATCTCCGATGTGTGTATATAGAAGTATAAATCTTCCCTTGATATGAACTCCCTTCGTCTTGGATTTGCATGTGGCGAGCATATGTGGCCTAATGGGTAAAAATAAACCACGCAAGACGCGCAACCTTCATTATGCTTGATGCACCATTACAGTGTATGAGTATATGTAGATATGTATATTTGAACTTCCTCCGGAGATGCGGTGCGGTGATGGAACAGTAAAATGTGACCATGGGACAGATCGTGGAATGTCAACTTTCCATTTCAACATAAACATTTTGTTCTGATTTTTTTTTGTTCAAGAGTTTTTTTTTCTCCTCATTTGTATTATATGTAGGTATAATTAGAATAGCCAACTGGGGGTTCTTTGGGTTTAAATTTGAGCTTCTTTTCGTTTTAACATTAATTGAGTGTTTCAATTCCAAATGTAGGTACGAATTTTAATGCAAAACATTTACCTGGGAATAAATTCCTATGTTAATTTTTCGATTTTACATGCAACTTTGATGAAGTGACATTTCAGGTTCAACTTGATTTCAAATCCATGACGCTTAAGCTAAAACCATAACTTATTAAATCTGTAAATCCTTTTAAGGAAGTGACCTTTACTGAAATCCATGTTCACCGAGGTTTTGAAATGGTTTAAACAAACATGGTGTATATTTTTACGTCGTTTATAGGTATAAATACATGATAATAACGAAGCATATTTTTATAATTAATATTCCTTACAGTTACCAAGTTGATGAATTTTGAATGTCACACATGGAGGCAATAAGGAGAGCTAAAAAATTGTTAAACAATGGCTTGCGCAGGTATATGTATAAGCTGGGGACCGGTTTCTGTCCTTCGTCTTCCTAGAGATACATATCATCATGATATACCCACACTAAATCACCCCGATTATCGAATCGGTCAAGCTTGGCGGGATAAAAACTTACTTTGTCCAAAATCACGATTACCAATTCTTTATGACAATTCACACTTCCTACAAGTATATTTCCGTTTTATGACCGCACCGACAAATTTGTCGATTGCGCAAGTTTCTTTTAAAATTAATTCTCTAATGTCCAATTTCATAAACAATCACTAAAAGCACTTTTATCGAAAACCCTTTTAAATTTTATCAGGCCCATAAATATTTTCAGTTTCACCAATCTATAAAAGGGAAATTTCAGGGAAATTTTTGTTAAAATCGAATTTTCTTCACATCCCTGGAAAAATAAATTGATTTTTTCTTTCTAATAAGCGAAATGTATGAGAAAAAATGAGAAAGCATTATGTATTGAAACAAATGCCAAGAATTGCAAAAAAAACTTCTTCAAGATAAAAAAATAAACATTGGTCGCTGGCGAAATGTTTTTATAAAGTGAGTTTTAATTAAACTTAATAATGAATGGACAATGGACATATAAGAAGAAGAGAAATCAATATCGTCATAGTCGAAGAATGGATTGCTATGAAGTTACGAAATCCGGAATACTCTTGCACGGCGAACTAGTACGTGTTGATCTTCATCGTCGGATGACGACGACGACGCACGCGACGACCAATCTATTATTTCAAATAAAAAGCAAATCATTAAAATATTGTTATTAACATGCAAAGTCGAAATTTGTTTACCTTTTCATTTTGTATCTCCAAAAAATAAAAATTTAAATGTTTCAAAATTTTTTCTGCAATTACTTTCAGCTGGTATATCCACTTGTTAACTGCCTATGATGACATTTCAATGACACTTTTAAAATTTAATGAGCCAAAAATGGGCATTTAATTTATAAGGGTGTCTAAAAGCTTGTTTAATTTAAAAGTGCTTGGTGAAACCAAAAAATCCCATTTTAAGGTTTAGAAGCCTGTTAAATGTTTAAAAGTCCTTCGTGAAATCGGCCATAACTCTCTGATAGTAAAATGTTTAGGATAAACATAATTATGTACCTACTTGCCGATCCATACACAAAAGAAAATACTGAGATATAAAGTAAGAGATATGAAGTCATAATTGTAATTTTTTATTTTGTTAAAAAAAAAGTTTGTTCAGCCAAAATTGCGTACTAAGCAGTGTTACCGCAGCCAAAATTATTTATGAATCTGTACGGGTGAAAAAAAGAGTCCTTTTGAAAATAAATACAAAAAATTTCAAAATGACCGATTTGAAGTATTTTCAAAGCTTTTTAATTTTATAAAACGAAAATAAAATACATTAATTCATTAATACATAACAAAATATTGTAATAGAATACAATAACGTTTCTATTTTCATAAAAAAATTAACTTTATTTAAGTTAAAGTGATTGTGAAAAAATGTGTCCTTTTAAAAAACAATGTATCCCCGAATCCCACTGCAATTGTATCCCAGTGGTAACTCTGGTACTAAGCATAAAATGGTTTTTAAAGGCTAGCCATTTTGATAGCGTGAGGTTAGAAGTTCTAATTCCTTACTTACTATACTTACTTACTTATAAGGTGGCGATACAGTCCGGAGTTGACCAGGACCTTCAACCAACAAGCTTCTTTTATAGCCAGCTCGGTCCCTAGCTAACTATCTCCATTTTCGCACGCCAAGTTGTGTGAGGCCCCTTGCTGCACTTGCGTGGGCAACCTGTGCCGTCCCACAGTGTTAGATTCAAAGACTCTTAGTGGCGAAGCTTTGGTGTCCATTCGCTCTAAATGACCCAGCCCGCAGCCTCAGCTGTTGGGTTTTTACCTTTTTGGTATAGGTCAGTGTCGCTGTACAGTTCATTATTGTATCTTCTGCTTCACTCTCCGTTTATGCAACCGGAACCCAAAATCACCCGGAAAATCTTCCTTTAAAAACAATCTATAAAGTGTTTTCATCCGCCTTTGACAAGGTCCATTTATCTGCACCATATGGCATATAATGGAAGTTCAAAAAAACGGAAGAAAATGTTCTGTTTTTATTGCAATATTCAACTCATGATTATAACATTGCAACCATATCATCCGCAAAACAGACTCAAACAGTTATAACTGGAAAACAGTTGAATTTCAGACCCAACTGTTCTATGGAACTTTTGGTCAGTAATACAAAACCAACAACATACAAAAGTCTTAGCTAATTTGTCCAAGCCCACTGTAGCATACAAAGTTTTTGAAAATTTCGCAAATTTGCAAATTTTACGGATGAAATTTTTAGCAAAATTACGATTTTCAAAAAGATCAAAGTTGTGCTGATTTTGAAATAATGATATGCAAGAGATACAATCGAAATTCCCATATATATTTGCCGTTTTTAGAGACAAAATAAATTTTGCTAAGCGTGCTGTATTGTGTGAATAATTTTTTTTTAATTCAAAATTACGATTTTTTAAAAAGTTATATTGTGCTGTTTTAAATTTAGTTTGTGCTGCCATGCAACGAAAAAAAAAATCGAATAATTCCAACTTTTCACAATTTTTAACGTGAAGTGACATTTGCGATGAATAAAAAAAAAATTTACTGTATTGTGTTCAACTTGCGCTGACATGTGCAGTAAATTTTTGGATAAGTTCTTGAACCCAAGGAAGCCTTTCTTAAAAAACAGCTGATGCCTACTGATGAAACATTTACTCCAAGCTATCTGAATTTTTGTTTAGGTAGATAGCCTAACGGATAGGTATCCTCGAAGCGGGCGATATGCTTTAATGGTCGTGTGAGTTTATTGTCAAGCACAAGTTGAGCACAATACAGTACAATTTTCTTTTTGTGAAAACCGAAAATGCCAGTGCTATATTTCAAACTTGGCAAAATTTTTGTTTGGCTTTTAAGCTGCAAATATATGCAAATTTTTTTGTTTATTTCTTCGGTTCTTAGTATTATTTTTTGTGCACAAAACGGCACAACTGTAAGTTTTTAGAAAAACTTAATTATGAAACAAATTTCATCCTTAAAATTTGCAATTTTTCCAAATTTTCAAAAATATTTACGGCACATCGCAGCTCAAATTGAGTACAATACGACACAATTTCAAAAAAATTTTAAATACGAGTGCTTACTTCACGCACACTATTTTTGTATTTTTGAGAATGTTGTTTATGCGTCATTCATTAGTCGAACATCATAAACCACTTAGAAAAAAATCAGAACTTCCTGATCTGATCTAACTTTTTCTTGCATGAGACAAGGTTACTGGAGTAATTTTCAAAAAAAAATATACATATTTTGGAAACAAAAAAAACTACATTATTCGCTAAATTTCCAAATTTCGAAAATGGTTAAATGATTTTTTTCCAAATCGAACTTTAAAATCCGCATTAAAAAAATACTTAAAAATAGCGTACCATCTTGTTTCTTAAAAGTGAGTTTGCTTGAATTGAATTTGGTGAAGTGAATGACACAAATAAAATAAAAAGGCATTGATAAACTCTTTGCAATTAAAAAACGTGCTTTTATAGGTAAAAATGACTGAGTAACGCATAAGGTTCAGAGTACCCCATAGACCTACCCACGGCCAAAAGTACATTTAAATGGTTATCCCAAGCAGTGTTGCCATGAAAATATTTATGAAATCTGCAAATGCGATGAAAAAAAGTCTGCATTGCAGATTTTTAAGACACAAAATTAAGATACTTCATACATTTTTGTATTTATACATTAAATATCAAAAACAACAATGGTGGACGCTTCCAACAGCTTAATATTATTTAATAAAAAGCCAAATACAGTCTTTGTTTTTATTCGATGTTTATTGAATATTCGCCGACGTTTCGATTCTGGTTGGAATCTTCTCAGGGTTGTATAAGTAATATCTACTGTGTCTGTAGAGATTCTTTCTCAACAAAATCATAAATGTCAAAAATCTGCAAAATGCAGACAAATCTGCATTTATGGCAACTCTGATCCCAAGTCATAATAGCAATTAAATGTCACCCCGAGATTTGTGTACAGTTTTCCCCCAAAATCAATGGGGCATCAGTAAACAACAAAATCGAAAGAAAATTAGCAATATCTTTTCTTGATTTAACTTAGCGTTTAAATTTTATAGGGACCATGTTATTGGAACTTTCTCTAGGACTTCATTTTATACACATCAAGTCACAAAGCTCCATATTCAATGAGCCCAAGAGAGTAGTTCGGTCTTCGGATGCAATTGGAAAAGATGAGTTTACATATAAGAAGAAAAGTTTTGTATCAAATTGAAGGAAGTTCATTGAAGTAAAGTGAAAACAGTAGTGGACGAAGTATGGAGCTCTGAAGACCACCGGTATAACATTTCGGAGAATGCTTAAAATTTCTTATGAAAATCCAGTTCAAGGTATAAGGATAGAGAAATTTGGGGAATCCTTTTTTTTCCTCAGCTCTCAAAAATCATAATAACGACTTTTATTACAATCAACCTACCTATAGTTCGATCTTTTACAAAAAAAGAGTTACATACAGCCTTCAGAGAATTTCATTAGAACTGCTTTTATAATTTAATTTAACTTATTGATTTTATTCGAAAAAAAATTCAAACAAAAGTTCGTTTGAACGAGTAAGGATCGTTAACTATTTCAAAAGCTTCAAACTTTATCTAGAAGAACTGCAAGCAAATGTGAAGATAAGGGACTTTTCAGCTCTTTCTCACTTAGCTTTTTACATGGGATAGGTATAATATAGGTACTATATGGCAAGTTATGGATTCGTACAAAAAATCGAACTCGGTATTTTGATCAAAGTTGACGATATAGCGAAGTCGAAAAAAGTGGATCTCGCAATTTTGTCCGTCTGTCTGTCTGTCTGTCCCTTCGGCTGATACCTAAACGGGAAGGTCGATTTTCTTCAAAGTTGGTACCTAGCGTTTTTTGGGTATTCCCCCCACAGGTTTTTCATTTTTTTTAAAACCAAAAATAACGGTACCTGCCGTAAAAATTTCTTTAGAAAAAATTCAAATCTTATTTTTCTCAAAAACGTGCTCACAACTTAAAAAAAAATTCAGTAATTTTTTTAACAAAAAGGACACCATTTTATAAAATTTTTTTTTACGAAAAATGGTTAAAAATGGTACCTCCCATAGAACCATTTTTTTCAATTTTTTATGGAGAATGTTTGAAAAAGGTTTGTGTACCACAATTTATCAAAAAAAATTTGTTTGGATTTTTAAAAAAAGTTTCAAAAATATTTTTTGAGAACTTAATAATTCGAAAGCGACTGGGTCAATTTTTATTAAACTTGGCAACCAGCAGTTTTTTAACATTAGGTTTGTAGCTGATTTTAAATGAAAATTATTCTTATAACCAAAAATAAAGGTACCTTCCATACAAATGTTTATAAACTGGTATTGAAAATCTCATTTTTCTCAAAAACGGCTCGTACGATTTGGATTAAATTTTTTTTGTGAACTAATATCTGTACGATCAACCATATTAATGAAAAAAAAATTATCTATCGTTTAAAAATGGTATCTCTCAGGGAACCATTTTTTTGATTTTCGACTATCTCATTATCAGTTGAACTAATTTCAAATAAGTTCTAATAATATTGCATACCAAAATTTTCAAAAAAAAATAAATTGTCAATTTAAAAAAAAAAATTTCTTAATTATTTTTTGAAAATTCCATATTTCGAAAATGGGTAGATAATATTTTTTTTTAATTAATTTTTTAACTCCGGATTAATAAAGGCTAAAAAATTGCGTACTATTTTTTTTAAATTATTTCAAAATTTTATATATAAAACCTTTTTTTTATGGCAATCCATATATCTAGTAAAAGGTTTTGAATATGGCCCTTTTCTGTAAAACATTCGAGAACATCATTTCTTTTGTTAATTTCTTTTGTTAAATAAATGTTAATAAATGTTTAATTTATATTCGAGAAAAAAAAAAGAAAGATTGTCGCACTCTGGAGCTGAAATCAATTGATCAAAATAGCTACCAACTGTGGCGTATTTGTGTGATTTGAAACTAATTGAAGATCGGCTTGTGCACCACTCTGATGGCACCTTTTTTTTAAATAGGTAAAACAAAATCTCCGTTTATAACCATAATGTTCTTCGCTGCGATGATGTTCACTGAACCTTCATCATTTCCATCAAATTGTTTTGGTCCCATGATGGAACATTTTTTTTTTTGCCCACAGAAAGCACCCAAGAACCTTTATACCTTATAGTAAGTCTTTATATTAGTCTTTATATTCAAGGTATAGGAAATGATTGTTAGAGCTCCATGAACGATAACGATATACTCTATCAATTGGCCAACATCTAAGTAAAGCGGTCGCCAAAATACCTCAGTGCAATTGGAAACATCTAGATCGTGATTGTTGTTGTGTGCTATGGAAGACAGGCCAGCCAGATATACCTATACCTAGAAAACCATCATCATCAGAAGCTTATAAACATCAGGAAAACTCTATATAGTCTCTGTATATACGAGACAAAGTCAAAGACGAAGACGACTCTCCTCAACGATGAAGATGACGGTGACGACAATGAGTTCTTTCCTGATGATGAGCAGATAACGACTGGAAAACGTTATGTTCATTACCGAACGCCAAGCAAAGATGTCTACGAGTAAGAGATATTTTTCGTATTGCTCCTGAATATAGACGACGAACTCTTCTATATATGTGACGACACGGTGACGGTAGTTTCACTGTCCAGTGGCTCGCGAACGACAGCATAGATCTTCCGTCGAAGAACATGACAGTGGCTTCGGTAATAGAAGTAATTACGGGCTCATTGCGTGCCCACTTCACTAGATCGGTATCAGTTAAGATCTTACGGTGGCGGAGTACCTATACCTATCTAGTGAGTGAGCGCACTTACCTCGCAAAACTGTGAACCTGCTGTGATGGTGATGCGCGGTGAACGAGCGTGCCGGAGTTTATCCATTTTACGAGTAGCTTTATATGTATACCTTACCTACCTATAATCGCGGGACAGAAGCAAGATCAGTGTGTTCACCGATTGACTGTCATTATGGAATGTTTCTATACTTTCGTGTGTATTATACGAGGCTCATATAAAAGAGGAATATACAGAATCGAGGAATCAAGAGTTGAGCGAGATAGAGTATCTTTTAGGATTAATTTAGGGTCATGAATTTAGTTTAAAAAGACGTAAATTCGAATAAGCTGATAAGATAAACAAAAAATATATTATTGATATCAATGAGGACCTTATGAATTCCAGTATTTAGGCACATTCGCCCAAGCCAGATTCATTTGAAAAGCTTTCGCGCATATCTAAAGCATTTTGGTGAACGTTCCTTACGCTATACGAGCGCAACGTGGATATTTTGATGGGATATTTAAGATGTGACAGATAGTGCACCAGTATAATATATCGCCCAATCAAATTTACATTTTAAAAAGTAAGTTTCTACGAACAAAGTTGACATATACTATACACACCTTGAACCACAGCCAACAATAACTCACCCACAAAAAGAGACAAAACGTTAAAAATCGAATTAAATTATTATCGTCATCGGTCGTGCCCGCCAGAAATCTATGAATAACAACAAATTATATATTCCTTCGCGACAACAATCTAACCTACTTGATTGGAATTATACCTTTCAATATATACGACCTATTATACCTATAATGCTGACCATAAGACGACAAAATTTCTGTCGTACAAAAAATTGTCGATCCATTGACGATATACAAAACTCTCATCAAGATGTATAAAGTTCTGGCTAAAGTTCGTTATAACAATACAATTTGGATCTAAATCTATACAAACATGAGGTACACCAACAAAAAAAAAAAAAATTGTTATGGGGGAGGGGGGGTCGTATGTCTAAACAATAAGTCCATCATTTGTGCCTGCAGCGCGTCCACATCACTTGGACTTATGGGCACGACAACATATTTTCCGCTCCATGTATTCAGTTAATCGGTTTTTGGCTATAGCTTCATAGGTACATTTACGAGTAAAAGACTGCAACACCCAGCTTGTTACAGTTCCCCTTGAGAAATTTCAACTGAGATTATTGTTCAATGTCAATGCACAGCAGAGCACATTTCTACGCACATGTCCATTGTCCATTTAATTTTCCATACAGACTTTTGAGTTTATTTGTTTTTTTTTTTTCAACCGATGATGTTACGATTTTGTACAGAAAATATTGACAGAGTTCCAAGAAATTATCATTTTATAAAGAAAATTTTGATCAAAAATCTTATACAAATGTTCTTTGATCGCAATCGACGATAACGTAAGCGATACAAACAAATTAACTGCGTGTTATCAAGGATGAGGTTATTTTTTTTTTTTCAAAAAGCAAATTTAAATTTTTCAAAATTCCAATTAAAAAAAAAAACCTTGGGTACAGTGTACTGTTTATTAAAAAAAAAAAAACTGTTGATATTCGTGCCTCCGTGACGACTGAACATCGAACATACCTTAAGTGGAGCAACGTAAGTATAGTAGAGTGAGCGGTACATATAGGACATAACATCCTTTGAACCCGCCAAGCGAAGCACCCAACATAATATTAGCCGTGTTTTTTTTGCAAGCCCGGGGGGAATTGGATGAAAAAAACGACGTCGGTGCTAAACAATCAACATGTTAAATGCAACAACAACTAATCCCAGAGAATTCTCGGGGTTTAACTTAAGAGCACACAAAAACTGTGTTACCGGCATGAATTACATACATGTTATCGATAGTTTGTATGAAAACTCCATGTTTCTTACTGTCATGGCGTCGCTAATCCCCGCTGTCGTTTTTTTCAAAAAATTCCCCCTGGGCTTGCAAAAAAATACGCCTACTGTTGTCCAAGAAACACTTGGAACACATTTAACCTCATATTGATTGTAAAAATGCACGACTGGGTCGCACGAACTTGTCCTTATGTTCGATCACACTTTGAATTTAAAGTCTGAATAATTAAGATCTATTAGTCTGATTTTATAAAAGAAAAAAAATAATTATTGGAGAAGAATCCCTCAAATTCAATTGTTCCAAAGAATCATCAAAAAATATTGAAAACTGAAGATTTTAAGCCCAAAAAACACTTTAAATGAAAATATCTTATTATCATTGCTCTGAAGGATTCTGCACTTGGAACAAGTTTTAGATTTTGGATTTTTGGAAAAGGGGGGCTGATAGTAAGAATGTAAGGTCAGAACTTTTTTTCAATACCTGTTGATAAAGGTTTCAAAAGTAAATGCATTAAAAAAAATTAAATATTAGGGAGCCGATTTTTGGGATTTTTGAAAAAATGTTTGAAAGGTTTTATTTTTAAATACACGTCCTACAATTTTAAGTTTTTGGAACAATGTTAAGAACATCAAAAAAAAATTTCAAAATTAAGAATTTCGAAAAAAGGGGGACTAGAATTTTTTCGAATTTTGCCCACAACTGGATTTTTACAACAATCTGGAACAATTTTCAAAAATTTGATTTTCGAAAAAAGGGGGGCTCGGTCAAAAACGGTTTTTTGGCTCTAAAACTTCCATTTTTGAATATTTTTCAAAAAAAACTTGGAACAGTGCGGAACAAATCGGGAACAACCTGGAACAACTTTAAAAAATAACCAATTTCAAGAAAGGGCGACTAACTTCACGCACTCCAAAAATTTGTTCTTTTGGAAATTCTGAAATGCTATAGGTATTGTTAAAACTTATAAGAAGTGCTTGTGTGAAAAATTTCATTAGAATTGGTAAAACAGGTTAACAGGAGAATGCCCAAAAAGCGCTATATGTACAAAGTTTAAAGAAAATCGACCCACTCATTTAGGACAGGACAGACAGAATTGCGAGACGCACTTTTTTCAACTTCGCAATCATCTTATCGTCAAATTGATAAAAATCTCAGTTTTGATTTTTTTTACGAATTCATAATTTGCCATACCTACTGTCTCTTAAAACGCATCGTATAAGCTTACAAAATCTTCGTGTGAATTGATTCACAATTCCACAGTTGATTTTTGATCTTATTTTACCTTATATGTGAACTTATTAACATCCCATTGGAAGCTATTGTAATTGGTCCGATTTATCGAATCCAAAGTTTTGACATATTTCGACGTTTCGTGGTCCCACGAATCTAGATCCATCGTTTTTAGAAAAATGTATGTATGTGTACTGTGTAGGTACGTTAGTACGTTCATGATACATTTTTTCATCCACCGTATTTCGAGAACAAACAGAGATATCGACTTAAAATAAATTTTATTTTACAGATAATAATGTCATTAAGTGCAGAAAGGCTTTTAAAAAAAATTCAATTAGCTGTATTCTTACTACAGCAATTTAAAAGAATAACTGAAAAATGTCATTCATTTCGAATATCTCGAGAACAAAAAATTCCATAGACTTCAATTTAATTTTATTCGACACATAATGACATAATGAAGAATTGAAAAGAATTTTTAAAAAATCAATAGGCATTTTTTTTTAATCAAAAAAACATGGTACAAATTGTTGAAAAACGTTTTTCGATTTGAGAACAAACAATGATATTGACTTCAGACTAATTTTATTATGTGCATAGTGCCATATTTGATTACTGATGTATTTTTTAAAAATATTCAATTGAAAGTTTTTTTTAGAGCAAAAAAAAACTACAAGAAAGTATGAACCCTTTACTGCATGAATTATTGTTTAAAAAGGAAAAAAATAAAATACGCTTAAAATGACTTTTTTAGGTTGTTTTAAGACGTTTTTTATTAAAAATAAAAAACTCAACCAAATATGTATATTTTCAACCCCTTACTGCATACGAAGCCAAATATGGCTTGTACACTTTTACCTCTCAAACGAGCAAGTTAATAATTTTTTTTTTTAATAAAAATGTATTCATTTCAAAGAGAATTAGACACACAATCCGAAATATATTTTTTTATGATCACTTAACTCACCAAACAGAAAAGTTATTATTATTTGAAATAAGAAAATTTTTCACACATCCGTTTTCATTTACAACAAGTAACACACTGACCTGCAAACATGAATATCTTTCTTCTTGTTTGGTACATGTGTGCAAAAGCACAGCTATTTGTTCTCAGAAATGCACAGAAGAGGATCTTGTTGCGTTTTGATCATTTTTTTTATTGAAGTCAGGTGAAAAGAGGACATAACTGTAAAAAGCCATATGTGGCTTCGTATGCGGTAAAGGGTTTTAAACATTTTTGAAAAATGTTTTCCGTCTGGAATGTCTCGACAATGAAAACTGATTTCGACTCCGGGTTTATTTTATACTAAACACTATGACGTTCTCAACAATTGATAAAGTTTGTAAAACCATTCAATTGAAAAATTCTTTTTAAGCAACAAAAAAAATTCAAAACAAAAATACTAAAAACTGTTCAAAAATAATTTTCGGCTTAAATATCTCTAAAATAATTAATGCTATCGACTCCGAAATAATTTTATTTTATATACACAATGCTGTAACTAACAATTGATATGGTTTGCGAAAAAATTCAACAGAAGATTTTTTTTAAACAAAAACAAACTGCCAAAAATATTACTAAAACAGTTAAACATATAACATAACTAGCTGATCCCGCCCCGGCTTCGCACGGGTTTAAAAAAACCAGGTTTCGTAAGAAATTTACAAATTATGTTAGACAGGCATTGTCAATATTTTGAGCTCTAGAATCTAATGACTCCAAACACTATTCCATCTGCATACATATATATTTTCGTTTTATATTTCATTTGAACAGTTCTTCTGCCCACAAAAATAGCAGAAAATTTGAAGTTTTTCAATGATAGCAAAATTTTTTCTATTTTTTCCCAACAATTTTGTATTCATATATGAACTTCTTCTTTCAAAATATGTATATTTATTTTATCGATTATTTTTCCAAACAGATTTGAATTTGTTAAAGAACCAATTTTTGTTGTGTGATTGTATGTGACACTTGCAATTTTGAATCAAATGTCAATAATTCGGAAATTATAAGGAAGTTGTGGATTAATAATAGAGCTCAAGAATCATCATCGTGTTTAAACATAAATTGTGATGAGGTTATAATTTCAAAATTTTTGCATTTTCCTTATAATCTCATTTGTATGATTTAACGCCTATCGGTCGGCTGTTGAAAGAACTGTAAATGCTGTTTCTTTATACATATTTTTTTCCCAACAGATGTTGCGCTCTGTTTTCGTTTAATTAATTTTTTCAATTGATATACATACATACATACATATATTTCCTAGAAATACATTTTTTATTATAAAGTTTTCTTTTATTTTTTCTACTAAAGTATTGATAAATGAATTTTAATAACAATGACTGTTGCAGTGGGCGGATTTTCCTCAAACAACTTTCTAAACCATTCCGGTGCTATTAGGAACAAACATTTAAAAATTTTCAACAAAAATTTGTTCAGTAGTTTTCGAGTCTATTTGCCCCATACAAACATTTTTCATTTGTATATATATAAATATTTATCTAATAGAAGCCAGAGGGTCGCTGTTGACCATAAAATGATCACTTTATCAACGTATTGGTTTCACCTGGTTCTATTTTGTGGTCTATCCTGTTTATACATATCGCCGCCATCCACCCATTTAATTATGCAATTTCACCATTTTCCAACTAAATTTCAAATTTTCGGCTGAGTTTTGTTTTTACCTTACTTAATACTAATACAACAAAAAATTCCCTATGCAAATCGGTCGAGTTATTTTGTCGATAGCAAAAAATCAATTCATTTTTATATATACAGGGTATCCCGAAATCACCGCCTCAGAAGAAAACCGTGAGTTTCTGAGGTCATTTCAAGTCGAAAAACTTATGAGGTAATTTTCTCGTTTTCGCTTCGTTTTCGACTTATATCGGTTTTAATGATTTGTTTTCTTTTTTCCTTTGACTGGCTCTAACTTTGCCAAACTACAACCGATTTTTGAAATTTTTGTTTTATTTAAACAAAAACAGTTAGAAATTTTTATCTGCCGTACAACTTTTTTCTGTGTGGATAACGGTTTTCCCGCAATTTATTATCAAACAATTTTTTAAGAATGTTTATGTTGTTTTTTTTGACTTCGATATGATTTTTTTCTTTTTATCATGAAAGTCCACTATGTGTTCTTAAAAAATACTTAACGTCTTTGACCTAAAAATACATTTTCAATTATTAAAAAAATAAATAAGAAAAAATAAAGGAAAATCAAGAAAATATGAATATTTGAATAAAAACGAATTAAAATGCATAAAAAAACTTTTAACGGTCTTACTCTTACATTATCCTTTTTAAAATTCAAAACTCAACACTCACTGTAGTTTTTTATCCGTTTTAATTCGTTTTCATAAAATATTCATACTTTCTTGATTTTCCTTTATTTTTCGTCTTCTATTTTTTAATAATTTTAAATGTATTTTTAAGTACAAAAATTTTAAGTATTTTTAAGAACACATATTGAACTTTCATAATAAAAATAAAAAAATTATACTTTATAACGTGGTTTTTAGAAAAAAATCATAACGAAGTCAAAAAAAACAACATAAACATTCTTAAAAAATTGTTTGATAATAAATTGCGGGAAAACCGTTATCCACACAGAAAAAAGTTGTACGGCAGATAAAAATTTCTAACTGTTTTTGTTTAAATAAAACAAAAATTTCAAAAATCGGTTGTAGTTTGGCAAAGTTAGAGCCAGTCAAAGGAAAAAAGAAAACAAATCATTAAAACCGTTATAAGTCGAAAACGAAGCGAAAACGAGAAAATTACCTCATAAGTTTTTCGACTTGAAATGACCTCAGAAACTCATGGTTTTCTTCTGAGGCGGTGATTTCGGGACACCCTGTATATGTAGATGTATAAAATAACTTTGGTTTTCACTTGATCGCATATTGATCACCTGATAGTCTTTTAAGATTTTGAATTAGGAATTTCCTTATTACAAAGAATATAAATGGAGTTACCAGTGTGGGTCGCACCCAACCTCTTTTTTTTCATTTTGCAATTTGTTTTCTTGAAATTTAATTATTTCGCATAAAAGTATAAAAGTCGACATATACAGCCTTATTCTGCTAAAAGTCTGCTATCCGTCGCGTCGGTCGGAGGAAAATGAATTTTCCACAAACCAGATAAATTTCGATAAAAATAAAATTTTAACAATTAATTTCTCTCAAGAACTTATAAAAAATAATTATTTATAGCTTTGAACTCGAAACAATTAAGAGTTTAAAAAATAATTTGTGACAAATTAAGTGAAAATTCACGTGAATAGGAAAATTCGATAGGATCGGATAGCAGAATAGGCCTGATAAAGAGTGATAAAGAGTAAGAATCATGAAGCAAGTAAAAGGTACACAAATGCCAAGGTACACTAGCAGCCGAATTTATAAACGCATTATAGCGAGTGCATAAACCTATACACTTCTTATAATGCCTCTAAACACGAAAATCGTATTTATAAAACTTTGCAACGTTGAATAGTGGCATTATAAGCTAAACGCGTTTGGGGGTTGAATAGTGTCTGTATAAGGATATTTTAGTATCGAAATGTCACTTTGACTCACACACAACAATATAATACATAGATATTAGGGTAGCGCTTATTTTGGCAATGTTTGAATTTCTTTTTTGTTCTCCCCTAAAAATGATTATTATGTACCTGTACAATGTACATACAAACACGTTGTGCATTTTTGTCTTAACGCGGCTAGCTTAGTAACACCGAAAAATATTATATTATATTATATTATAAAATTATACGGATTGAATCCCATCCTTTTTGCACCTTAAAAGTAAAAAAAAAGAAATGTTTTTTTATTGGATACTACCTCTCCGAGGAATTAAATTTTTGCACTCTTAAAAGAACTTCAAATGTGTGCCAAATTTACTTAAAATGTGCCAAATTTGGAGATTTTTGATCACTTTCAGGAAAGGACTTAGAATAATTTTAGACATTGCGAACAAAAGAGCCACCCTAATAGATATATTTTCTTTTCGATAAAAACACCACCGTGTAGAGTGAAGAAAACACAAATCTTCTAATGAATCAATAAAAATGATTTTTTTTTTCAAAATATATTACTTTATTGACAAACAACACAAAAACCACACAAATAACAATAATCTGAATAATAATATTAGAAGAAAATAGAAGAATCCAATCGGCTGCGCAACAGAATTGTTTTTTTTTATGAACAGCTGAGATTGGTTTGTCAGTTTTGGAAGTAAAACGTAATAGATTTCCTCTTTTTGGTACTTTATTTGACACAAGCGTATTATAACTATACAGGGTAGGGAAATCTTTTATAAATAATAATTTATGTTGCGTTGAATAGTGGCTACATAAATGCTTATGCATTACATAACTATTCAGCCGTTTAGAGGTGTTTAGCGAATGCTAATAAATAAGGCTGTAGAGGTATATAATATGTATGTAACTTTGGAGAAACACTTTCTTATTACTGCACCTATACGAGTACCTACTCAGAGAAAAAAGTACCACATAAAATAGAAGAAAAGTAATAAGATTTCTCTATGGTTTTCATCCAAGAAGAAAGTCTTAGTAAAACTATAGAGAAAATCTTATTAAAATCTCGATGACCATTTTATAGGATTTCCATATACTTTTAAGAAGATGTCTTATTGGTTTTTAATATGATTGCTTCTTAAAACAATAAGAAAATTTATTCAAAAGTTTTAGCAAATCTCTTAAAACACAAAAGAAGATCTTATTGATAGTATGTGAAAATCTTTTTAGAACAATAAGATGATCTAATTAAAAGAATATGAAAAACGCTTTGAATCAATAGAAAGAACTTATTGAAAGTATTTGAACTAGTGAAAATGTCTTATTAAAAATCGGTTTGATAACCTGAAATTAAAATATTTTAAAAATATCTTATATAAAATTCATTTAATGAAACAACGAAAAACATAATTTATTTTCAAATTATTTATTATTTATTGTTTTTTTTTTATAAAAAAGTAACATAAAATATATTAGATAAGTAGTTTATGTAACTCTTAAACTGCTAATAGGAAAATAAGTAAATAATATTAAAATTTACTATAATACCCAAAAAATTTGGCTCTTGGCCCATTGTTCCGCAAGTAGTTCTCTGATTTGATGCGCACTGCCCTTTATTGCCAATATATTTATAGGCAAACGACCTTAATTCCATGTAAAATTCTAATTCTAGTTTCTATTAAAAAAATATACCAAAACTGCTAAAAAATTATATCAAAACTGCTTACCTCGTCCTTCTTCCACTTCCAAAGATCAGATTGAAATTTAATTCGGTCGCCAAAGTAGCCGAGACTGTCGAAGTTGCTGAAAAATTTGACGACGTCTTCCATATTAATTTTTTTCAGGACGTCAATAGGGTTAAATCCACAAATTTTCAGCAACGAGGATACGAGGACACTGAGTTTCCTCAACATCTTTATTATTCCATATTAAGGATGTAACTCATATTGTCTCATTATTATCTTCTATTTCACAACATATTGTTAGCTTGTTTTTCTTAAACACTTACAAATATTTTGTTCTTTTAATTCCGCACATCTTTAACTTGAAGAAGAACTGAACTGATGAGGTATTATTATTGTAGAAACGACATGAACATAACGGGATTATCACATACAAGTTAATAAGATTGACTTTTTAAAACTGATAAGTAATAATTTTTTCACATTAATCATATCATTTAATGAGATTTTCGCATAAATATTAATAAGAAAAAACTTATAGATTTAAAAAGATTTCCTTAGAAGCCTTTATAGAAAAAAATTTAATAAGATTGACTTTTTAAAATTGATAAGTAATAAGATTTTTACATTATTTATTATGATTTAATGCGATTTTTCATATAGAACGAATAATTAAAGCTTTTCGAAACTTCAATAAGATTTTCTTCATGAAATCAATAAGATTTCTGTATGAAATTATCACATTATTCAATGCTTTTAATAAGATTTCTTAGTAAAGTACCTCAATAAGGCAATCTTATTGATTTTATGTTGTCCTTTTTTTCTCTGTGTATACTATGATAGAAAGACTCGTTTATCTTAGGTAATACAAAAAATCAATATTTGCTTCTTTATTATTATTTAGTCTTGTATTACGATTATAACGGGTGATTTTTTAGCTGGTTTGGTTTTGGCAACACTGGTTTTGACAGCTGACGTGTGTTTAGTACCTTGTGTCACTGTCAAACAGCTTCAGTTTGGTTTGCAATTTAACCATGGATCGTCTTACAAATGAACAACGCTTGCAAATTATTGAATTTTACTATCAAAATTCGTGCTCGGTTCGAAATGTTCATCGCGCGCTGCTTCCATTTTATGGTCGGCATTCTCGACCTTCTGAGCAGTCTATTCGGAAGATTGTGACCAAATTTCGCACCAAATTTACTTTGTTGGACATTAAACCACCAACACGTTTACGTACTGTGCGTAGTGAAGAAAATATTGCGGCCGTATCAGCTAGTGTGACAGAAGACCGCGAAATGTCGATTCGGCGCCGTTCCCAGCAGTTAGGCCTTTGTTACAGCACTACGTGGAAAATTTTGCGGAAGGATTTGGGCGTAAAGCCTTTTAAGATACAGCTGGTGCAAGAACTAAAGCCAGCCGACCTACCACAACGCCGAATTTTTGGTGAATGGGCTCTTGGAAAGCTGGCCGAGGATCCGCTTTTTTATCGAAAAATTGTGTTCAGCGATGAGGCTCATTTTTGGTTGAATGGGTACGTAAATAAGCACAATTGCCGCATTTGGAGTGAAGATCAGCCAGAAGCATTGCAACAGCTACCAATGCATCCCGAAAAAGCCACTGTTTGGTGCGGTTTATGGGCCGGCGGCATTATTGGGCCATATTTCTTCAAAGATGATGCGAATCGCAGCGTTACTGTCAATGGTGAACGCTACCGAGCGATGATAACAAACTTTTTTTTGCCCGAAATGGAAGTTCTTGACTTGCATGATATGTGGTTTCAACAAGACGGTGCCACATGCCACACAGCACGCGAAACAATGGCGCAATTGCGAGGCGAGTTTAGTGAACAGTTAATTTCACGTTTCGGGCCGGTCAATTGGCCGCCTAGATCGTGCGATTTGACACCATTAGACTATTTTTTGTGGGGGTATGTCAAGGCTAATGTCTATAGGGACAAGCCCGCTTCGATTGACGCACTGGAAGCCAACATCCATGCATTCATTCGTGAGATACCGGCCGATATGTGTGAAAGAGTATGCCAAAATTGGACTCAGCGGATGGGCTACCTGAGACGCAGCCGCGGTCAACATTTGCATGAAATTATCTTTAAACATTAAATTGCAAGGTTCAAACTATCGATTCAAATAAATATTTCATTCATTTTTTCGAATTTTTTGTGTTTTTTTTTTTTTTTAAAGTTCTAAACCTCTTAAAAAATCACCCGTTATATGTAAATCGATACTCTGATCAAAATATAATCAATACAAACATTCAATTGTTGAAATATTTATTTAATGATATAACTGTCAAAAAATATAAATACTCGTATATATACGATTATTTTTTTTTGTCTTGATTTCCTATTCCATACAGTCGTATAGGTATTATTTGCAACCTACGGCAGCCTAAATTTGCTATTTGTCCATTTTAACTGCTCAATTCTATCACTTACAACATCATCATCATCATCAACATTATTCGAATAAAGAAAATCAAAGAAATAAACGAAGCAATATTCCGAGCGAGGAGTGTGCTCGCCGTCAAGATTTCAGTATTTCACACACAAAGTCACATAATATAATAACAACAAAACAATAGCAATAGCAATCACAGACGGCAATCGGAATCGGCGCAAAACACAATTAACCATCATGAGCGAGTTGGCGGGATATATGGGCGAGTGTAGTATATGAGCTGAGCATCTGATGAAAGGTGTGTACTTCGTACCGATAGATACACTTCGCTGACTGTGGATCATTAAACATATAATGGACACTGGAACCTGGAACACATTGATCGCATATAAAAGTTGGACGGATGGAGGCGAACATTATCAGGCACAGTCGACGACCAACCAAACCTGCGGCCTGGCCGACTGCTGACTGTCGAGGCCGAGGCCCAAGACGAAACGCAGCAATGAATTGGAATCGCTAGATTTTTCATTGCCGAGAATTATGAATTACGAGGAGAGGAGCCTTGCATCTGGTGTGCGATGCGATGGCATAACTGCCCACGCACTTGGGCAATCCTAACAGGCCGGGCCAGCCGTGGGGACTCGGGGATATAAGTATAAGTATAAAAGACGAAGATTTACCAAATGTATGTTGCCCATCAGAGATCAATAACCGACCACACAGTTTTATAAACGTAATGTACCTGGATTCACCCATTTCCGATGGCAACGTGATATATAAATACAACTAACTGCGACCGAACGACCGACGCGACGAGCTTATGTTGTTTTCATTCATAAATCCATGGCACGGATTAGTCACCATTCAGTCGGTCTTGGTGGGCCTCTTTGGAAGTTATGCCCATGCCCATTGATGGATTGCGAGATGAGTGAGTTTGCGCTTTGTGCGAACGTTCGTTGGTTTTGAGCGGTAGCACATCAGCACCAACACGGATGCCACTTTTACGAAAAATTCATTTTGCAAATCGAAAATAGTACTGGATGAAAAACAGAGTACTTGCTCAGAGCAGGTGCTCAATAAAAAAAAAAACTGAGCAAGTTCTATGAAAATGTTAGTATTTAAAAATTTTATTCATACCAATCTTAGTTTTGAGTATATGCTCCATTTTATACATACCCCCCCCCCCCCCCTATGACATGTTAGAAACTTTATATAGTGGGGTCCCTTACCTCCGAATTTGGAGTTTATGTGAACTCGTCGGACAAAAGCACCAATTTTTTTCCAGGTACTACGTGATTGCTTAGCTTTTAGTTGTTAAAAGGAGCCACGCCCACTAACGTCCATCTTGGAATTTATAGCCACCATTTTGAAATACAGGTATATCAGCAGACAGCAATATCTCGGCTTCTAGATGACTTATAGGAACACAAACTAGGTGTTTAAGTATACAAATTTTGTGTCAGGAAACACAATTACAGAAATGTATCAGCGGGCGTTAGTGTATCATAGTGCAAACAGAACTACTGAGAAAAAGCATTATACGAGTCACAATCTTCACTAATTATAAACAAACAAAAAATGATGAATGAATGAATGAAATTTCAAAATCCAAATTAAAAAAAAGATTGGTTTACTTTATAATCAACAAAAGTGGCAACCGGGAACATCACACAAAAAAATTATACGATAGGAGCGTAGAGCATGTCAAGGTTTGATACATAGGTATGGCTCGGATTGGTCGTGTGGGTGAAAATATTTGTGCAATAAAATCACTAATATTTTAATGAAATTATAAAATAATTAAGTTTAGGCATATTGGATTGTTATATATGAAGGTATAGATATTGCCTGAAAATATTATTGTTAAAAAAACAGGTTTAATCTAACATCGGCTTGCGAAAGCCAAATCGATTACTGTCAAAGTTTTCGCGACTAAAAAAAAATAAATTAATGGCACGCGTGCTTTTATACATATTTGAAACTATTGGTTATTATTAGCAGAATTAAAAAAAGTAGAACTGTGACCACAACCCATAACATTTTAATGAATATTCGAACAAAAACGGTATTTTGTTGTAATTCCATACATTTTTTTAAAAAGTTATATTTTATTTAGGGCTTGTTTCACAATGCCTAAGTAAAGATCTGATTAGTTTCTTGACTCATATATAAATATTGAAACAGGGTCACAAGTTCACAAACCGAATAATAATATTTTTGCATTTATATACTATAACTTATTCAATAGGGGTGTTTTATTGGGAATCTATAGATAGTACTAATAATAATACCATGGTTACCATAGTACCATGGTTTTTATATATTTCTCATTTTGTACTATTGAACGCCTTTCAGAACAATCAAAATTTAAAAAAATCCATCCACAGTAGGATTCTACTTTAGCTTTTATCAGCCGTAATTCTACTGGCGATGTTGTATTTGTAATGCATGTAAAATAATACTATACAACGGATAGATTTTTCAATAAAACACGCCTAATTTCGTGAAAGTTTTTCTCTTTTGGACTTATGACACTGTGCCAATATTTATGTGTCGAGTTACTAATCAGAACTTTACTCGGACAATGTGAAACAGAATCTTAGTATTGCAAAAACTAATAAAAAAAACTATTTAAAATTTTCTTTTAATTGTAATTATACAGAATCTCGTAATCTCAATTGCCAGAGGATCCAAACCATAAAATAACAACTTATTAACAAACTAACCGATACCGGCAAAGAGTAAAATTTAATATCCATAGAAGAAGAATATATCAATATATTCGGAAAATATTTTTCTGGATAATAACCAGCGCTTTTGATAAAACTTGACAGCAAGCAGAAAAATAATTCCTAACCGAGGGCATTTTGAGATGGGCTAAAAAAAATGTGTTAAATATTATACGCAGTCAAGAGTAAAAATAACATAGTCCACTATGTTAATTCTAACGTAGTCGACTCGATTAAAATAAATTGTTTAAAATAAAGACCTAAAATGTAATTGAAGAAACTTAGTTATGATTCCAATTTTGAAGATTGTTTATGTAAAACGAGTAGCTTGCTTCAATAAAATAATTATTTTTAGTTTAATTTCTCACATCTCTGAGTAGATTGGTTACTATCAGTGGCGGATCCAGGATTTGGTCAAGGGGGGGGTCCAACGCTACATTATTTATGTGCATGAAGTCAGCACCACCATTTTCGTTTAAAAAAGCAAAAAGCACAAACTGAGCTTAATTAAAAAAAAATGCAAATTTAAAAAAAATGCGCAATGGCAGCATAAGTTGAGCATAATACAGTGCAACTTTATTTTTTTTTTAAATCAAAAATGGCGGTGCTAACTTAAAGCTTCCCAAAATTCATTTTTGGCTTTAAAAGCTATAAATATGCGAATAATTTTTTGAGCAAAATGCAGTACAACTTTGATGTTTTTGAAAATAGTAATTTTGCAAAAAAAAAATGTATCCCTAAAATTTCCAAATTTGAGAATTTAAAAAAAAAATATTTACGGCACATGGAGACACAAGTTGAGCACAACATAGCCCAAATTTTTTTTTTGGAAAATCGGAAAGGATGGTGCTAATTTCACTCTAAGTTCCTTCGCAACATTTGCGTTCGGTCTTAAAAGTAGCAAGTATGGGATTTTTTTTATCTCCTCTCTAGAATAACTTATTTTTGTAAAAAATTTGCGACATGTGCAAAAATACTTACGGCACATCGCAGCACAAGTTGAGCACAATACAGTAATTTTTTTTTTCAAATTCGGATATGGACTAACTTTACGCTAAAAATATGGCTAGTCTCTAAAAACCATATGCTAAGTACGATTTTTTACGGCACATGGCAGCATAAGTTGGGCACATAGCAGCACAACAAAATCAAAAATGGCGGTGTTAACTTCTTTTTGTCCTTATAATATTGAATAATATTTTAATATGTTGCTTTGGAGATTTATGATAAATTGACTAAGTTTTCAAAATTTAAAACACCTTAAGCTCTTGAACTAAGTTTCCCTCATAAAACTGTTACGCAATCTAATGTAAGATATACTCTTTTTTACACGAAGATACATTTGAAGTTTTGGAGGTAGCTATACCTTTTCGTTATACTTGAAGAAATTTTTAGTCGAAATTTTATAAAAAGATGGGCTTTCTGGATTTAAGTAGGTAAAATGTAGACAAAATTTAGGTCGAAGAGAAATAAATATTTAATAAATAAATAAAGTAATATAAAAATATTGGGTTTAAATGCTCATGGGGGGTCCGAAACCCCCCCCCCGTGGATCCGCCACTGGTTACTATGAACGATTTAATATATTTCATTAACTGACTTAATTGGTAATTGAAACCGAACAAATTAGCCCAGAAGTAGTTTAATAAAATTTAGTACTCTTTAACCGAATCAGTTTGTAGATTTTAATAATTTAACTTGGCCCCAAAATGTGCGATTTTTTTTAATATAATTATATTTTTTTTTTGTAATTTTTGAAAGATGATCATTTTGAAAACCACAGTCCACAACTATGTCAAATGACCTCAAAAATATTTTTTGAGAAGTTAGAAAAATTCTCAAGAGTAGTCATTTAAGATAATTATGTTTTATCAAAATGGTCATCTCTCAACATAAAAAAAAAAAAATATTTTTTTGCGGAGAAAAAATTTAAAAAAAGCATAGAATTATCGTTTAAAAAAAAAAATATTTAAAGGGTGGTCAATAATTTTAAATAATAGACCAATCGAATATTTTAATCAAATTTGAAAAAAGCGATTCAGTACACCCCAAGCTGCGGTCAAAAATGAAAAAAAATGTGTTTGTTTGTTATTAAAAACCGTTTGGTTAAGAGATAAATAGCCAAATAACAACTAACAACAACAAAAAATTTGATTCTTACATGTGGCAGTTTCGCAAAATCACCCAATGAACTGTAATTACTCTTGATTATCTATGTAAGACGCGCAGGTTTATAAGAGTTTTGTAATTTTTTGAGTTAAAACTAAAATATTTGAAACCAAAAATGTTTGTCGGAGAATGCCAATGGTTAGTAGATATTGTTATTTACAATGCGTTTTGGTTTTTTTGTTAAATTGGATTTACTCACAATAAAATTTTTTGAAAGGGCATTTTTAGGGTAGCGACATAGGAGCATTTTTTCTTTCTTAGATGATAAAAAAGTGCCACAGAGTGCCATCATGAAAGTAATGTTATTTTAAAATTACATTATTAAACTTCAACTGAATATTAAATTTAAATGCCGAGACCCCCCGAAACATTTTGTGTCTTTTTTTAAACGTATTAATACGCGCTTTTCAAGGCGACCATTTATTTCTTGGAAATACATTTTTTTCTTTATAAGAAATTAAAAAATCTTTGTCGGGCTGTCAGAAGATATTTTAGAAATCCGTCAAAAAGATTGTACAACTTTAAGGGCGCTTTTTTCCAGGAAATTGTCCCGCGTTGATACAAATACTGATTTTCTACACAATTTGCTTATTTCTTCTGATCCTAAAATCATTAATTTCCGTCAACTCCCAAACGACATATTAAAATTCAACTACCCGATGTTTAAGAAATGTTTCTTGAATTTCAAGCAAATTGAGAGTATTTTCGTATTAAGTCCAGCTAACGACCTTAAAATCGAATACTGTACGGCGTTTTTTTGGCCCACATTTTACAAAATCGATTTATTCGATAACTGTGGTTATCAAAAAAAAGTTAATTGGATGGTCAAAAATGAGCATTTAATTGATTATCTTTTACAAAAAAAAAAATTAAAAAAATAGTACACTTTTTGGGGCCAAATTAACACAGCTAGTTGACTCGTATAAATTTAACCCAGTGAGGTTGCAGGTTGTACAGCAAAAATGTTTGTTATTTAACTTAACCGATTTTTACGTTTTTAACCGATCATTTTTCTATGTGATGTAGGTATCAAGTATAGTGATATTTTCATGATTTTGTTTTTAGCTCTAAAAAAATTGAATCATTTGTGGAAAATCTAAAAAAAAAACCATTGGTTCCAATTTTAAAGAAAATTTCCTCAATCTTTTTAGTTCAATTTTTTACAAATTAGTTGTCATAAGTATAGATAGCCTATTTACCAACATATATAATAGAACTTATTCTGTTTATTTCCCATATATCAGCGAATCATTAAAATGAAATAAATTGTATTGTACCAAAAATACAACATTCGACCCTCACTTCTTTACATGTATTTCCATCATCACTCATCAGATCGAAATTAAAATAGGATCCTTATATCAATTGTTAAAAAAATTCAATTTACTTTTCGACGCACTACGTTTTATTTATTCTTTTTTTTATTAAAGGTATTTTCTTTAGTCTAGTTAAGGAAACCTATAATCTTATACAATGCATTTTACATGTAGTAGATTTCTGCATGATAACAACATCGCAGGACAACAATGACATAAAATCCCTACACAAATTGCACTCTTATACCCTGAGGGCATTGTTCTTCTTCTTCTATATCATAAAGACCGCCTTCAAGTTTTTACAAGTACATACGATTATACATGATGTATAGGTACTAGAGGTAGGTATATGTAGGTAGGTACCTATAGGACAACAACAAGAAGCCATCGACCATGTCATCGGATCGATAAAAAAAAGGAAGAATCAAATATCCTATACAGGATGATGATGAACATTTTCATACCATATATACCGAGTAGTATACGAGTAGACTATAGGTTATTTGAGAAGCCAAGATTTTTACAGGATGTGAGTGATATAATGTCAGGATATACCGATTCGATTACCTTTGAAAAGAAAAACTGTGAAATATGATTAATTCCCGGTGATTTTGATGCTTCTATACAAATAATGTGACCATCTAGACCTTATAATCTATACATATCTACAACTACCTGCAGAATATGAAAATTTTCCCATTCCATGCGATAATTTTCTTGGCCTTACAAAAAGAAAGGACAGAAAAAGTGGGTTCACCGTTCACAATGACAATATACACTCATGCTGATGTCCATCTGATAAAATGCGACGAAAGAAGGCTTTGGAATTTTCTAGTCCTATAATCAGTTAGTATGGACATGGACATCAGGCTATATCAGAAGCCCAAAAGAAACAACAACAACAACAACACAAAAAAAAACTTCCACATTAGAGTTTGATCTTCGGTCTTTCTTTCTTTTATCTCGATATGTTTCGCCGGTTATCAGAATAAAAATTCAATTAGAAAAGTTTTTGAGGTTTATAAGAAATAAGGGCACTTATAGTAGATATGTACCAGTTACCACACTCAAAATCACCCCCATCTTTCTTTGGTATTTTTCATTGTTTGTTTGTGGTTAAGTTGTTCGGGGTTATATATATACCATTACCACCGCATCCCTTAGGTATATTTTTGTGAAGTTATTGTCGTCGCTGTCGGTCGATTGTCGTTGTCGCCGAAAAAGGACAATAATTCTTTAAAGTGCTTTCAGCCTCTTTGTAATTTTAATGAAGTTTTTCTTCTTGTATTGAATTGTACTCAACCCGTAGTATCTATGTAGGAAGTTATGCGATGGACTATATACTGAACTTCAAGATAATTGTCTTTAGAAAAGTTTGAAGAAATTGATGCGGTCAGTGACTTCCTGATTAAGTGTTTTCCTTTTTATTTATTTTTTTTTGTTGGAAGGAAAAGCTTATCTTGCATTCAAAGCAGAGATATTTTAAAATCAGATTATGTTGGTCATTGCATTTCTGTCAAATCAAATGTATATATAAAGGGTTCTTATTTTCTTTGTCAACTTAAGAATCTAAAGTCCAATTTTTTCTGTAACGCATGAAATAACATTAATTAAAAAACCATCATTTGTTCCTAAAAGATACTCATCGCAAAAAAAAAGTGTGTTGACACAATCTCAGAAGATTAGCCAAATTTGTTTAAAAACAACTCATTAAAAATAAACACTTCAAAATTATTGACAATCATTATTATACCTAACTACCAACCTACCTATGTTTTTTTTTTTTTGTTTCGAGTACTTGAGGGATGATATAATGTAGGTATAGAAATAATTCTATGATATTCAGGTAGAAATATATACTCATATATTTTGCCATCTTGAGCACCTGTAGCCACTTTGGATTCACATCAATGTTTTCAAGCATCTCATCATGAATACAAGATTTTCTTTGAGTTGATTGTTAGATCCACAGATGTCCTCAGTGCATCCAAAGAAGAAAAGAAGGTGTGGATCTTATTGTAGACAATAAGAAGTCGTCGGCGATTTTATCACAAATAATCTCGGGTGCAACTAGTTATTTGAATTTTTTTTTTCTTTAAAGAATAAGATCAAAGATTGGTGATCTTGAAATTTAACAAAACATTGTAGTTTATTACAAAATTGTGGGAGTACCTATACCTACATTTATTTAGAAGAAAGTATTTCCTTTGACAAGTATTCTGTATATAAGATTGGTACACAAATTATCATATCAAAATATTATACTCATAGAAATTCAATGTAATATTATGTAAAATAGAATTAAGAACCAATTGTACACACAGAAAAAGGATCGGTTAAAAGCAACGTAAAACTCGGTTAAGTTAAATAACAAACGTTATTTAGATACAACCTGCAAATTCACCAGGTTAAATGTATACGAGTTAACTCGATTAAACAAAATTATTTCAATCTACTCACTGATTCGGTTAAAGTGTACTAAATTTTACTAAATTACTTCTGGGTTAGTTTCTTCGGTTTCAATAACTAATTAAGTTAGTCAATGAAACATGTCTTAAATTGCACATAGTAACAAATCTAAGAAAGGTGTGAAATTAACTTAATATTATATTATTTGATTTAAGCAAGTTACTCGTTTAACATAAACGATCTTTAAAATAACGAATCCTAACCAAGTTTCTCCGTTTTTATAACCTTTTTAGCTTTTTTATTTTAAACAATTTATTTTTATCGAGTCGACGTTAAAATTAACATATTGAACTATTAGATATATACAAAAGTTTTAATGACCTTAATATTTTAATAATTTTCATATGTTAACGGATAGTGAACTATAATGTAATTTTTACCCTTGACTATATGCAATATTTAACAGATTTTTTTTTAAGCCACCGAAATTATTTTTCAACGTGTACCTCAACACTGAGGGAAAAAGAGAACTTTAAAATCAATAGTTCGCATTTTTATTGTGCAAATATAAAGTGCTTCTTGAAGAAAAAAAATTGCCAAAGTTAAAGGGAAATGTTTTCGTTTTAAGACATTTGTCTTTGAAATTAAGAGAAATTGGTTTTGATATGTTGTATTTTAAACACAACAATTTCGAAAAATGAAGAAATGTATGAAATATGGTTAATCCAGTACTTTGTCACTTTATTGTATGCTTATAAGGCTGATAATAAAAAAAATAGTAAAAAGAAAGTTAAACCTTTTTTCGTAAATTCACCAAAGAATCCAATAACGTAAAACCTAAAATAAAAGGTTTTTCTTAGAAAAAACTAGTTTTTGTTATATTTGATTTTCTCAAAAACTACAAAACATTTCGACATCCAGTTCTTTGTGTTTGATAAAAAATTAATAAGAGCATGAAATATTAAAAAATAAAATAATACTTAATAACGTAAAATTTTGAAAAAAAAAATAGTTTAAAATTTTTTTTTTTTTTCAAAATTTTGAATTTGAAAATTAATTTTTCAATAACATATTTACTCGAACAACTTTATGTAAAAATAAAATTAAATAATGGATTTCTGGCTTGTCATAATGTTATAGCATGACTCTGTAGGTATTACCGTAATTTTTTCATATTGTTTTTTCTGTTTTAAGTAATTTTTTTTTTGAAAATTGGCCCTCCCGCCTAAACGGGAGGAAATAGACACCCCTTCCTGTGATTTTTTTCTTGTCTAAGTCCAACCTATACGCCCTAGCTTTTTGTCACACCTTATGCCAGTCACCCTGTATAGTACACACTACATATTCATCATGAAATCTACATATATAAGATGGACTGAAATTAATAAAAATTGACAAGGGCCCCATAATAATCAACTGATGACTCCAAGTGATATCGCCAAGTTTTGTGAACATTAACTGAAATTTTGCCTTTCAGCTTATGAATATATAGCTGATATGTACGCATTACCATAGTTTAGATGAAAAGTAAGTTTATATGTTTCAGCAAATTTTGAGAAAAATGACAGATTAGAAATTTGAAAGTATATTAGCTTTAAATTTAAAAAAGTTTTGAAAGGAATTTTAAAAATGTATCATTTTTAATTTTAAAGTTAGTAATTTAAAATGTGTTTTAAAAGTTTTTTCTGTAAAAAAAAATTTTAACTTTTACATTGAATGCTTTAAAGTGATTTTTTAAAGTGTCGTTTTCAAATCAAAAGTGTTCTGTTTTAGTCTTAATACAAACACTTTTAATATTTTTTTAAAGCGTGAAGTGTTTACTTTGGATTTAAAAGTTAAACTTTTCTATGTAGCTTAAAAGTGAGAAATCTTAAATTAAAACCGTTTTAATTTAAGATTTCTTAAATTCAAAGTGATTCGTGTTGAAGTTAAAAAATTTTAATTGTAACTTTCAAATTGAATACGTTTCAATACGGTTGTCTTTCATACATATTAACTTTTAATTTTAAAGTGATTTGTTCAGGAGTTTAAATTTTTTTCGCGGGGAATTAGATCAGCTAAAACAAAAATTCAAATTTTCCCTTTATAGGGAATCACATAAAAATGCGCCAAATTTTAAATCGGTTCAGTCATACCGACATTATGATGAAACCCAATTTTTCGGACTTCTCGTTAATTTTAATTAGAATATCGAAATTTTGTTTAACACAAAACAAATGCTTTGCCCTTTAAAACAAATACAAAGAAAGGCCATAAGGATTTGGTTTTCAATTACAAAATTCATTATTTAGGCCGTGTGTGAAAAAATTCCGATAAAATTTTATCCGAGCTAAAATTTTGACGTTTCCACCTCATAAATGTCAAAAATTAAACTTTGTATAAGATTTAATAAGATTTTAATTTAATTCACCCACACGCTCTTAAAGAACAAATAAGACACCAACCAGCTAGGCAGATACAAAAGAGATCTTAATATTTTCCCTTCGTGAGGCGCACGTATAGCTTTATTATCGATTGAAAAATACATACATCGAATATCATGACGTCTTTGAAAAACATAAGCAACATGAAAGTTAATAAAATATTATGACCATAAACATTGCATTTGGTCAGTTTTGAAGGGATTTGAATATGTATAATACGAGTATTAAGCGCCTTCGCCAACTTGTCATCTTTAAGTAAATTATTTCTGCTCCATTCGCCTCGTGCACTAAGCCACTTAAAAGCTTTTGGGCTTTCATCATATAAGTGATGTATAACTTTCCACTTATTATTTAAAGAGAGCGACAATATTGTCCCGTTTCACAGCACATTATAGCAACAAAATGCTTCGCCTTTCAATATGTTTATGACTATGACGACAGTGAAATTTGAAAAAAAAAAAATAATAATAGATATCTCCCCGGTGGCTGAACACACTGAAGCACCTTTAAGCGATTGGTTTCCAACATAATTCGCTAAATGTCATTAAACAAGATCATTGTCCGCGACCGCAGGCAACATCAACAATGACGAAGACTATGAACGTTCCCGTTCGCCTATATACTCGTAGGTATAATGCTTATTTCGTTCCTGTACAATCTTAGAATAGGCACTTACTTCAATCAGCCACTGTGTGTGAAGAGAAGGTAGACAAGGAGATCTGGGCAAATTTATGCTCCAGATTGTGCGTATGCCCACTTGATTTGCCTATGACAAATGGTGTCAGGGCATAATTTTGACAAGATTAGCCAAAAAGATGGATCTACCATTATGATGGTGGACCATCTTAGCGCATTTAGACCCATATAGAAGGTGAGTGTGGCTCGTTCCGATCTACTTATCATTTAGTGTAATCGCGCAGTTATGATTTTTTTTCGACGTAGGTATACATATATATAGTTAAACGCGTCCGTCGTTTAGTTATTATTGTTGTTGTTTTTGATGCAGCCTTAATGATGGTGATCCCTTTATGGCTTCGCACCCACATGCCCAAATCATATCGTGAGGGAGCAGATTCATAGCTCTAAACAAATAAACAAACAAACGTGTCCAGTGGATTTTTTTTGCTTTTTGTCGTGATCACATTGTGCTCTATGGGGATAGCTGGATGGAAAACCCTTAGAGAAAGCCACAAGAAAAACGATGACGATGACTATGACGACTACGGTGATGATTATATACGAAGACTACGACGACGACAGAACGACGGATTGGCAATCAGGCTCCACAACTAACCAATGTGTGGGCACACCACCACCGCCGCCGTTGCGCCGTCAAGAAAAACCTACAATTGGAGCCTCGAATTAATGATATTTTATTGTTTCGATTTCAATTACTTATTGAGTGTGGCACATATCAGGATGGATGCGGTGGAGTTTATGCCGTCACATCATGATGGGCGAGAGGGAGGTGTTTGTTGTATAGGCAAAGGTATATCATCTATATACCTACATTGGGTCTTATTCTTGTGGTGCACACGAGGGCTTGGCATGACGTTTCGTCTGCCCGTTAAAGGGAATGACTGATCAAACCAATGCTCATCCATAGTCTTCGTCGTTGTTGAAGCTGTAAGTAATATCATATAGAGGGCAAGATGTGGCAAAGAGGCTTTATTGAAGACGATGGGCAATGAGGAGGACATATGGAGGAGAATATATGCGGAGGTGAATAGGTGCGGTCTTTTGGAGATTTGCATTAAATTAGTGGGTCTTTTTCGCAAGTTGTTTTCAAATTTTTAAAACACACCCAATTGCATATACATATGTAGGTACCTACTTATGAAGTTATCAAAAAAAAACTTTTTAATTTGCTATGTGCGAACTTTGCGTTTAATGAGTTTAAGTGATTTAAAAAAATGGGAAAAATTTAAATTCAAGGTTTAAATCTTTTGATCAGTTAAACGGAAACAAAACTGAAAACTTGACAATTCAAACCGAAATTATATTAGTTGTCTATGCCAACCATATCAAGTCTTCAGTGTATTTTTGAAGTTTTATATAATTTGTTTATTTTTATCAAATAAGCACGAAATTTTGATTTAGTTCCTGTGATTTTTTGATTAATTTAAATGTAGGATGTATCAAAATAATCATTCTTTTATTGTCTTGTTGGTTTTTATTTTTTAGCTGAGATCTTAGCTCGCCGGGGTCCTGAATTATTGGTTTAGTATGTGCACATGTTAAATAGGTTTGTTGCAAGAAGCGCTACAAAACTTGCGACCGTGCTTTGCGTCGCTTGGACCATGTCTCATTGTGAAACCCACAACAGTTCAGTGCTCGGTTTGTATTTAAAAATTGAACTTTAAATTTTTAAGAATCGTTCATAGTAAAACGAAGAAAATAACGAAAAAATTACATACGTCTTTACGCACTTTAAGAAAAAGGGGCCACAAAATAGCAATTTATGTAGAAGGAGTTCAAAATGATTAGCTCCGAAAATGAGGATAAAAAATGTACCGTTGTGCAATTGAAGTCATGAACAGTCTGCTCCGAAATGTTACTATGCTAACGAAAAATTTTACTTGATTATAATTGATGTTTCCTACTTCCACCGAAACCTTGAAAATACTCACAGCGATCAAAGTTTTTCTATTCTGTTTCTGAGATCCTGAAATTATATTGAATTGAAAGTATTTCAAAAACCTATACAATAAAATGTTTACAAAGAGTAATTTAGGGGTCTCCTTAGGTTAACAAAGGGGCCATAATAGCTCAATATTTAGTGTGTGAACCCTAAATATAATTTCTCTTAAACTTTTTAAGTGTATGAGAGCAATGTGGAGTCCCAAACAGCTTAATATTTATTCTAAGAGTCATCAATAAAGATTTTGTGGTTGGTTTTGAGGCTACAAAAGCTCTATTTTAACAGTTAGGGCCTCGCTGAGTCCCATTTTAGAAGATAATTTTCCTCTAAATTAACTGAGACTACCTTTTTAATACATACTGTGTACCTTTTGTATAGCAAAGGTTTTCCCATCAAATTATCTAACGGTACTGTGGGGCCTCCATACGACGCACGCCCTTTGGCCTACAACTGCCTAATTATAATTAGTGTGGAACCCCATCTGCAGCTAAAACTATAGTTTTGTTAAAATAATCTTTTGGGAACCGAACAGCTTTATCCTCATTGTGGGTGCACCTAACAGATCTGTGAGGGCTCCCTGATATTACTTTGGGGCCTCAAAAAATTTACTGCAAGGGCTTTAGAAATTTAATTTTACTAGAAAGTTTTCTTTTAAAAGAACAGAAAGCAATACAATTGGGCTCTTATGCACTTTTTTGGTCGCTCAGGGCCCACCGATCAAAATCCCGGTTACCCGGTGGCTCAGTCCAACCCTATTCGGCGCTGACTGTGGGACACCCTCTCTCTATGTACAAAGGAGATAGATGGAAACTTAAAACTAAAAAAAAAACAGTATGGTAAATGCGTAGTTTGTTTTTAATTTTTTTAGTTACGCATACGCCCTAGTGAACTTATTCAGTAAATATAGATAAAATAAAGCATTTTGTCTTGAAATGTATTTATCTTACAAAAATATATTGATCTTCAAATTCTTGAAAGTTCGGTCTGTCTGTCTGTATATATTATACATGTATGTAGGCCTGTGGCTGCAACCTCAACACATAGCATAAAGCCTGCCTTTGCCTTAGCAATTCTGATTCTCTATAGAAGAAAAATTCAAAATTTTGTCTAGATTTAAAGCTATGGTATACAAATACACACTTTGAGAAAAATCGTATATTTATCCTAAAAACAGCCCAAACAATTTTAATAAAAAAAAATATACTGTATCGATACTATTGTATATATAATTGTCTTCATTTTGGTGAGAAAATAAAAATTGTTTGCAAGATATGTATATGAATAATGCTACCTTTTTCCAATAAACTGTTCTAAGCTGTTCAAATTATATTTTATTTAAAAAATAGCTATATGTATTTTGAATAATTTAGTAAATATGTAGTTCGAAAATGTTAAGAAAAATTGCTATCTTATAGGAATATACGTATCTAAATATATTAGGTTGGTTCACGATTTTCTATTTTTTGTTGGACTTTGGGATTCTCTTGAAATTAAGTTCCTCCCGTCCTAAAAATATTAGGAACATTTTTTCAAATTTTTAAAAAGATATTTATAGATCGCGAATACCAATTATATGTAAATTAAGCAAAAAAGGTTTTAAAATTATAAGAAAAAGAACGAATTATAATTCAGTCGTTTTTTAACAGATTTTAGTAATATTTTCATGTTTTTGCTATGGTCATTTTAACACAAACAGCATTTTTGAAAACAATTGATATGTATAGCTATATTAGACTGGTTCAAAAGAAAAGTGTCTTCGATTTTCAATGCCACTATAGATTTTTTGTTCATTTTATAGAAATAAAAATAAATCTGGTTACAATTTCAGCCTTATATTTAGATTAATATTTATAGAGGTCGCTCATCGTTACCTTCAATTTTCATACAAATCTTCTTTTTTTTATAATTTTAGAATAATTTTAGAAATTACGATTACTATATAAGGTAATAATCAGAAGCATTTTTATAGGAAAAAGGTCCTTACTTCTTATTTAATCAATAAACTTCTTCCAAAAATGTTTTTCGAAGCCAGAAATCCATTTTGCAATTCTGTTTTTAAATCAATTTTCAAACTCAAACTTAAAAAAAAAAATAATTAAAAACGAATTTGGAAATTATTTTTTTTTAATTTTACTTTATCAACTAATATTTTTGTTTTTATTATTCAATGCTCTTTTCAATTTTAAGTGAAATGCTGAAAACCAGATGCCAAAATATTTTCTAATTTTTGAGAAAATTGAAAATAACAAAATGTACTTTGCTACTTATTTAGTGGAAATAGGATTTTTAGAGTAATTAATGTAAAAGTACCTACATTTTTTCCCACTTTTCTTTAGGGGGGGTTATTAAAAGCACATTTGTGGGTTTTCGCGAAAATACAATTGGATTTTCAAAAAAAAATAATTTAAAGACAAAACAAAATATTTAAAAAAAAATTACAACAACACTTACAATGTCATATTATTTTTTTTTGTAAGTCAGGAATCCATATTTAAATTCTTTTTTTAAATCAAATTATTTAAGTGATAAATTTTTTGAAAATTATTTTCAAACCCAAAGTTTTCAAAAAAAAAGTTAAACAAACAAATTTTGAAAGTATTTTTTTTCAAAATTTTACAAATGTACTATTTTGGTACATTTGAATTAAAATTGATAAAAGCATTGAATATTAAAAACAAAAAGACTACTAAATAACGTTAATTTTTTTTATTAAAAAACTGAATTAAAAACTAGATTACTGGCTTTAAAAAGAGATATGATGTGACTTATAAATGTTGCCGTTTTTTTAAATATTTTTCTTTTTTATTTTAAGATTTTTTTTTTTGAAAATTCTAAGGGCATTTAGAGAAGTTAATAATTCAAAAACGATTTTTATTAAACTTAGATGTGTTTTATTTATTGCTGCATAGCAAGCGCAGCAAAATTTTCTTTGGCAAACTAAAACAATTTGATTGCTGGCGAAAAAGTAGTCAGTAAAAAAAAATATGGCTGTGTTAGAGACATAACTTTGAATTATTGAAATAAACGTAGGTATATAGTGTGAGTTATCGTTTTATTCAGACTTGTGCTGCGCTGGCTATGCAGCAATAAATAAAACACAACTATTGGCATTTAGCAGTTTCTTAAAATTATTTAGGAGATTTCAAATAAAAATTATTCTTATGACCAAAAATAACAGTACCTCTCGTACAAGTGTTTAAAAAACATTAAGGACATATTTTTTTTTCTCAAAAACGGCTCCTACGATTTTGATTAAAATTATTATGTAAGATAATATCAGTACGATCTCTCATATTATTGGACAAAAAAAAAGTATCTATCGATTGAAAATGGTATCTCTCATGGAACCATTTTTTTTTTTTTTGGTTTTCTACTATTTCATTATCTGTTGAACCGATTTTAATGAAATTTTGTACACGAGAGCTTCTAATAAGTTTAAATAATATACATATTGCATATCAGAATTTAAAAAAAATTAATAAAATATGTAACTACGCATTAATAAATGTTACAAAATGGCGTAGCAATTTTTTTTTAATGTTTACAAAATTTTATATATAAAAACATTTTTTTTTTAAAACGGCTCCAACGATTTTCAGAATTTTTTTCTCACAATTGAGAAATCAGATGGATGTACCTACATCACGTTGCTGTAAAATCAATTTCAATGGTTGTTTTATTAATTTATTTCTAATTATATTGATTTTTTAACTATTTTTCAGTCTAAATAAAATACAAAAAACCCAAACTAGGAATTATAAATATTAGAGGTACCTACTGGCACTTGCCTATACACATCCCATCATACCAAACCAAGTACCAAGAAATAGATACCAAACAATGAGCCAGTATATAAATTGACCACTTGCATTGCAGTATCAACAGCAAAAAATATTCCTATAACATTTATATAAAATCAATAAAATTTGTAGGTATACCTACGCAAAGCTCAAGGCCTTAGTTTCGAAATCCGCTTTTATACTTATTTCGAAATAGTCTTTGGCGAATAATTTTTTTTCTTTTTAAACACTTTGTCCACTTTGATTTTCCCGTCGAATCGGCGGCGTGTCGTGAGAAATTTTATATACGAGCACACCAGAATTCCCCGAAGCGCACTTCACACTTGGCTGGAGCGGCTAAGCCGCTTAGAATCATAGTCATTGATGGCGCTTAAATGACTTATATGTTCGCATAAAACCACCTAACCTGTGCGACTTGGCCGAGTTGATCACTTGTTATACTGTGTTTAGTTTTGTATGTTATGAGCACCGCGCACATTGCATGCATGACAAACATAGCGCAGCTCAGCCTCAACTGATCCAAGGAGCTATGTATGTATGTATGCGCCATGAATATACTACATTATGATCAACTTTATAATATAGGTACCTATATACCTAACCCACCCAGGGAGAGCGCGACGAGGATCGATGAGACGACTCTAGCTATAGCAAGACGACTAGACAACGATGACGCTTAGAAAGGCCATAGTGTCTACAACGCTCACTGAGATAGCATCGCAGGTTGACTCTATGGGCTTCGAGGGTTTCCTCACCTGGCACTGGCACTGGCACACTATCTCGCTATATGGATAAGTACCGAAAGTCTATATTTGCACTTAGATATCAAAATGTGATGTGAATTGACTTCGGAAAATCTCGAAAGGTAGGTTATATGAGTATTCTCTTTTGAGTTGTTTGGTTTCGTTCATTCTTCTGTTGCGCGCTGTACCGAACCGATGTTGGATTTCGTGCTCGTCAGTGTTGCCATATAGAATTTCAATATTTTAGGTCTTTTTAAAGATCTCTTTTTTTTAAACAAAATTAGCCATTTTTTTAAACAAAATAAAAATCAAGCAGAACAATACACAAGCTCTTAACTCTTTAGAACAAAAATATTATTTTTGTTTTGAATATCTTGAAAACTATAATTTTATTTTAAATTACAGACAAAAATTATAGCTTATATACAATTCTACACAAAAAAGACTAAAACATTCGTCTTTATGAGAGCAATAAATTTTTTGAGAAAAATGTTCAAAACCGCGACAATTAGTGCCTTACCACTGAGATGTAGACAAAAAATAATTTTCATTTATTTTTTTTTTTTATATTTTTATTTTTACGCACGTTTTTTTTAAAATCCATAGTTCTAACGAAAAAAAAGTATTACAATCTTTTTTGTGTAGAATTTTATAAGCTTCAATTTTTAACATAAAATTTTTCAAATAAACCAAATTTTGTCTCTTTTGTCCAAAAAAAATAGAAAAAAAGCGCTTACAATTTTCTGTAGTAAATTTAGTTTTAATATCTGTTATGGCTGAACACCTGAATGATCTCCTTTTTTTCATAGAAAAATTTATTTCTTCGATATTTTCAGCTTTTTTTTCATTTGATTCTTACAAATTAATTGTCAAAATAAGTAACACGACAACACTATTTAATGTGTTTGTATTGCTATAACTGCCAACACCGCCCCGCCCCCCCTATCACAAAAAAATCAAAACTTCGATCCTCTCTACTGCATGTTGTTAAATTTGGCATTCCGTTTGGGGGCCTCAGCATCAACTTGGAAGTATTTAACATTTTTGATGTTTTCGTGAGGTTAGAAAGGTGATTTCATAGATTCGATTCCTTTAGTTTTGATGCGCCTTCAAAAAGGTATTCTGTTTTTTTTTTTGTAACTTTGGATTTGTAAAAAAGAAAAAAAAATGAGAATGACAGATCACTATCGATTCCAGGCAGTGTGATAGTGGACAATTAGAAGGACGCGATAAAATTGTCTTTTTCAGATAAGAGAGACAAAGTAGAGTGATGAAAAACTGTAGGAAAATTCGCATTGTGCTATTAAGGAATTTTTGCTTTCCTCTTTAGATGAAATGAACGAGGAATGAAAGACCTGTGATAAGAATCTTAAAGGCATCTCTATAAAGGTATGATGGATTCCAACAAGGCTTTATTGTTGTTATGTTCTCTTCGAAGAGTTCAACAAAAAGTTGTGATGAACATTATTATGGGGATTAGCGAGCAATTGTTTCGAAACAATGTAATTTGTCAAGACAAACCCTTATGTCCTTTCTTTAGGAACCTTTACATCAAGCATAATGTGTTCTTTTCATATATAATATCATGATGTCTATTTTTTAAGTACCTACGTCCATATTATTATTAAGAAGACAAAAATGTGTAATATGATTCAACAGCTGAAAAGATGTGAAAAAGTAATTTTCTGATTGATTTTCTGATTGGATTAAGATAATTTTAGCAAAATGTCCATTGAGACTATATGAGTTTGCAGTGCATGTCCTGTTCAGTTGTTATTAATTTCTTACAATTCATTCCTCCTTATCATAGATGCTATAGAGATACTGGAAGTATAAAAGGTTTAACACCTTGGATAGAAATAGTTCAAGGAATACATAAATAGTAACTATGTATGTAGACCGTGGTGTAATGGTTAGTGCGTATAGGAGATGCAGTTACGCCGAAGGTCTTGGGTTCGATTACCAGCCTATATATGCCACCTAAAAATTAAATGCACGACTGCACCGCGATTAGGTTAAAGTCTGAATTATTTAGATTTATTAGTCTGATTTTAAAGAAAAAAAAAAAATATTTATGGGAGCATATTTTATGCCAACTGCCTAAATCGTATTTTAATTTAAGGGTATTATTATGTAAGTACCTACATTAATATAAACAATATACCACCGTGGACCGTGGTGTACATTTGCATGAAACTTACCGAAAAATTGTTTAAAAATAAATATAATTAGAAACAAAGGGATTAAAAAACCTCTGAAATTGATTTTGCACCAACATGATGTGCACCATCTGATTTTTAAAACAAATCTCAATTTATGAGACAAAAATTTTGAAAATCGTTGGAGTGGTTTTTTCTAAAATAAATTTTTTTTTAAATATATAAAATTTTGTAAACATTTTTAAGAAAAAAATTGGTACGTCATTTTTTAGTGTTTTTTATTAATTAAAAAAATAAATTTTGAAAAAAAAATTCATCTACCCATTTTCGAAATATAATTTTGAAATTTTTTTAAATCAAAAATTTATTTTTTTGGTATGCAATAATATTCAAACTTATTAGAACCATTAAAATTGATTCAATAGATTACGAGATAGTCGAAAACCAAAAAAACAATGCGTCGGCTTACAAGCCAAAAGTACTAAGTCAAGAAACATACATAGTTTTGAGTAGGTAAATCAATTATTTTTCTTCTTGTGAAAATTCAATATTAACTTTTATTTGTCAATGAATCCCATTGAATACAAAAGTGACATTATGGCATTTATTTCCAATATTTTTTTTTTGTTTTTGCCAAATCAATATGATAATTATTTGAGCAAAAGCAAAAAATAAGCTAAGTGCGTTTTGCCTGCAATGATTTGCAAGTATTTGTTCGTATTTAATACTTTTTTGAAACAAAAATTTTGTGGAATTTTGAAAAAAAAAAAATTTTTTTTGATGAGTTAGAATAATTCTAAAGGTTGGTCATTTCAGATAATTGTGTTTTAAAAAAAAATATTTTTGAGGAGTTAGAACAATTCTAAAGGATGGGCATTTGGGATTATAGTTGTGTTTTTCAAAATGGTCATCTTTCAAAATTCGAATAAAAAATATTTTTTGAAAAGTAAGAATTTAATTATAAAGGATGGTCATTTGAGATTATTGTGTTCTTCAAAATGGTGATCTTACAGAATTCGAAAAAAAAAAAATTTAATGAGGAGAAAAAATAAAAAAATATTTATCAATTTTTTTTTTCAAAAATCAAAAAAAAAAAATTTTTCTAGGATAATGGTCAAAAAAAGTTAAAGGTTGGTCAATGATCAATATGTTCAATGTTCAAAAATAGGCCAATTAATCAAATTTGAAAAAATCGATTTTTTGTGGGCGGTGTTATTTTAGCCCCCCACTTTTCAAAATCGATTTATTCGATAACTGTGGGTGGTCAGCAACTTTAAGTTATAAAAAATTGTCAAACTTCATTTCCAGAGCTTCATAATCATATAAGTAAGTTTTTTGGGCACACGAATTCTTGCAGCATGGAATATATTCAACCAGTCATTGATGCAATAAATTGACATGAACTTTTTTGTTTTCTATGGCACTGTACATAGAATCAACTTCCATGTAAGAATTACCGCTTTCTAAAAATGTTTGTTCAACAATTTGTAAATTAGATGTTTGCACTAAATTTAAAAAAAATGTCAAAATATTTGCGTTACTGTTTTGGCCAGCACTAGAATCCACTGATCTCTGTATACACTGGATAGTGTATTCATACAAAATTTTTGAGGGAAAAATATAGTCGTGGCCGGTACCCTCATATAACAGTATAACAGCGGTGCCAGCGGTATGGACGCTACTGGACCTGGATTTTATTTAATTTTGTTCAATATTTACAGCCGCAATGCTTGTTGACATCAACTGGCATCAAATAAATGCTCAATTACGGCAAATATCTTCAATCTCTTTTTTTGTTTGTATTTATATGGAGCGAGATATGAAGTCGTGGCCGGTAGCCTTTAAAAAATTGCCTCACAAAAACTTTTATACACTATAGGCTATTCACTTTCCAGTGTATTATAGAGATCAGTGCAAGAATCCGAAAATATTGAAAGTTCTTTTACGGATTCAGGTAATTTGCTGATGTACTACAGAATAAAAAGAACCCACTTCGCATCTCCAAACTTTCCCATTTGCCTCCGACCAAGCAAAACAAAAAGCATTATTTGGTAAATCCGATTCATATATTGGAAGGCATTAAGTCTTGTTAATGCTTTCTTCCTGTAAACTCATAGTAATTTATTTTGTCTTGCGTTACTGGTAAATCGCACTAAGTCAACTTGGTGCGTTCTTCCATGTATTAAATATGTTTTTTCTGACTTCGTGCAAAATGACACCTTACATAATTCATTAAGGGTGTCTTATATGACTAAGTGTGTTATTTCAGTACATACATATCATCGGTCTGAACCGTTTTGCATTTAAATCTTAAAAATATGACTTAGTGCCTTTGGCTTGTAAACCAACGATTATGGTTCTATGAGAGATACCATTTTTTACGGATAAATAAAATTTTGTTTTCAATAATATTGTAGATCGTACTAAATATAAGTCACATAGAAATTTTAAAAAATGAGATTTTCCCTACCGGTTTTTAAAGACTTGTATGGGAGGTACCGTTATTTGTGGTTTTAAGAATATTTTCTATTTAAAATCTGCTAGATAATATAAAAATCATGTAATGTTAAAAATGTTGGTAAACAATTCTTTTAAAACTCTCTGAAAAATTCTGTATACAAAAATTGGTCAAAATCTGTTGAACCAGTTTAGCAAAGTTAGAGCTAGTCAAAGAAAAAAAGAATAAAAATAATAAAAACCGTTATAAGTCGAAAACGAAGCGAAAACGAGAAAATTACCTCTTAAGTTTTTCGACTTGAAATGACCTCAGGAACTCATGGTTTTCTTCTGAGGCGGTGATTTCGGGACACCCTGTATATCGCAAGTAAAAAAAATTGAAATGTTTTTCACGGGTTAATGCCATCTTGCGAGGAATTTACAAATTCTCCTTGTGTAATCTTCGGTTAATATTTTCACATAGTATAGGTGATCTATAGCTAAGCTGCCATTGAGGCAAGTGTTTAAGTAGTTACTTATGAAATACCACCGCTAAGGTGGTTCTTTGATAAATAAATAGTCACATCATCTGCATTAACATGAACATTACCTACTGTTTACAATAATATCCAGGAAAATCGTTTTCAAATATGGAATGTAGATGGGGTCACAAAACTGACCCTTGTTTGACATCTGTGTTCAGGCCATATCGCACCCTTAGAATGAAAGTGACCTAACTAAAAAATTCGGCATCTTTTTTAAAACCTGGCTTTAGAGTTTATTTCGCTTTCAAAGGTCAGTTTATTGAAAAATCAGAAGATACAGAAATTTTGAGTTAGGTCACTTTCATTCTAAGGGTGCGATATGAACTTTTCTAAGTCAGTTTCGACAATTTTAAAATGGTTTCTTAAATAATTTAGAATCAGATCGAAATCAGATTGAGAATATTGAAAAAGCTTTTGAAAAATCAATCAAATGACTATTACATAGATTTCATCATGAACCACAACATTAGTTATAGCTTTATCTATAGTTGCTAGTACTACTGCAGTATGCTTTTTGAAACCCTAATTGCTATTTTGAAATCTAATTATAGTTATATCAACCCAAGTCTTCTTGAATTTATTGAACGAGTATAAATTTAAAAACTCTTGACAGAAATTGTGAAGCACTGATGGGTTTGATCTATATGAAGGATTTGTAGGACTTAATTTTTTTTTGGAATTGGAATAATTTTTTACTGTGATATTTTCTGTCGAGAACACCCAGAGGCATCAACAAATCGTTCGGTAAATTTCAATCCAACAAACAAATCTCGGCTTGGGTGCTACGTTGATATCCCGAAACGAAATCGAAACTTTTCTCGCCTCGCACTCTCAGTGTGTTAGTGCACCGGAAAAAAAATGAAAGAAGATTCACAAGAAAACAAGAGCAACGAAAGAATAATATAAAGCAAAGAAAGAGAAGTAAATCCAGCGTAAAATAAAAAGAGCCTATGAGTATCCTCACACCTAAGGGAGATAAAAGAGTATCGCAATCGAAATGACTTCTGAGTTCTGGATAGGTTTTGTAAAAAAAGCAACTATCTTAATAAAGCAACTATATTTAATAATTTATTCAAAACAATGATGGTAACCTACTCACGAACACAAAATAGGAATTTTTCTCTAGCAGAATTTCCAAAAGCTGCTAAATCATCAATCAATTTTCGCTACCACTACGAAACCATTATTAGGAAAGTCAATTCAACCCTTATGGCTTCGTAAAACACTGGTCAAATGAATTTCCTTGTCCCTAAGTTACCAAACCCCTTTATATGACGTTCGTTATAACTCAAGAATATTATACCTCCCAAGTATGGTCACTACATATCATCAAGTTCACATAAAACGTATTAAAGACGTCCAGCGCAGATTTTTAAGCTTCGCTTTGCAAGGCCTTGGCTGGTATATGATCAAATTCGCTCTGCAAGTGATACCTTATTGAAGATTAGACGAATAATTATCCTAGAAAAACTTTTGCTATTTCGGTTTGTTGAATCAAATGAGTTAAAAAGCTTCTTGTGGGTACAAGATATATAAGAGAACCTTAATATTTCCAGTCTTATATTACAAGCAGCAAGGGAGAACTGAAACAGGGCTCTTCAACGGGTATTTGGTGATGTTTGTGTTGGGGGAAATTGGGATGAAACGATACAAACGTGAACTGTATGAGCTGTACAAAGATGTGTAAGAAGTTCAAAAATCCACAACACGTCATCACATCGAGCAAATGGACAACAGTGCTCCACGCCTCCACCCAAGAGAATCCAAGTATCCATTGATACATATTCGAGGCAACAAGGACGATCGGTTAAGACTTAAGAGACCAACCCATGGAACGCTTGATCTGATGTATGAGATGAACAGCATCCGCCCCAGGAGTCGGGACTGAGGAGGATGGAAAGCTGCCGTGTCTCAAGACCTTTCATATTAATATAAGAAAGAAAAATAATATCTGGATATTTTTTTCTTTTATTTGTAATATTCAATTAAACTTTTTAAAAGTTAAAGTCACTTTGAAAGAATATTTTCTATGGACAAAAGGGCATTTTTCGGTCATGAAATTTTTATTTAAAAAAAGCTATGAAAATTTCGATCGTGTTTATTCTTTTAACATACGTAATTTAAATAGAATATGATTATTGCAAGCTTGAGGTTTGAATTAGAAATTTTTCTTTTTTTTCAATTAATTTGTTAGAACCCACTACGACATGTTCGCAACTCCTACACTTAAACTCATTTTTAAATCAATTCAATAGAAATTTCATTAATTTGGTCCAAAAAAGATAAAAAAAAAAACACAAAAAAAAAAACAAAAAATATGTTGGAAGGCGACAAAAAAAAAAAAGTCGCCTGAGCGCGTGAAAGTGAAAAATATTCCAATTAAGTTTCCCAAGTAGTTGATTCCATCAGGAAAACGACTTATAATCGTGCGAGATGATTTCGTGAATTTCGACAGACACAATTCAAAATTAATCACAATTTTGTGGCTTCTTTCACCACTTACCCAAAAGGGGGTTACCATCTTATATATAGCTTGTATAGCTGTATAGATGCCACAACACCAGCAGAGTTTCCTTCATATATATACATACCTACCTACAATTTTTCGCTCAACTTTCTCGTTTAACAGCACATAAATTGTTCCAACTGCACGTGAATATGTCACAAAATAGTTTTGTTGTTGTTTTATTTATTTATTTATTTGTTTGTTTCATTTATGTGATGTTCCAAGAGTGCTATCTGTAAACCTTAACTTAGACAGAAAAAAAAAAATCAACAATAGACCTCAAAAGAGAGGCTGGAAATATCTATCTATCTATCTATGTCTAAGATATATGAAGCTTTATATGTATAAAAATTGTCGCCAGGTTTTTTTTTTTTTTTTTTTTGCCACCGCCAACTGGCTGAAATTTAATGGTGAATGCATCTTCAAGTAACGTTTATACGGTTTCTACGCTCGCTGCCCACAAACTGGGTGATTAACAGTCAACCACTATGAGTATACTGGGAAAAAGTAACCATCTGCGTCGTCGCATATCAGCGGCGCATAGAAGTTTCTTTGCTCAGGGAGGACTTTTCGACTCGTCGTTGTCGTCGTATCTCTTGAATCTATTTAAGCGCGTAGATCGCTCCTCAAAGCATGACATCTAATTGACGCCATGCATGAGATGACAACCTAACAGTATATTTAACAATTTTTATAAACATTCATATACAATTCCATATACATATGTACATATGGATGAATATTTTGTGTGTTGTGTTGTTTTGTTTTAATTTAATTCAAATAGGTTGAAAGTCGAGGTCTTTCATTTAGTGAAAGTGTGAAGTGCACATATGTTGACACTAACCAAGACTGTCCCTACAAAAAAGGTTAAATCCAACCATATATAAGCCTTAAGTGGGTTGACAGACGATTATTTGACGCAAAAGCTTGAAATCAAAAGTGATCCTATTTATTTAATTTGATTGTAGTGGAAAGTTTTAGAATTGTTTGAGGTTTGAGGTTTTTGGTTCAATGTTTGTGGTTGGTTAATTTCGTAAAAAAACATGATCTCGAATGCTTAGACGTCAGTTCTTTATATATAATTGGCTTCTGTAAATAAATAGTTACATTTTGGTATATGTAAACTTTTGGAAAATAAAACTATTTTTAAAAATCCCAAACATCTCTCGGTCACTTTCTAAAAGGTAGACACACTAGGCGACTAGGCGTCTACTCAAACGATTTCTGCAGGAGCTGCATGGATGAGGAGGAACCTTTTCCTAGTAGGGAAAAGCTTTCCTATTCCTAGAACTATATGTGGTATCACAATGGGCCATCAATTGGTCTAAGTGTTTCGGTCTCTCCGCCGACAGCCACTTTTACCTATAATCTAACCTAACCTAACCTAACTTAACTATTCCAATGAATTCACAGTCAGAAGATCATTTGGACCAAAAAAAGGAGGTGGCGTTGCTACAAGCAGAAAAATAATTACTAACAACCGAGAGCTTTTTTCGGTGTCAAGGGTAAACGTTATAGTCGACTCGATTAAAATAAATTGTTTAAAATAAAAACCTAAAAAGATAATATTAATGCGGAGAAAATTGGTTAGAATTCGCAATCTTGAAGATCGTTTATGTTAAACGAGTAGCTTGCTTAAATCAGATAATTATATTTTGTTAATTTTGCACATTCCTGAGTAGATTCGTTTCTATGAGCGAATTAATATGTGTAGATTTAATTAATTTTGTTCTATCGAATTGACTCATAAAATTTAACAGTTTGCAGGTTGTATATTAACAATGTTTGTTATTTAATTTAACTGAGTTTTACGTTTGTTTTTAACCGATCACTTTTTTGCGTGTAGAATAAGACTCTGGTATATGCAGATTTATGTTAAAATGTCCAACCAGTGATGCCAGATTAGATTGGAACATACAAACGGTCTTTTTTTTTATATTACTGACTACTGAGAACCCAGAATGCTGAAGTGCCCCAGCTAAATTATATGAGCAAAGCGCAGGCCCTACAGGGTATTTACACCGAACCCCTTACAGTAGCGGAAATCAGAACTTCGATAAATCTACTCAAAAACAAGGCAGCTGGAATTGATGGAATATTGGCTGAATTCCTGAAAGCTGATCCCTTTACAACGGCTAGTATTCTTCACCAGTTGATACAAGCTGTTTGGGAAAACGAAACCTATCCCAGGTACTAGAAGGATGTGGAGTGATTGGTGACCTTAAGAATTGCAACAATTGGCGTGGTATTACAATTTTGTCCGTTTTTTTCAAAACTAATGGCAACCATCATTCTCGTGCGGATAAGGGTTAGAATCGAGTCTGCAATTAAGTGACACCAAGCTGGCTCCCGCAGGGGTCAATAGTGTGTGGACCATATCAACACGCTGCGTATCGTCCTCGAGCAGTCTGCGGAACTTAAATTATCGCTTTTCCTTTTATATGTTTGTGGATTTTGAGAAGGCTTTTCACCAAGTTAACCATAAGTGTATATGGAGATCACTTCTAGGCAGAGGAATTCCTCCAAAATTTGTTTCAATTATAAAGGAGTCCTATAACAAAGCTAGGTATTTTGTTTTGCACAAGGGACAGCTATCCGACTCTTTTGAAGTGCGGCTGGGTGTGAGACAAGGGGATGTTCAATAACCAATTATCTTTCTGCTAGCGATAGACGACCCATTAAGGTTGGTACAGCGGATAGAGACTGGGCATTCAATGTAGATCGTTTGAAAGGCTTAATTATTTAGACTATGCCGGTGGTATATTTCTCCTGCCAAATAATATCAGCGGGCTGAACTTGATGTGTCAAACACTGCATGTGAAAGGAGAGTCGAGCGGTTTTAAAATAAATAGCAAAAAGACAAAAATTATGCACACAAGCTGTTTCTCAAATCAGTGTATAATTGTAATTGTAATGTATACAGAAGACGCCAGTTGAAGAGGTCAAACTGTTCAATTACCATTGGAAGTAAAGTTACAGCAAATGGTGGCACGGATCTGGACGTTAAAAGTGGAATTAGTAAAGCTCGCGCTGCGTTCGGTACTCTATCGCAAGTTTGGAACTCCAGTCAGATTTTCTTACGCACTAAGTTGATATTCTTCGAATCTAATATGAAATCCGTGCTGTTCTATATGCTTGTGAAAGCTGGGAAGTCTCAGTTACCATCTCGAGGAAATTGCAGGCTTTTTTAAATCGCTATCTACGCCACATCCTTAATATTCGCTGGCCACAAGTTATATCGAACCAGGAATTATGGCGTAGAACAAGTCATGAGCTGCTGGACGTCGATATAAAAAGCGTAAATGTCGAAGGATTGGTCACTCACTGAGGAAATCAAACGATTATATTGCGAAACATTCCTTTGAATGGAATCCCGGCCAGGGTGCACGGCGCGGTGGGATGGAAGATCAAGGACAACATGGATATCAACTTTAGTATAGCAGAAGCTCAAAGAAAGACGTGGCCCCAATTAAAATATCTATAGCTGCAGACCGTTAAAGATTGGGCCTTTTTGTTGGCACCGTATGCCCAAACCGGGGTTCCAGGAATTGATGATGATGATGACTGAGAGGTATGAAAATGCCCAAATCAATTGCAGTGGACTTACAACTTTAATGGGTCAAAAATTCACAATAAATTGTATAAATATTGCCTCTAATTTTAAAAATGGAACCCACATATCAGCGCTACAATGCAGAACTAGTCTAAGTCACATTTACAAATATTTTCAAGAAGAACCTTAGTTCGTAAAATGCTGACATTCGACATTATGTGTATTCTAATATTAAAATTCTTTAGGAACTACTGTACGTATAGAAATATTCGGAATTTGTAGAAAATGCGCGGAACACAACAAGTTTCGTTATGACGTAAAAAAAAACTCATTTTTAAATTTCGGACTTAGACTAGCTCTGCATTGTAGTGACGATATATGTATGTAAGTCCACAATAATTTTCCCGATTTTTTTAAAATGAAATTTTGTATAACTAATTTTAAAAAAATTGAACTGTTTAATTTTTAAAATTTTAATTAGCAAAACCTCATGAATATTTATGCAAAGTAATTTAAAAAATAAACTCCACTGAAGCGTTTTATTGGACAACAATGCTTTGGGTGACCCATTTGAGGGTTCAAAGGATTGTTACTCTCTTATTGAGTCCTCTGTAATGCTCAATTTATTTTTTTTAAAAATAAATGTCTAAAATGCGAAAAAAAAATAATTTTCAACCATTCAAGTGGGTCAGAAATCCACATTCGATGGGTCAGAAGTTCACAAGAATTTCCTGTCGATTTTTGACTCATATAAGGTAGGTTAAAAGTCCAGTTGATTTGTGGACCTATATAACCCACATAAATGGTAAAAAAAAAGTTAGTTATGGACTTTTGTCCTATGACTCTGCGCCACATATCGCTACTTATCACCGTATTACCAGCTCCTGCTATTATGTCTATTTATAGTCGTTGTCTGATGTTATTTTGTTGAGGCAGTGTTTACTAACTTAAACATCAATGAAGATGTCTTCCTCTCCGCCGTTACTATCGAAGTTTCTGAGGACAACTTTGACATTATTCTCCGAAAGGCTCCATCCAGGAGGTCACAATTATATATCTTCCTTGATATTTCCTTCAAAATATTATTAAGCTTGGGCGCCATTTAAAAGCTAATATATTTGAAAAGTGACTTTTATTCGGTTCGCACTGCCATGGTTATTATTAATATAATTGCCTTTATGGCAATAACTTAATAAATGTCACAATGTTTTCATTTCATCATATCTGATTCTATCCAATGGTATCGATTCATCGTAAGACCTGTGAGTATGAAAATATGAAAATTATTTATTCTCCACTATACAAGCTTTACCTTTTTATTCTTTAAATTGTTTTCGTATATTTACAAACAATACTTATAAAATCGCTGCAATCATATACCGGGCGCCATTTAACTATTACGTGGCGGGTAAAAACCGATCAGATCCACTGTACTAGCGCGAAATCATAGCTTAAGCAAAATATCTATTCAACATTCTTAACCTATTGACATAATTTCAAAACCGCACGTAAAATCTAACGAATGGGGTTTTTATTTTATTCACTATGACTCCATCTAATGAATTGAAAAGCCATGAGAGCACCTCTAAGCTGCAGTAGGTATATGTATATGTATACGATTATAATTTAATTTTATTGAAAATGACGCAAAATTGTATAAAATACGTAATTATTTCTGTCCGTAGATACCTTTTTTTTTTGTTGCATTAAATATTTATTTATTTTAAGATCAGGTAGTGAATGAACCTCACGTCCTCATCCCAATGCAATTACACTCCAATAACACACATGTAAGTATTTAAATTGATTTAACACGTTACTATGATTAACTTCGTTGCCATCTTCCGATTGAACCTTCCCGTTCTCAAGATGCATTGGCTAAAAAACAGAGCAAAACAAGAAAAAAAAAAAAAAACATAAATTGATCGTCGTCGTAACCCCGCGACTAGACACACAGGCCAACATATCGCACCACATACCACTCAGAATGTGTACCTATTCATACCTATGTATAAAGTCGTTGCGAACTAAAAAGTAAAACAGCAAAAGAATTGCCCGCATGAATGGAGTTAACAGGATGAATTCATGTCGCATCCCTGGCAACCTGTTCACTTGGACATAGTTCCGTGTTCGCGGCCGCCGCTGCCGCCGCCGCCATGCTTCAGATTTTGTTTATAATGAAGATGAAGAAATATGACTGAAGCTATCTAACGTCTCTAATTATGAGTCATTAATCAATGAAATTGTCCATATGTCTGCTGGGCCTCGTTCTCGTTGCGCGAGTGCAGCATTGCTACAGGTACTCGTACCTATATGATATGTCGGATCCGAATTCGAATGCTGGTGCTGCTCTGCCGACGGCCACGACAACTTCAAGCACTATATGCGCGCGCAATAAGCATCCAGATACCACAAAACCACTTTCCTAATTCTGCTCCTCGCGCATTGAAGATCAAGTTTGTCGATCGTTGTTGGATGGACGGACCGTTCCGAATGTTTCGATACTATCCACGCCACCGCTCGCTGCACTGCCGCCAGCCGACCCATCGCCATCACACAAAGTGATGATGCGCAACTTCGAGGGGTTTAAACATACTCATATAAGCTTCATGGAGAGGAGCAGTGAAGGTTCCAATATTAAAGACTTAACTTATACCTACAGCGATAGACCAGATCGTGGTCTAACTAATGCTGGTCTTTAATGATCGCTGGAAAACAAAACATGAAGTCCTTTTGCAATAGATACACACTCCGCATTTCGATATAGTTACGTGCGGTTCGTGAGTTTTTTTTTATTTTATTTTTTTTTTTTTGACACAAGTGTAAAGCTTAGAGATGTTATGACATAAACTGTTAGTGAAGGATTCTCCACTCCATCCATATAGCTAGAAGCGACACACACACACTGTGTGCGATATCTGTAACTGTTTTAAAAAGGTATGTTACAGCGTACTTTGTATTAAAATCGAAAGTTTGAACTGACAATTAAATTAAGTTATCTGAGAAATAACAATTAGAATGTGATGACTGATGAGCATGCGAGAGTGTCTGAATATAAAATAATGTTTGAAAACCTTTACCTGCGGTGAAAGGTTTCATTCATTTGTTCTGCAAATGAATAACATGCAACTGAATTTGTTTTTATAGACAAAAATGTGATTTGTACCTTGAATTAAACTGAAATAATCCACATTCTTCAAGTGCGGTTTAAGAAAAAATCTCTACATATGTTCAACAATTCTTTTTGGATGGGATGGAACCTGTTAAACTAATAGGTATATTTTTGAAAGAAATGTAATGGTTTCAGAGTGGGATAAAAGAGTGATTTGTATTTTCTTCAAACAGACCAAAACAACCTAAAATACAGTGGAAAATTAACACGAAAAAATTGGTCAAAAACATCAAACAATATTTGTATTTATATTTATTTATGCAATAAAATCAAATCAGTGAAGAAAAACAAAAGGTTCAAAGAATTTCAAGTAAATACAAATTTAAGTTCAAGTTTATATAAATTAAATAAATGGGATGGCGCGACAGCTCGTGTACAATCGGGGCCTACTGACTTATAAGCCTCAACCATTCCTGGTGCGTGTAATTGGCTTTGGCTATTTACTTCATTCAATTATAAGATTAACAACAAAAAAAAAGTTGGGGCAAAAAGTATCACTCTCATGATGCTCTCATTTTCTAATAACGACATACATTTCGTCCTAAATGCGAACAAAGGCGTTAGGCAATAATGCAGAACGCCCAAGGAAATAACATCCAAATCCATTTGGAAATATCGTTTTATTATTATTTTGGCGTTATTTCCTATGATTTGGGCGTTATTTCCTTTTTCTGGATTTTTTTTTGGGCGATATTTCCAATTTGGAGCGTTTTTTCTTATTTGAATTTTAAAATTTTTATTTTATTACAAAAAAATTAAAAAATTGGAAATAACGCCCAAATCGAGGAAAAAAACAACAACAATTGTTCACAATTTTTTTGTGCGATATTCCAAATCGATATGGGTGTTATTTCCTTGGGTGTTATTGCCTAACGCCTATTAAGGGGTTAGCCCAGTGGTGTATTTTTTTTTTAATTTATCGACGAAAATCATTTTTCATGCGCCAATTCCACACGAAAATTAATAAAATTTTGTCTATAATTTCAAGTATTCAAAATAAAGATTAACATTTTAGGTCATAATATGGTACGAAATTTCAAAACTAGAAAAAAATGATGGTCACAAATTGGGGCAAATTTATGTTGGAAATACGTCTTAAGACAATGTGCTTAAATTAACGTTTATATATAAAAGTTATTTCAGTGACGATTATATACCAAATTTAGAAAAGCAAGTCTTAAATTTTGTGAAATGTTGCCAAGGGATATATGTTAGAACTAATTCTTGTGATATTGCTTTGACAATTTTTTATTGAACATGATGCTTGAAAGAAATATGATGGAAAATTGTTAATTTTGACAGTTTTGTTAGTTGATAACATAATTTTAAGTCACTTACTCAAAAGCTCAAAATAATTTTTTTTTGCGCCTCTATTTAAATTATAAGATCGAAAATTCAGACAGTCCACAATTGTGTAACAGCTATTATAGGCATGTTTAAGAAAATGAGGTCTCGGAGATCTCAGCAATCTCATTTACATGAACATGATTCCTCAGTAAAATTTCTCAGTAGTTTTGAGTAGTTTAAAAAACTGTCAAAATTTTCAAATTTCTATCAGATTTGATCAGATTTTTTAAATGCAAAAATGTCCTAAAACATGTGTTTGAATTGGCGCAGTGTCATGTCTACAGGTCAAAAGTGCACAATGGGCTTTTGACCCAGTCGGATGGGCCATCCCATAAGTTCAAAATTCAATTATGGATTATAAGTGAGCCATAAGACCACAAGCGATGGGTCACAAATCCACAAGGATTTCATGTGGACTTTTGACCAACTTGGGGGGTATAACCCACTCAAGTGGGTCAAAAGTCTTTTATTGACTTATGGCCCTGTGGATTTATGACCCTGCGACGCACCGCTTGACCGAGTAATTTCATATGAAAGTTATTTCAAATACTGTTATTTAGATGCCAAATATTGAAAAGCAAGTCCGAAATATTGCGCTAATATAATTTAAGATCAACAACTCAAAAACTTGAAATAAAAGTGTCATTTATTTTGTTTTAAATTTTATTTAAATCTGACAGTGGAACAGATTTAAAATAAGTGTTAGTTCATATTCTGTGTATGATTTAGGGCCAGTTTCACAGTGCACACTTAACAGAATAATTGGCACTTAATTTTTCCATTTTGGCACTTAAGCCGAGGTTTTACTACCTGAGTAAGTGGAACTTAAGTGACCAACATGGGAGACTTAAGTGTCACTTATTCCGATAAGCTTACACTGTGAAATTGGGAATTAGTTTTCCATATTCGGCAATTAAGTGACACTTACTTCACTGTGAAACTGGCCCTTACGATTTCAGAAATTGCCAACTAGCTGAGTTCAGTACGAACAAAATTATTAGACTATTCGAATATTTCAACTGTTTAATAAATAGTGGACATTTTACGGTTTTTTAATACATAACTATTAGAATTTTTAATTTGAAGTCAAATTTAAAACTAAATTATTTTAGATTAGATACCTATTTCAAGTTTTTCAGTTATTGATCTAAAATTACGTGGGCATCTTTTTCCTATCAAAAATAACAGAACTAAGTGCAAAATGTTATGAATAAATAAAAATTTCTAAAAACTGACGTGTACTAAGTTAAACCACCGCGCCGGAGAAGGTGGTGCAGCGAAGGAATAAGAACCGATGTGTCAAATTTATTCTGAAATAAAATAATACCTAAGTAAAGATTGCTAATTTAACTTTAAATAAAATAATAGTGTCTGCTAGATTTATCGAGTTTTTAAACCATTAATTCTAATTATTGGTGAATCAGCCATCAACCACCATAAAAAGAAATCTATACAAAAATACATGTATATGATCTAATGGAAGTGCTAAGTGAGGAGGATTTCAGGAAGAAATATATGTAGATTTTCCAAGGAAAATATGAGTAAACTCATATGCGGTAGTTGACGATGACCTAAATAGGGACCCAAGAGATGGACATATTTCTTCCATCAGATACATTCCATTTAAATAAATAAAAACAAAACAGAAAACAGAACCCAACACAAACAATTGAAAAATGAAAATAATTTTGACAGAAATATATTAACAAGAGAATTCTTAGGTGTGTTTGGTAACTTGAGCTTTTTTTTTTTTTACAAATTATCACAATTTCCTGTCAGAACCCATACGAAAAATACCCAAGTTTGCGAAACTTGGGGAATATTTCAAGTTACCAAACAGGTATCTTATTTATTGTATTAGATTTTCCTAAGGGATTTCTGGTAGACGTCAATTTACTATTCCACGATTATTTTGATTTTATTCATGGAAAGTTTTAACCCATAGCTTAACTCTTATTCCCTGCTTTCGTTAACTCGTGGAATAAAGGCGGAATAAGTGTTTTTTATTAATTTGGCTGTTAGAGATTAAATATATGTTTAAATAACTTAATTGCAGGTTATTGAAATCGAACAAACTTACCCAGAAGCATTGTGTAGATTTAAATAATTTTTTGTAATCGAGTTGAATCGTATAATTTAACCTGGCGAGTTTGCAGGTTGAATATTAACTGCAATGTTTATTATTTTAACTTAACAGAGTTTTACGTTGTTTTTTCTGCGTATGGCATCACTTTTATACGAAAGTAAACACTCGAACACAAATTTAAAGGCATTATATAAACATAAACTTTACTGAACTAAACATCATTTAAAAAAATTGTGAATTGAGGTGGGAAATAGAACTGTGTTAAATTGGTCACAAAAAATGTTTTTTATTAGTTTATTTGTAAAGATGACCAACAAAATCGATTTTTGTTTTTAAATCTTCTCTTTTTTTATTGCAAAATTAACAGCCCTTTTGGTATTTTATTTATTTTAATTTTATTTCCACTAAAATAAATTAACTTAAGTTAAGCTTATAGTTAATAAATACAAACTAAATATATTATTGAAAATAATTTGAAATTCAGTCAGAGTCTTCTTCAAAGCTATAGGAATATTTTTCTGTAAATTAAAAATATTTGTATGGGAGCTGCAAAAGGTTGCAAGAACTTACCTTTGATTAATAATTATATAAAGTCCACAGAATCAAAATATGAAATTAAAAAGTTTTGTCTCAAAGTTAAAAAGACGTTTTTTTTATACCCGAAAATGTACTTAAAAAATATAAATAAATAAATAAAATTAATAAATCTTTCTTTAGCGTGTAGTATTAACTTATTATTATTATTTATTGTATTATTCATACTTGAATGTAAGTTTATCAGACTTGACCATTCTTTATTCCGTCAATTTCATTGAATCTTTGAACAACAAAAACAACTTAAAGCTCAGCACCACTAATAAGGAGACTGATGATAGGGCTTGGCACCCCTTGAAATAACTATATCTCCAGCCAATAATAATTAATTAAAACGAATTATAAATTAATTCGGATACAATTGGTGTGGTATTATAACTTCAAAGATAAAACATATCGAATCACTTTACCGTTCACAAAACACACGTAAAAACAGCAGAGATCAGCTCATCGGCTGTACAATGTCTTTAATTTTTGTATACATAGTTTTTGGCTTTGATAGCTTACTGTACAAAATTAAATGGAAATATCAAGCTTTTACTACTTAAAATGAATCAACATTAAGAACTGATAAAATCCACTATGACTCCGCTTCTTGTATCACCCGCCGAAGTAAGTAAATAAATTTAGGCCCGGTGCACACATGCGTTTTTTTGACGCCGCGGTCACCGCCTTTGGGTCTTACAGTACTCACAAATAAATTGAGTAGTGCACATACACGTGCGGTGACGCTGCGTCATCACGCGTCATTCTTGCGGGAAAAAAAACTCGCAGGTTTCCGCGAGACCGCTGCGTCACCGCAGACGCTTTTGCGTCTTTCAGTACATTGTTTGTTATGGAGCAGTGCACACATGCGTCATTTTGCCGCAAATTAAATTTGGTAGAAAGATTTCAAAAATGGAAGAATTTGATATCGAATTATTTATAGGTGAAATAAAAAAGTGTCCAGAAATATGGAATATTGCTTCGGAGCCATACCATGACTGGCAAAAGAAAAGATATATAAAATACTCCTTTTATTAGCCAATGATAAACAAATGGATGTTTAACCAAATAACGTCCTTTCTTTTTAAGATCATAGTTTTTATCCACTAGTTAAGCAAAAATTACTCGTTTCTTTATATAAACCTCTATTGCTGCAAGCCAACCGCAATTTGCAGATTGAGTCCAGCGAGAAAAACCCGCATGTGTGCACTGAACGATTGCGGCACCGCAGCGGCACCTCTGCGTCACCGCGGCCTCAAAAAAACGCATGTGTGCACCGGGCCTTATAGGTACCAAGATTTTATCTTCCGAGTGTCCTCTACATCCCATCGCACTTCCTGAGTCATCAGCCTTATCCGTATATCCAGGTTTTGCACTATTCGGCTGCATGTATAGTCCGTTTAAGTTCCGGTAATGTTCCACATGGAGTTCCGAAGAAGAACAAAAGTACCTACATATAAATTTATCACAGAAAAGGTCTACGCAATACGCATATACTTTATAATAATAAGCAGCTGTCTTAGTGTGAAATTAATAAGCCTATAATAAATAAAGTGCAAACCTTAAAATATTAATTCTCATCTCATTTATTTCAATCAAACATATTATACTTAAAAAAAAAATAAATATAAAAAACAATTAAGTGAATAAACATGCAGTCATTTCGAATTCTAGTGCAGAATGATTTACTGAGATAAATTTGTTATTTAAGTCTGCACTTCGTCAAATTCCGCAGTCACAAAAGTGTCAATTTTGCTCAACATATCACAGGCCGGGCACGTGGGTTGAAATTCTTTTAAATAACATTTATATCTCAAAGCAATTGAATTATAATTACAATCAATTATCTGCGAGAATTATATATAGTTATATAAGGCTTAATGTTTTTCTATATATAATATGGCGACACGCATGCAGCTCGTAGCTCTGTAGATCAGCGGACTTAAAAATTGTACTATATGATGCTGTGCGATGGAAAAATTTAGGTGCCTCCCGACAAGACGGACGGTCTGCGCAGATGAAACGCGCGGGTGTTTGTTTTCTCCAATTGCCATCAGCCAAGGGAATTGCTAATCAGCACAAAAATTCATCACCTACGTGGGTAACTTGGTGCAGCAGCAGCAGCAGCAGCAGTAACAAACAATCGTCATTGAGAATATACCACACCTCGCTATAGCAGGGAATAATATAACATTAGATTTGCCGTAACATCCAGCAAAAAATCATTTATTTTACTTAAACGTTGCGACATCTGGTTAACGCTGTCAATTCCCGCCGAGCGGTAACAACTCTCCACATGAACATAGAGTATATTAGGCCATACCTACCCAGTTCCGAAGTATAAGTCTGATGATGGGATGAGCCCCAGCCAGCAAAACGATATTATATTCATAAAATAACAATAAATACAAAAATCAAGGCAAGTCTCACACAGCAATCTCTTGAATTCAATTACCCATCGTCATCGTCATCATCATCGCCATCGCCATCACCATCACCATCACCATCGTCAGCCTCTGATGCTGAGCCATCATGAATGAAGTTAGTCTCAAAACTTCAATCCTAAAGTCATGCGCTGACACCTACGTCAAAAAAAAAGAAGACGAAATTAATTACCACGAGTGATGTGCCATCAAGAAATCGGAAACACTTTCCATTGTAGCTTATTTTAGGTAGGTATATTATGTATGCGTTACGTTTATGGTTGCGGCTGCGCAAATAAAATATCAAATGTACTGTTTAATTTTTTTTTTTTTTTTTTTTTAATATAAAAATGTAATTTATTTGAAATATCATCTTTGCCTTAAATGGAGGCAATCAGTAAACAACATTAAGAATGCCATTTTGAAATTTGCATATAGCAGTTCTCATCTCATATAGCTTGAGAGTTTGTTTTTGATTTTCACCAATTTGAGTAAATGGTGATTGTGAAAAAGCATGTTTTTAGTTTTCTGTTTCAGTAGTTTAGAAATGAACTGAACTGCGAAACATGATGTAAAAATTGTGATCTCAGATGCGTTGTCTGAAACAGTGTAGAACCAATACAACTGTAAGGTAGCACTTTTTATCGGTTTACACTTCCTAAAGAATAAAGTTATAGCTAACACCAATACAATGTTATAAATGTTCACAAAGAGTATCTCGGTACTGTCGTTATTATCGCCAGACTTATTATCCAAGTAGCCCGTGGCGTAATGGTTTGTGAGTAAAACTGTTACGCCAAGCCGAAGGTCTTCACACAGAAAAATATAATTACTAAACTAGAGCGTCTTTCAGTGGGTTAAAAAAATGTGTTCAATATAACGTATTCAAAGGTTAAAACTACATAGTTCAATAGGTAAATTTCAACGTAGTCGACTCGATTAAAATTAATTGTTTAAAATAAAAACTTAAAAAGCTTATAATTAATGAAGAAACTTGGTTATAGGATTCTTAATTTTGAAAATCGTTTATATTAAACGAGTAGCTTCCTTAAATCAAATAGTTATATTTAGTTAATTTCCCACATCTCTGAATAGATCGGTTACTATGAGCGATTTAATATATGTTTCATTAACCAACTTAATTGGTTATTGAAACCGAACAAACTATCCCATCCAGAAGTAATTTAATAAAATTAAGCACACTTTAACCGAATCAGTGTGTAGATTTAAATAACTTTGTTTGATTGCATTGACTCGTATAATTTAACTTGGTGAGTTTGCAGATTGTATACATTAACAATGTTTCTTATTTAACTTAACCGGTGTTTACCGTTATTTTTAACCGATCATTTCTGCGTTTTGAGTTAGATGTTGAAATGTTTTTACTGTTTCTTGTAAGAAATTGACAAATCCTCAAAGAGTATTTCTTGTCATGCAAAAGTGCTTCTGCATCTTAGCCATTCGAATTCAGAAGAAAATTGTAGGTCCCCTCCATTTCTGCCAATAACATGCACACAGGTTTTTCGATAATTTTGTTTGTTCCTCAAAAATAACTAAACCATGTTTTCTATCATCAGATCAAAAAATTAGACTTTTACTTTGAATAGATTCCGACAAAGCTCAATTTTAGTGCAGATCTTCGTGTTAAGTATTTTATAAAAATTACCCTAATTTTGGACGATATTTGGTGGGAAAGTGTACAATATAGGTTTTTGTTAATTTATAGAAAACTATCAGTTTTCTTTAAAGAAATAGCAGAGTTAAAATTATAGCTCATAAAATTCTACATACAAAAATATTCATGTCGATTATGGAATCCGCAATACTGGATCCGCAGTAATTCGCAATGCAGTGCTCTCTTTCTTCTCTACTCATTTGCCGTGAAAAGAAAAGAGAGAATTGTACTGACAATCACTGCGGATCCAGTATTGCGTATTCCATAATCGACATGATTAAAACCCTTTTTTAGCAAGAGCAATAAATTCTGCGATAACGTACGCAAATGCTCCCAGTACCACTGGAATGTGGGAAAAAACATATTAAAACAAACACAGAAAAACCAGCTTAAGTGAAATCGCAAAATGTCACAGTCTTTCTTTCACTTAAGCGGGTTTTTCACTTGAACGAACCACGCTTAAGTGAAAAAAATTACATTTAAGCGGATTTAAAAATTCCATTAAGCGGAAATTTAAAGCTAGAATAAATTGAATTTATCTTTTGGAATTGCCTTGAAAAAATATCACATAGCTATCAGAATTTCAAATGTAATTTTCGTGGTGAAAATTTGATGGAGCTGAAAAATAAAAAAGAAGTGAAAGCGTTCAGCAATGTTTTTATTCTTTTTGATTCAATTTTTTTTGTTCACTTGAGATTTTTTTTTTTAGTAAAAATTATAAAATTTAACTGAAAAAATGTTTCAGGTGTCCGGGTTTTTCACTTAAGCAAATTTCGCTTGAACGGAGTGTTTTATAGCCAGTGCCATACGTTCTGTAACTCTCGCATCGACAAAATTGGTCGAGAAACGTTGGAAAATGGAACAATGCCTGTATGATTTGTTTCAATTTTCAACGTTTCTCGACTGATTTTATCGATGCAAGAGTTACAGAACGTAGGCACAGGTAATCGGTCGACAAAAACTCAGGGATGAAAAAAGTGTTTCAGATAAGCGAGTTTTTCTCCTAAGTTGATTTTACTGTATTGTAATTTTTACGCATGTCTTTCTCAAAATCTATTCCTTTTATACGGAAAAATGTTTTTAGTTTTTATTTAAAAATTGCATAGGTTACAATTTTGTTTACATTTTTTTTTTCAAAAACTTTGATAGATTGTCACCCGGTGTAGAAACTTCTTTCAAACAGGAAACAAAATATTAATGGAAATTGGAAACTAGTAGTTTTATAAATTAAAGCATTTTTTTCACAACTATTCCGGACTATTATGATCTGTTTAGACACTGTCTAACTATTTAAAAATCTAATAAATATGGCTGTGAGTTTCCTATAAGACGAGCAAAATTAAATTAAATTAAATTTGAGAATTTTCAATGAAAGGAATTTTTTAGAAAATTTTTGTTTGGTATCAATTTTAAAAATTAACGAAACAAAAAACAAAATTAATTTTTATTTATTTATCTGTTCAAAAAATGAAAAATTTCGGTATAGATTGCCTTTGTATGTATTAAGTAGAAAAAAATTTAAACTTTTTTTAAAAATACAAAATAATTTTTTTTTTTAATGTTGGTATGTATTTTATACCATGTTTCCTAACTCCATACAAAAATGATCAAATCGAAAAGTAGCCTAAATGTTGCAAAAATTATTGATTTTTGAAGTGAAACTTCTTTAGTATCGTTGTGCTTTGAAAATTTTATGAAACGACTAAGTGACACCAGAAAGAGAAATTAAAAAGCATTTTTTTTTCTCACTCGCACTCACTTAGAAAAGTAATGGTGGGGGGGGGGAAATTATTTGTTTAAATTTTTTGGCAAGAAGAGTTCAAGTGGAAGAAATGTACATATATCCATGTCACTCGCACTCAATCTATTATTCTTTCATTCACAATGAAAAATCTAGTACAATAGATAAGGGTGTTTACACATGCCCTACTGGCGCTTCCTTTGACGGTGTCAGAATAGCTTTCAATTTTTCAAAATTTCTTTCAGAATGAGTGAAATCTTAAATTCTCTTTTAATTTACTTATTTCTAATCGCATTTTAGTGATTTTTCAAAGTAAATAATTACAAAATTATAATTCTGTGAATTATTATGGAAAAATTAACATTGAACAAATAATTATTATGGGCGACTTATTAATTTGACGTTTTGGTAAGCTACTTTTCTTTTGATTTTGACATTAGCTTCCAACTATTATAGTATCACCTTTACTTCGCGTCACAGAAATAACAAATCTAGTTTATGAACGAAGAAGTCACATAAAAGTATCTGCAGTCGTCATATTAAAAAGAGAAGTGACAATTCCGAATGCACACACTGTCATTCGTCAGACAAAACTCAAAACTGTTGTAATTTTTTACAATTTTAATTTGATCACCGCGTTCTTTCCAGCTTTGTATATGATAAGACAATGCAATTCGAAGCGGCTCCGTACTCTGTTTGAACACGCCTTTCATTGTGACTTACTTTTTCCCAGTATCACTGTCTCCCTCGAATTAGAAACGAACATCTCTTTCGGTCTAAGTTTAATTTTTAGCTGCGGAAAACCCAGAGAAACCGTACTTGGGGAGAAGGAACAATCAAATTATCTAAAACTTCAAGTGAACGGATGAAGGAGTACCGCCTGAGAAAAAAGATTAAAAAAAAAGGAAAGCTTAACAAAAATTGTTAAGTTATTCAATAACTTTCTTTATTTTGAATAACTTTCTTGGAGAAATTACACACACACACTTTTTTTTAAAGAAAAGTTTTGTACACGTTATGATTTTATGAAAAAAAAACGAACACTCTATTGGCCATCATATGACTAGCTCAAATTTCAGATGGACAAAAGACATGCCCGTTCAAAGAACTTATAATGTTGTCTGTTTAAAATCACTTAACTCCGTATTAATTAATGCGAGTTAGCAATGAATTATCTATACCTCGCATGGATTAAATGCGAAATATTATTAATAAAAACAAATTAACTCTGAAATGACGTACATATTGAGATACTGTCAAGGGAAATCGATTAAAGAACTTTTTTTCTAAAAACGTTTTAAAGTTTTTTCTGTACGCCCACTCTTTCGTCTTAACTTTTTTGATAGGTATGGTAAATGATAATAAAAAAAAACAAATAAGAAATACTATATAGAAATAATATATTTTTCAAATCGCACGATTTTTACGATTGTTGCGGTTTCTGTCAAAAGTATGTTACTAACTTAATTTGTCGGCAAAGTTCATGATTAGTAATTACTAAATTTTGTTGCATTTATTTCTAGGGCTAGCTCCGAGACAAGAAATATCTCAGTCTAATCTCGATCTCGTTTAGTATATGCTGAATTTTACCTTTTTAAAAAGATCATCGTCAAATAATAAATCCGAAGTGATTTGCGAATGGACCAACCCATCTTAACATCAACTTTTAAAGTTCACATAATATAACTATAATCCGTCCAGTGTTTTCATGTATAAGCAACATTGAAGTTATACTCCTTTAAACTAACATAGTTGATGTAGAGCGGAAATGAGGACATGATTTTCATGTCACTCTCGTGTAACTTACTATATATACTGTATACACGTACCTAGTTTCAATCCAAAGAGCATTCCTTCGAAAACATGTCCTCTCCACTCATAAATATCCAATAGCCAAATACAAATTCCGTTAGCCTCTGTGACGTTCCCAGGGGTTCCATCTTCTTCCAATTTTATATACAACAAGCTTCGAAGTGCGCTATCTGGAGTTTGCATCCCTGACTTACATCCACTAGCCATCATCGCTATATACCAATACCATCATCATCGTCATCATTGCAGAGAGGCAAGTGGAGATTGGGGAACTTGCAAAGCACGAGAAGCACGAACAAATCTTGTAAACCTTTATTCTTGCATTTTTCATAGGGATTCTTATAGAAATAATTTTTCCTCTAATGTTACCACGAGTGGTTGTCTAGTTGTGCGCATCCGTATACTCGTACCTAACCTAACTATATACAGACAGGACAGGATGGGGCTGCGACGCTGATGCTGAAAGTGGTCATCACCGTTGTTGTCATCCCAGAGAGTCGGGTCATCTCTTGAAAAAAATATCTCCGTTTGAATCTGAGCTATAAGCTGAGTTGAGCTGAGAGAAGAGCAAACCACATCATTGCCATGGACTTGGAGTTAGGAACTTGGACATTATTTGCCAGCAGTTTAGTCGCCTGATGAAAACGACAACGATGGAGGCGACTATAGGCAAGACGCCGCCGCGCCGCCACCGTCACCGCGACAGATCGAAATAGTTACTGGCTCTTATAACTGGAGAGAGAGGTCGAGGCTCAGGCTCTGCACGTCTCTGTGGCCAAAAGAGTTACAAATGGTTCAGTCGCCACTCCACTTCATGCAACACAGACAAAGTTCGCCAATCCATAGAGACAATTTGACGTGAAACTCAGGAAGGTATATATTTGTTTTCAGGTAGATCGTTTATACCATGCGAGCCTGAGCTTAACCATTGCGAGAGGAGAAAAAGAAGATGAAGAAGGTGCTGGCCGGTATGACTTCTTCATCACGTACTGGGACGCGCCGCGCCGCTTATTGTGAACATTTGGTCTGCACTGTGTTTGCGCACTTGCAATGTTGCAATCATCTTTCAGGAAGGTCTCCCATTATGTAACACTGTCTGCTGCTGCCAGTGAGAACGATGATGATGCGGAGAGACTTTAAAAATAAGTTTTAAGCTCACGAAATAATTGTATATCGACCACTGGCTCAGCGCCAGTTTATATATCTGTGTATAAGAATTCAGAAAGAGCAAACAAATCTAAAGGTTGTTTTAAAGTTTATTAAAAAAAAAACGAAAAAAGCAGATTTATTTTGTATTTTATAAGAAGTATCTAAGTAGTTTAATAGTTTAACTTAATATTTTGCAGCCAAAAATGTTGATTAATAGTTTGATGATCTAAATAACCTTTTTTCTTTGTTGAATAACAAATATTTCTCTAAGCTTTTCGGTGGGTTAAACCATATGCATTAATTATAGCGTAGTCAAGGGAAAATAGTTCACAACGTTAATTCGAACGTATTCGACTCGATTAAAATAAATTGTTTAAAATAAAAACCTAAAAAGGTTATATTAGGCGTTTTTCTTTTTTAGCCCCGAGCGGGGCACAGAGCGGTCTCTGAGCGAATAGAGCTCACTCCGAACAGAGCGTGACCTGAGCGCACCGATCTATTTCAGAAACTCAATTGAGCACTGAACTCTCATATGCTTAGTAATCTGTCAAATTACATGAAAATTGTATGAAGTTAGCCGCGCTCAGCTTTGTGCTCGGTCATTTTTTTCCGAGCTCATCGAGCGAGCCCCGGTCGAGCTCTGAGCGCTCCGAGTTAAAAAGTAACATAGTTTTCTTTTTTACAGCTCGGTGCCACGCTCGGGGCTAAAAAAGAAAAACGCCTATTAATGGAGAAACTTGGTTTGAAGATAGGATTCGCAAGTATTTCAATTCGACTATAGCAATACATTGTAGGCAATATTTTGGAGAAATAAACTTCTTATTTAAATTGAAATCATAGGTTTGAAGCAGCAGCACAGTTGTCAATTCGCGCTCTTAAAAGTAACAGAAAATTTAAAAGTTGCAATTGATAAAGTTATATTACTTTCCTGGTAGGTACAGCTGGATTTTTCAAAAGCCTTCGATACAGCAAACCATAATAAATTAGTAACTTAACTACGAACGTTTTCCAATTCTCCTCATCAGCATTAAACTTAGTTTTCTCATATCTTTGTGGTAGAAAACAGGCCATCGTTATAGAAGAGAAAATTTTCAACTTTATAGCAACTACATTGGGTTTTCCACAAGATTCAATACTTGGCCCAATTCTGTTCACTTTGTTTAAAAATGATCTTCCTACTTATAACACACCCACTCCAGGATCCAGTCTCATAACAACAAAAGGTAAATGAATTTATCGAGCTGGTCGCAAGCACACTATTTCTCTGGCTCGTCAACTTACTGTAATAAATTCTCGGACGATAAGGCAGGGGGGTCCTTCCGTAACCCGATTATCGTCAGACGATATCGTTTGAGCGATAGTGATGTCTTCATAGGCTTCACGTAAGTCGATAATCGTGGAAAAGGTGACTGTAGTTGAATGAATGAGTTGCCACTGTAATTTGACACCTTGTGTGTTATCTGTTGCATTGAAAAATTGAATATATTTTCGGGCAAGCAATTTTCGTACGCTATTTGTTGTCAGTCAAAAACTTTCTCCATGTGCTAATGCTCTTTGGGGGAGCCCATATGCATCCAACTTTGCAAACAAATCAATCCCCAATTTGTTGATTTCATTTTTGAGTTGGACGGAGTTCGGCGTACATCCCCTGTACCTACGTTCTGTAAATCCTGCTTCGTTAAAATTGGTCGAGAAACGTTGAAAAATGGAACAAAAGTCATACTATTTGTTTCAATTTTTATCGTTTCTCGTCTGATTTTGTCAATGCGAGAGTTACAGAAAGTAGACTGTAGACACTGGCCAAATCGGGATGTTCATCCATAAACGGAGTTAAAATCGCAATTTGAAATTGCGTGACTGCCCTATTAACTAGTATTTGCATTTATATAACTAAATTTGTAAAAATATATCAAAAAACAATTTACATTTAAAAATGATTTTTCTTTACTTTCAATCAGCCCCAAAAACATAACAACAAACACTAAAAATGCATTTTATTGACAATTATGACAGCCAATTTGATTTTTCAACTACAACTACACCAAAAGCTCTTAAACTGCGAACGATAGACGAGACGATAGTTGTCGAGTTACGTTAAGCGAATAATGGACGATCTCGTCGACGGTTATCGTTTTGACGATTATCGTTTAGTAAATTACGGAATGACCCCCCAGGTATTTAATCATCTTAGCAATACAAAAAAGAATCTATTAATTCAAAATCGAATCACATAGTAGATTTCCGAAAAGTTTGGCGACGGAATACTACCGAATACTCTTTATGGTAAGCATCTAAATGCCTAAAAAGACCGTAAATTAAAAATTCGCTCACAAGACGCAAAATGGAATGCAAACCCGAAACAGAAAACTGAACTCTTCGCGGAGAATATCTCGAACTTACATTTTGTTGATAGAAACGACTAATTGGAAGCATGAGTGCCAAAACAAGCTATCAAACAAAAAAGCACCTGGGTATGATCTATTTAATGCTCAGGTTTTGAAAGAAAATTCTAATTGTAAATACACGCATGCCTTAAGCTCCGATATGTGCCATATCTTTGGAAAATTGCAGAAGTCATTGTTATTCCTAAATCCTAAGCCACCAACAGAAGTAACTTCTTACAGGCCAATATCGCTTGTACCAATTATGGCTAAATTTTTCGAAAAATTGCTTCTGAAAAGTCTTAGAAAAATAATAGAAGAAAGAAAACTTATTCCAAACTATCAGTTTGTTGTTGAAAAGGCACTTGAAGAAAAACAAGTATTTTCCTTTCTATATCTAAATGTTACTCAAGCCTTTCACAAGGTTTGGCATTTGGGAATTAAGTAGAAACTGAATAGAGATCTTCCAAGGTAGTTCTACGAAATACTGAAATCCTATGTTACCAATCGACTCTTTAGAGTACGGTACGACCAAGATTATTCGGAACTTAATAAAATTGAAGCCAGTGTACCACAAGGAAGTGTCCTAGGACCAACACTGTATTTGTTACATACTAGGGATATTTCAGTAGACAACAATGCTATCATGGCCACATTTGCAGTTGCAGACGATACTGCCATTTTGGTGCCTGATAAATGTGTTGTGAAGGTTACAGAAAAGTTGCAAAATGCAACCGATAAAGTAAGAGCCTGCGAGCAACAATGGCATATCAAACTAAATGGAACAAAATCAACTCATATAAACCTTACAAACAAAAATATTATTGATGTTCCAATTTTAATTAACACTAAAGTTGTACATTACGCTAATACTTCCAAATACCTTCAAAAAGAAAACAGAAGAATTTAACCTAAAATATAGAAAAATGTATTGGTTACTAGGTAAGAATTCTGACCTATCTATCCAGAACAAAATAATGCTATACCACCAAGTACCATGAAACATGTTTGGAATTATCGCATCCAATTGTGGGGCTGTACAAAGAAAAAAAAAATTCTCAAACCATCCAAAAATTCCAAAAACAAAGTCTTCGTGGAATAATAAATACCCCTTGGTATATTAGAAATAGTGATTTACATATGCGTGATTCTCTACCAACGGTGGTTTTTTAAATAAAAATGTTGCTAAAATTAAAAGTCATTGAAAATTAATTTTTTCAATTTTATTTGTCTTTAAATTAAATCTGTAAGAGCATTTTACTACAACTTTTAAGGAACAAAAAATATCGTAAAAAAGTACTAAATCTCGAAGACATGGTGCGCGACACTGATTTTTTATTTTTGAATTTTTATACATTCTTACTCTTTTTAATATTTTTGGTGAGTTTCTAAATTCCCTCAAAACGTTTTCAACTTTGAAAGGCAATGTTTTATTCAAAATTGTACGTTTTTTAGTTTTTGAAATTTGTTTTTTTGAGGTTGGAGTCTTTATTTGTATGCTAGGTTATAACTACACATTTATTGCACGGATTCGTTTTTATGTTTTGTCCAAAGTATTGGTACCATTCTTAATAAACAATAAATTAACAAGATTTTTAACAAAATTGCTTGAAATCATTTAATTTACAAATAAATATACCAAGGTACTGACATTTAGGCTTTAATATAACCTAATATCTCAAAGCTTCTGAAAAAAAAAATAAAATCCGTTATAATTTTAACTTATATGATTTTAAAAGAAAATACAACATTCTAAAAATCACCCCAAAAATTTCATAACACGCTTGGATAACACTACCCAGCACTGGCAGGTAATTAATTGTGACACACGATTTTGGAATAAAAACACTCTTACAGCAAAATTACGTTAGTAAAATAAATTGACTTTTGTTAACAATAAATAAATAGTGCCTATTTCAAACGGTACCACACAAATGCCATCAAACTTAAAACAAAATGGCGGTTCAACGGGAAATATTTCGAATTCAAAAATGAAATTCGGGGACACAATTCAATTATTATTATTTAATTTGAGAGCAAATATTTTGACTTGATATTTTCAAAATTTAATCAAGCAACTATTGTACTCAAACTTCTCTGAGAACAACATTTTTATTCAACGATGTATTTTAATAGAAAATAGTAGATTTAATTGGAAAAACAAGGATGGGACATCCCAGGGTACTGACATTTTGCGTATACTTCTCAAGTCAAGGGGAAAGGGTAGCAAATTGTAGTACAAACTTATTTCCACAATTCAAACCAGAAATTCATAAGAAAATTTCATATTAAGTTACAAATAAAGCCCTAGACACAAAGAATCACAGTTGGCAGAGAATGACCCATATATAGTGACCCACAAATAGAAATGGTTACAGAAGTAGTTAGAAAATACGCTGTTTCACATAATCAGGGATTGTATAGTCATTCTAACTCCGAGATGGAGACTGTCTTAAATATACGAGACAATATTTGGAGACTTACAAGAACCAAGCCTCAAGAGCTAATAAGTTAGTTTAAAAGCGATGGGAAAGTATTAAAACTTTAAACATCCCCCAGGCCCCAATGAGATTTTGTATTTAAGAAATAAAAATCTTTTGTCGATCATTCATAGATTGGTCCCATGAATGAAAGAATACAAGATTACGCCATTTCATTTTTTGTCTTCTTTTTCTGACGTCATTTGAGAAGAACAAATTTTACAGCCGAGGATATTTCGTGCGCGAATAATAAGAACAAATTCTCATCATTTTATTTAAAAAAAACGTAAAATTTAATTTTTTTTAACAAATTATTATTATTCGCGCACGAAAGATCCTCGTTTGTAAAATTTATTCTTCTCAAATGACGTCAGAAAAATAAGACACAAAATGAAATGGCGTAATCTTGTATTGTTTCATTCATGAATTGGCCCTGATTTCCCGGTGGTTTTAGCGCGGTACAAGTCTCAAACTACTTGGTACCGAATATAGCCAAGTGGTTTTTGAAGATTTCCACCTCTAGACCAAAAAGAAAAAAAAAATACGTTGAATAAATAAATACTAAATGTGATGGTACCAGCCACCCCTAAGACTATACTTTTCCCATACAAGATCTCATTTAAAATTTTACGTATGTATACAAAAATCTATTAGAAATATTTCTTTCTTTTTAGAAGAAAGATTATGAAACAAAAATCAACACAAGAAAATAAATTATCCTAGTTGTTTAAAGAAGATGTCATGTTAATTTAACATTAAATTTTTGGAAATACATTTTTTTTAAAGATTTTGACATGACCGCAGTGCTAATTTTAATCAAGTTCATGCCATTTTAACACCATATCTTGTAAATTTAATTTTTTCAAATTTTATTTTATTATAAAAAAAATCAATCTATAACTAAAACACGTTCCAAAAAAAGTTCACACCTGTTAATAAACAAATGATTGCCTATTAAGGATTACGAATTCAACCAAATACTTATTTCAACAGCTAAAGCGAAACAAGCCAAATGAATTTTGTTAAAGAATTGTGACCCATTTTTAAGTAAACTGGATGATTGTCTTAAAATATATGCAGGAATGAATAATCTTTTTAAACTAATTTTGAAAATTTCTTAAAGCGGTTGTCCTTTTAATATATTATGTACTAACGTATAACATCTTTTAATGTGACCTGCATTTTTTACTTTTTTAAAGTTTCCCTGCTTCACACGAAAACCGGTGGCGGTGGTGTATAAAACACAGCTTAAAATCAGGAAGTTACAAAGTAGCTATTTCACGAAAAATAGAGCACGATGATGGGCTCAACTCGTAATACCATCATCATGTTAAAAAAGAGGTCCTCTGAGCATTGCATGTCCCTAAACAAAAAGCTCAGCTGTATTTACATATCCCCATCTATAATATAGTGGCTACTACATCAGTATACATGTATTCGTTGGTAGATATATACAATCAAATTGTATGCTATCAGCAGAAGCTATACTCTCGACGAAATATCTTAAGACATGTTCCATTCACCTTATCCCATCGGTGCAGTGGTGGTGTACTATGCTCACCTTCAATTTTGTTTGTTTTGTCCTAAGTACTCTGTTTCTATACCATCATTACCATTTAACCATCTAAAATAAAAAAAACTACAAAAACAACAAAAATATAAAAAGCGACGAAAGCAATAATAACAAAGTTCAACACGAATTACTACCAAATTTGCAAACGTCTTGGCAATTCATCTCTGTCCGTGTCCATGGGCGCACTCTGTGGTGTGGAGGAGTAAGTAGTCGGTATGGTCCGCTCCTATATAGTACAGTGCTAGTCGCGCAACTTGTTGCACCCCGGCCCTCTTCACGAAAACTATATAGATATACATAGTGTGTATAGTGTAATATGTATATGATAAAAAGGTATAGTGTCCCCGCAATTCCCCTCGAAAGCTGGCCATATGTTTTGGAAAAAATAACTCACGACCATTCAAGATGTGTTCATGCCGAGATTTGTGTGATCAGTGTTTACTGTTCTGCTCCATTCCATTTGCAGTTGAGTTGGATCTTCTTTATTTTATTATTTTTTTTTTTTGTTCCAAAGTCTTGGGCTTATACTATAGCTGGCTGGTTGGTTGGTTAGCTGGCTGGCTGCTTATCGTGAAGTTCCTTTCTCTGAACATTAACTTAAACGAGTGTCAGCCTCGCATCCAGTAGAGTACCAGAAGATGTTTCCATTTTATTTTAAAAGAAGTTTAAAATCATTAAAGTTATGCTCTCGTTTATAATACATACACATACATTATTGGTATAGATATGATGTCCTTGTTTTTTTTTTTTTTTTTTTTTAAATTGAAGAATGCTTTCATGTTCATTAACTCATTTTTACATAATTATAACTTTCAAGCTATATGTTAGACAACTTTGAAATTTAGCTCTGTTAGATGGTTGCTGTCAGCTACTATACTTCGCAGAGACGCTTAAGATTACGTCACGTTATAATTTTGATCACTAAAATATGAGCCCCTCTTGAACCTTAGCCAAATAAAGATTGATAATTCGTGGTAGGATATTAGTAACTCAACTGAAGTTGCTTGTTAATGTACCTTGATAATTCAGACTTGGTTTGTGATTGCAACATTTTTTAGCTTCTATAAATACAAAAGACCTGACAAAAAAAAACATGACATGTGGTGCAGAAATAGTTTTGAAGCAATTGGAACTAGAATTAGAAAATTTTTTACTTTTTGCTTGTACCTTAGGGGCCAGTTATAGCCTTCATTGAAACTCATTATTGAAAATTTAAATTTTAAGTTTTGAGACACTTATAAATGGCGTTTTTCTTTTTTGGCTCTGAGCAAAGCTCTGAGCAGAGGTTGAGCGATCAGAGCTTAGCTCTGAGGAGATTACGATCAGATCCCTCAGATTTAATTATGAAACACACTTGAGCACTGAACATGTCTTATGCATAGTAATCTGTCAAATTACATAAAAATTGTATGAAGTTGGCTTCGCTCAGCGTTTTGCTCGATTTGCTCGGTCATTTTATTCTGAGCATACAGATCATGCTCCGAGCTAGCTCAGCTGGAAAAAGGAAACACGACTTATATGCTCTAATTTGTCTGAGGTAAAAAAGAAACATAGAATAAATTTTTGACAGCTCGGTGATCTGCTCTGAGCTAAAAAAGAAAAACGCCAAAAGAAAAATCAGTGATTATTTTGATGCCAATATAAAGCTACAGACTTAATTATTAGTTTTTGTCAAAAACAATTTTCGTTTTGGCCCAAGTTAATTATTGAAATCTTAGAATTCTTTTTTTTTTTTGTGAAATGTTGGGCCAAAATGAAATATTTTTTTGACTCGAAACAATAATTGAGTTATCAGCTTTTATACTGGCATCAAAATATTTACTGCTTTTGCTTTCAAAGTGTCTCAAAATAAGAAATTAAAATTTTCAATGATGAGTTTCAATGAAAGCTATAACTGGCCCCTTAAAATTAGTTTACAGTTCGCATGCGAAAAAAAAGTTTAACATTTTAAAATAATTTTCATGTGATTTACATGTGAGTAAATGTAGCTCCTCAAATTTTGGTGGAGTCAACATCATATAAAATTCAAATTCTATTTTTAAGCTACGACTAGATGCTAATGGCCGACGCATTGACTATATCTGACATCAAATTTGTTCCCAAAAGTGTCAAGACATGTGATCGCTAACGCAGAATGCTGTCAATGGATTAACCACTGCGTTGACACTTATTTTATGGTCAACGCGTTTTTTTTTTAACATATCACTTGCTTATAACTTCTTAAAAAAATAAATAAATGCTGCCGACTTAGAAGTGGTCTGGCTACTCAGTTAAGAAAATGTTTATTTTTAAATTTGTATTAATTTCAACAAACAAAAGACATTAGATGAGAGATTTTATCCGTAATTATTGGTCAACGCGTTGAATGTAGTAAAATTGACAGAATGCTCATCCGGGCGCTGACTCATGACTGTATGAAATTTAAAAGTTTAAAGTTTGATCACAGTCTGTAATATAGCAGCGAAAAAGTCACACTGATTTAATATTTAAACTTGTTGTGTGATCGTCAATTATTTAATTTTTAAAAAAATCTGATAAAATGAGCGTATACCCAAAAATCGCGTGATTTTTGTACGATTATTTAATCAGAATAAAAAGCCTCAGTCTTAGCACCATTTTTCATTTTTACATCAATGCCATATTTAGTCAAAAATGGTTAGAGTTCGTGTTGTAAAAATAAAGGACCATTTTTCATAGTAACATTTCACCCAAACTACAAAACGAAAGAGGACCTTAAATATAAATTGAAAATTGTATTTTATTTAGGGCGTTTTTCATTAACTTTGGGAAGATTTTTATTTGCGACATTTATGTTAAAAAAATCTTTCTCAAGATATTTGCTCAAATTTTACTAGAAGAAGACGAAAAAATTTGCTGTCGCAATTATGTCCACCTGGCACCTATACATATCTGTCTTTTCGCCTAAACGGATTAGGTCAATTTTCTTGAAATGTGGTATCAGAGTTTCTTGGGCTTCCCCGACACGATTTTTGTCATTTTTACTTGCGATTTGTGGGTACTTTATGGCAAGTTATGGATTCGTAAAAACAATCGAACTCGGGATTTTGATCAAAGTTTAAATTACGATGATAGAAAAGTCGAAAAAAGTGGGTCTCACAATTCTGTCCGCCTGTCTGTCTTTTCGGCTGCAGCCTAAACGGGTCGTTCGATTTTCTTCAAAATTTTTTTCATTTTTTCAAGACCAAAAATAACGGTACCTGCCGTACAAATTTTCTTAGCAAAAAATGAAAAACTTATTTTTCTCAAAAACATGCCCACAGCTTTAAAAAAAATTTTTTTTTTACAAAAATGCAACCATTTTATAAATTTTTTTTCGAAAAATGGTTATAAATGGTACCTCCCATAGAACCATTTTTTTGATTTTCGATTTAATCAAAAACAGTTAAATTGATATTGATCAATTTTTTTATGGAGAATGTTTGAAAAAGTTTTAAAAGTTTTGTATACTAAAATTTTCAAAAAACATTTTTTTTTAGAATATAAAAAAAGATTCGAAAACGACTAGGTCAATTTTTATTAAAATTGGCACCCAACATTTTTTTAACATTATCTAGCAGATTTTAAATGAAAATTATTCTTATAACCAAAAAAAAAACGGTACCTCTCATATAAATGTTTAAAAACCGGTATTGACAATCTCATATTTCTCAAAAACGGCTCCTACGATTATGAATAAAATTTTGGCATTAGGTCTTTTCGCCCAAAACCATAACGCCCAAATCAAAAAATGTCGTTACGCCAAAAAATGGTCACAGAGTCCAAAAAGTCAACAAAAAAGTGCCAAAAACATAAATGGAATGTCATAACGCCCAAATTGTTTTTCAAATAAAAGAACGCCCAAATCGTTAATTTTCATTTCGCCCAAAAGATTTTCATACGTTATTATATATTTGAAAATAAGTTTTGGGAACTATGACATTGATTTTGGGTTTTATGGCATTTTTTGAATAATTTTTTGGGCTATTTGTCGATACTTGGGCGTTATTGCATTTTTATTATTTTTATTACCTTGGGCAAATGTACCAAACGCTGATTTTAAATTTTAAATTCAAAATACCCAAAAAAATGCCTTAACATCCAAACCGTCGGTAATATTGCCCAAATCGTACAACAACAAAATGTTAATAAAGTTGTTTTGGGTGCTATAATATTTTTAATTTGGGCGTTATGGTTTTGGGCGAAAAGACCTTATTGTGTGAACTTATATCTGCACGATCTACCATATTATTGGAAAAAAAAAATTATATATCGTTTTAAAATGTTACCTCTCATAGAACCTTTTTTTGATTTTCGACTATCTCACTATCAGTTGAACTGATTTTAATAAATTTTTTTGCACAAAAGCTTCAAATAAGTTCTAATAATATTGCAAAATTTCAAAAAAGAATAAATTATATTTATTTTCAAAATAGTTTCCAAAACTATTTTTTGAAAATTCCTTATTTCGAAAATGGGTAGATGATATTTTTTTAATTAATTTTTAACTCCGCATTAATAAAAGCTAAAAAATTGCTAACCATTTTTGTTTAATTTTTTCAAAATTTTATATCTATTTTAAAAAAAAACCGCTTAAACGATTTTCAATTTTTTTTTTCTCACAAATTGAGATTTCCTTAAGAAATCGGATGATATACATCGCATTGTTGTCAAAACAATTTCAGAGGTTGTTGAATCAATTTACATATGTTTAATTTCATATTTTTTTTACAACTTTTCAGTCGAAACTGTAAGTTCCATCATACATATTTTCAACACGGTGCTATATTGTTCATAAATAAATGTACCTGAATGCATAATACTTCCATAAACTTAACTACGTTTTAAGCAGGTGGTAGACAACATTAGGCTCCCATAACTAATTTATTTCTTTTATAAGATAAAATATAGTTTCTGATATATTAAAACTTTAAAAAACACAGTGTGATCGCACATAAGAGCAAGTTCGTGCAACCTAACATAACATGAAAACATTTACTATAAAACATTTACTATAGGTACGCACAGACTATGGTGTCATACAAAATTAATTTCTTCTAACTTTCCGCATAAAATTATCTTTTTTTGTTTACCTAACCACCAAACGTTAAAATATTAAAAGTCATTTTATTGGAAAGACTGAGCAAAAATGATTTTTTTAAATAAAAAACACGAGCTTTTATCTTTAAAAAAGAACTCTTTTCCACAAAAATCATAATATTAAGAATGCAAAACAAATCGATTTAGGTTTTTCAATTAAGTTTTTAACACACTGTAACCTTAAATCGCCTTGTATATCATTTCAAGTTCCAATTCATGCTAAATTGCTTGTAAAGAATTACTTTATATTCAAACCACACAAAAAAAATAAAAAAAAATAAAAACCAGGATTAGATTTCTTTGAACAATTAAATAGAAAAAATTACGTAGGCTTACAATGCATATACCCTCAAGAGCTAGAATACATATACACACACAATCCCAAGGGATACTGCAAATGGTCAACCAACAAAACATTGAGCTCTATAAGGTCAATCAAACCTCAAAAGGTCATTACCATTCTGTGCGAATATTTTTTTCCCCGGTTACATGCATCAATTCAGCAATAAAATGTACAGCTGCCCTTGTGTGTATATACTGTGTATAGTATTATATCGTTGCAGGATATTCGGTAAGCATCACTCTCACTCTCAGATTAAATGATTCGCATTTTTTTCTACAATTGATATATTTTTTCCTATTCAAATATAGAAAATATACGAAAAGTAGGAAAAGAGACTAAAAATACATCCTGAGGGTGCGATGTTGATGCTTTAAATGCTGATTTTTATGCTGCGGTCTGGTCAGATAGAAGATATCTTGGGCATAGCATTAATTGTTGTGGCACACGTCATTTACATACATAAATCGTCCGATGGCGACTATCCCCTACCAAATCGATGAATAAATAATTAATGCGGTGGTGGTGGCCGTTGTCGTGGTAGTGAAATTGTAGGTTTATTTGTGGGATTGTCAAGGATTCTAATATTGTTTTGCAATATTTCTATGACAACTTGTATATTTTTTTTTTTTTTGGCTCGTCGTTGTTTAACGAGCAAGGCACGAATCGTCCAAGGATCATGGTTCCTCCTATGGTAACGTATGTATAGGTATAGTATTGTTTCTTTGTTTTGCCCTTTGTCCTTGGCCGTCGCTAATCAATGTGTCATACACATGGGAGGAATAATATTATTCATATAAGTTTTTTGTTCCCACATCAGACTTTTTGACTTTTGCCAACTTAAAATACCAACCTCAGTGTAGTCAAAGGCACAAAACAAACCGCATCACACTTTTGAAGTTCATCATCATCAATATGATGATGGAAAACCGTGAAAAATTTCATTGATTGATTTTAGAAATGAAAACTCACAGTGATTGGCATGGACATTAGAAACACCGGCATCTGAAATTACAGCAGATATTGCACAATAGTGCTGGTATATTATACGTATATTGAAAAATTCATATACATTCATTCTATACATATAGGCAATTTTATGCAATTAAAACCATGTCTAAGAATAAAAAGAATTCACAAGAGATTATAGCTATGTCATTTGGATTGGAAATTGTTCATTTTTGTGTATAGAAATTAAGGAACAAAGAAGGAAATTCAAATTAATGAATCAACGAAATTTAAAATCTGTTGCTTCTCTTTTGAAAGATTCTTCAAATGTGGCAGAATGTCAAAATAGAATTTAAATCTTCAACTTTCTCGAACTTCTATCAAATAAAATTTTAGTATTCACAAATTTTATAAAAGTATTGGTGATTCAAATCTAAAAATTCAAATTTTAGGCTGGCCATTTTGTTGCTCCTGTCGTTCAAATTTTAAATTTTAAAGTTGTGGGTAACGCCTAATAGTGGTCCTCATAGAACACACTTTTATCAAACAGAAGGTAATTAAAAAAAGTTGCACCAACTAGTCAACCCAAATACTTGGTTCGAATTTGCCCCCTCAATGCAAGATTTTCTTGTTGTTTATTTCCTTCTTGTAATTGCTTTAAATTTTTCCTTAACTCGTCAATCTCTCTTATTTTTTATTTTAATTGTTTAGATATAGTTAGTTTGTTTCTAGTTAATTATACGCAGTGAAAATTTAAATTCTCCTTAAATTCCAGGACTATAAAAATAATAGTAGGTAGGTATTCAAATTGGAAAAAACAAAATTAATTGTACAAGCTACGTTAGTTAAATGAATGTTATTTTGTTTTCCTAATTCAAAATTATTAAGAATTTAAAAATATTATTTTGAAAAACTATTCCTTAAATCAACTTAATTTTGAAATAATAGATTAAAACAAATCTATACCAAATCAGTTAAGTCGTTAGCAAAAATATCGATATAAAAAGGAGAAATGTAATTGAAAAAATATTGTCGTTTTTGAGAATAATAATCTTTTCTTTTCAAAAATGTTCGACTTAAAATTAGTTTTTAAATAAAAAAAATAAAACAAACAAATAAGTCACAGTCTTAAGATATCACCACGTAGTCTTAGGATACCTCCACGTACTTCCTGTAGGCATCTGACCAGCGTTGCCACCCAACAAAAAATTTGCGTGCCACATTTTCCAAAACACAGCGCCGTTTTCCATATTCTTCTATTTTGAAACAATGCGAGATGAAGCGAAAATTAGAAAATTACTTCTGCTTAGGTGGTACGATTCAATTTATTCAATTTATATTTATTTGACTTCAACTCATAATTCTTTTAGTCTAGGTACAACCGAGTTGGTATAAGCATCAACCAAAATTAACGTCTTAGAAGGGTTCGACAACATCTCACTGAGGCGAGCCCACTGTCAAAACTGTGTGAAACGCATTTTGGAGTTGGTGTCACTTGAATGTAATTAAATTTGTTCTATTTATTTTGTTAAAAACAAAACCATCTAGAAAGTATATTCGTGTTTTATCAAAAAATAAAAATTGCTGACAATTTTTTCACGATTTGAAATTTTTTTTATCAAATTTCGTCAAAATTTACTTTATTTTAATTTTTAGTAAAATAACGGAAATCAGAAAAGCGACCGACACGACGTGGAGTGGTGCCATATTGCATTTTGGCTCGTGCCATGAGGAAATTATCGTTCCAAAAAATCACGATCGTGTAACTTTGGTAACGCTACATCCGATACGAGAATTAATTTTTTGGACTAAAATTTACAAAACGGCTGAACACTGCGGTTACTGTGATGTCTCAATCAAAAATTACCCATTTTTTTAAGTAATTTTTGTTAAACAATATATTTTGATAAGATAACCATAAAAAAACGAGAAGCTTCCCTTTATTTATTTAACTTGTGTAACCTTATTTTTTTAATTCAATAAAAAATATTAATCCCTCTAACTTTAACTTATTTTAATATCCTGTGAAAATTCGACTTAGAAGAAGTCGACTGTATATTCTTAAATTAAAAAAAAAAACTATTTTTTGATTTTTAATAAGTTGCCAATTTTTTTTTTAAACCCAATACTTGGAAATCACTTTGATCGAATTATTTTAACACTTGATAGCAAAGCCATGCACTATGCAGCTGTTAAGAAATTAATTAATTATTAATTAATTTATTTTATTTTGGACAAAATTAGTATGATATAAAATAAATAACAATAAATTTAACAAGTCCGATATTAAAATTAGCTATATCAGGACCATTTTCCTGTTTGTAAACATTCCCATTTAATTTAAATTGACTACACAAATTTACAAACATATATTTTTATATAGATGCTTCTTAAATAAGTCCTTATGATATATATATTTAAATTTAAAAAAAATTAAGCTTTGAATTTTCAAATCGGTTTCGAAATTATTGTTTTGAAAATTCGATATTTCAATGATTTTTTTTATTTAGTTTTTAGTTTAAACTGTTTTTTTTTTTAATGTCTTAAGAACTTTACGACTTAAATTTTTTTTGTTTTGATAAATAAAGATTTATGAAAAAAAATATGGTGTACACCGCTTTGGGTATCAAATAATTTCAGAAATTTGTTAATCAATTTAACTTTAATTAGTTGTTTTTCAGCTATCCCAAGTGGCACACATTTGAATTGTTTAATCAAAAGTGACACAAATTCTTACATTCGCATTACTTGGAAGTTTTTCTAAGTTGCATGTTTCTGAAAAGTTTTTTTTATTTTCACAAAAACTGAAATAATATAAGTTGCACAAAACTGTTTGCGCTGTTTCCTACAGAATAATCTCCTTGTAAATAAGGAAATGCTCCACAATGTAAAGCATCAGGTCTGAACTGGAGTTGGTAAACACTGGAATCTGGTATTATAGTTCTATACAACGTCATGACCTCTGATCAACCTATTTCAATTTTCTGCCTGTCTTCACGAACGACCAGCCACTTTGATATCACTATTGATATATAGCTGTTTTGAAAGTCGAAGCCCATATTCGCGAACTCTTTTGAGAACAAAAATCCTTAAGTTCTGCTCCGGGTTTTACTTTTATTGTCAGCGAAGAAAAATTTAAACCGACGCCTGTATTCTCCATATAAATCCAGATTTATTTTTTTACCAAGTTTGGTGCTCAACTCTTTCGTTTTATTTAAATTTAAAAATTAAAAATTTGTTGTTTTTTTATGGGTTTTTTTTCAAAGATATTTTAAATAGTGGATTATTGCCAAATTTTAAAATTATAATTTTTGTAGATACATATGTGATTTGATTTTGAGAAATTCTTATCTAAAGGGCGGCAACGAACTGAATTCAGATTCCGTGTGGATCCCGATTTTTTAAGGTCGTAGGGAGTAGTAGCTGCAATTATGAAAATTTCCTTAACATTTAAAACACAAATTTTACTTTCTCTTAACAAAAAAATTAAAAAAAACGGTAATACTTTTACAAATTTTTTTTTTTAATATTTTAAAACCAATATTGTTAGAATTTTTAAGAAGGATTGGTGGCAAAATTATTATTTAACAAAAACCGTCAAGTCATTGAAAAGCTATAGGTACTTGAATAACCGAAAAAATTAAGGCAATTTTCTCAAAAAACGTCGAAACCCTATTTACAGTTTTCTTACCATAACTTTATTAAATACAGGTATTAATTTTAATCAAATTGTTAGAGCCATTTTCGAGAAAATTTAGAAAAACCAAAATCGTTGTATGTGGCACCTAACTTTTTGATGAACTAAAATTAAAATTAAAATTTCTGTTGGAATCACATAAAAATACTATGTAGGTACTCATTCATATAGTATTAGCTAGAAATTCCAAATCAAATCTGGATTCATGAACTGTCTTAATATTTATTAATTTTGTCGTAACATGTCATTTAATTTCCGATTTGGGTAATTTTAAAAATTCTGGATTTTTTACAAAATTTCTGCCAAAAAAATGTTGACCTTTTTTCATTTTCCATACAACAAAAAATACAAAACCAATGAATTTCTTGTAATTTTTTATCGTTGCAAATGCCAATCGTTCAAAAATTCATCGCGCATATGATCTCGTTGTTTAGCAAGCTCGCTCTTTCATTGAAGGCCAAAGTCACACCTCTACTTGCTACATGCAACATGATTCACCGCAGTCTTCCTTTAATGCTTCGTCTGTCGGGTTGGACTCGGAGAATTTCCGCAAAAAAAAACGTGAGCAGAGTTCAGACAAAAAAAATTAGTACAAAGGCCCTCACTATAATCAACTGATGAGTCCAAGTGAGGTCGCCGGAACGAAACGCCAATTTTTGTAGGGCTTAAAGGCCGTTAAAAGCTATTTTGAATCAATAATTCAACAAAGTCCATTAAAATAGTGCTAAGTCTTCTACTTGGCTGATGTATTTCAGTAGTATAGTATATAGAATTTGTATTATTAAAAAAAACCTTCTTAAAAAAAAATTATTGGTGTCTAATTTTAAATTCATTATAGGCGTGTTTTTTTGGGAATTTATACATATTACAGGAAGGACATAGATACCGATTTTTTTTCAATTGGAGATTGTTAAAACAAAATATTTGTCCCATTTGCACTTTCATAGATTTTAATTTAAATTACAAAAAAACTAATATCGAAATATTGTCTTTCCTAGTAAATCAATTATTTTATTTATTTAATTTAATTTATTTATTTATTCATCAAGCAGACTATATACAAATTTAATAATATACAATCTTATAGACTAATTGAAAAAAAAATAAAATAGTAACAACATGCGATGCTTTACAATTAGGTAAGTATCTTACAAGCTTACCTTAAAATATTGACACACAAAATGTTTTGGACTTGCAAAAGACACCCGGTGGGTCAATAAATTTAAATTTAAATAAAAAAAAAAAAACTGACAGATGCATCCGCATTTTAAAGATTTCAAATACAAATATGCATAATCCTTTATAGTCTCACGGATATTTTTTTATAGCAACTCGACAGTGGTCGTCGCAGTTTATCATGCGAAATTAGGATACACTACAATACGTTTTTTTGTTCCTATTTACCCCTATCTCTTAACTAATAAAGCATCATCCTTTTGATTATGCACACATCCGTTTTTTATATTCAGATCTTTTTATATTTCTTATTTATAATGCTGAGGGTCTTGACATGGGTCACATAGTTCATTTTTTTTTGTTGTTGTTCCGTTTTCATTATCTTCCTATTTCGCTTGATCAAATGCTAACCCCATGATTTTTTTTTATTGTTGATATGTTTTTTTTTTTTTGTATAGACGAGGGGTTGATCTTTTTTTATGTTATTAGATTGCGTGTAGGTACAACTGGTTGACACTGGGTTGTTCCTGCAACAATTTATGGTAAGCATTTGAAAGGTGTATACTCATATATATTGTGAGTATAGTAGAGTTTATGTGTTTGCACTTTTAATTTCGCGGCAATGAAAGAGGAGAATATTGAATTATATGCAGATCGAAGGGAAATGAAATTTAATACATTACTTCCTTGGTCCTCATGTTTGTGATTTTAAATGCAGGAAATAGTAGTGGTCCACATACTGTATAGGGAGGTCCATTTTAATTATGTTTTTTTTTTAAACTGTGAGAACTTCGAAATTTCTGTTGCAATTATGCAAATGGAAATGCAACTCTTCTCCTATAAATAACCCGCACTTTTTTTTTTAAATACAAAATAGTCATTTAATAAGATGAAGGCACTGGGAAAAAAAAGCATTGAGATCAAGCGAATTGGAGAATGAAAAATGTTTTACTCGTTAGAAAATTGGTTGCATTCAAAATGAAAGATAAATATACCTCTTCTTATGTTTCTTGTTTCTAAACGATGTTTAATGAAAGCCTGGCTTTTAAAACCATCAGCATTAAGTTGGTTTAGCTTAAAAAATCGTTTTTTATTTTTCGATGTCTGTAACTTGGAAATAAAGAATTGTAAAATTTATAAAACCTATAACTCTAGTTTTAATCTGCCACAAAAAAAATTTTAAATAATTTGATTTTAGCATTTAAAACACAAAAAGCCTGTTGGATATAGCCTTTTTTTAATAGTATAGGATATTCAAACATTTACCTAAATATTTATCTTCATTATATAAAACTAAAATTAAAGCTGTAAAGAACAAATTGTTACGTTCTAAAACTCTTAAACAAATTATTTAAATGTAAGACTTTTTGTATCTTGATCTACAATAAAGAAAATAAATAAAAAAAAAATACCTAAATATTTAGGGTGCTTTTTCTTGTTTATTTTTTTTTTTAGTGATTAAAAAAAATTATATGAAATAATATTTATATATATTATTTTAGAAAATTAAAAAAATTAAAAGTATTGGTATGCAGTATTTAAGTATTTAATAAATAATATAAAAAACGAAATGTTTGACAAAATTTGCAACCCCTTTTTAAAAATACAACCAGATAGTGAAAATTTTTAATTTCGCCTCACTTTGTACATTACCTTGCCTAACTTTTTCTTGTGGGATTATGGGAAATCTACAAAACAAAAACACGTAAATTTAGAAACTTTAAAACTATCCATTTAAAGAATAATTGTCGCACATGACGTGTAAACGAGCGTGAAAGCCCAGTGGCGGTTCCACGGGGGTTTCGGGTCCGGATGCCCCCTCACCACCATTAGCATTGAAAACAAATATTTGTATATTGATTAATTTATTTATTAAAAATTAATTTCTCTTCGACCTAAATTTGGTCTACGTTTGACCTACTTAATTACAGAATGCCCATCTTTTTATAAAATTGCGACTACAAATTTCTTCAAGTGTAATGAATAGGTGTACCTCAAAAACTTCAAATGCATCTTAGTTACATTAGGGCATTGTATAAAGCCTAGTACGCTGGTGATGCGAAACGAAAAATCCCATACAAAAATGACACAACGAAATCATAAACGGAAAATTTCGTTTTGCAGTACGCTGTTCGAAGAGCGAAATTCATAATTGTAGCAGATTATTTGGAGAAGTCTCCGCTCCTTTTTCGCACTGAATTAATTATACAGACTATTTATTGTGTGCGGAAAATGACATTTGAGTTTTATTTGTGTTTTTTTTTTGTTTATCATTTTCTTACTTCATGGGTTTCTCTGATTTTTTGCGTTTATGTTTGATTTTGTTTTTGAAATTAATGAAACTCTCCGAGGAGATTTTCCGTTGTGTCTTCGTTGTCTGTTTGGAGATCACAGGAAATTTTCGTTTCGCATCAGCAGCGTGCTTGGCTTAAGGGCAAAAAGAAGTTAGCGCCGCCATTTTCGCTTTTGAAAAAAAAACTCTGCTGCATTGTGCACAATTTGTGCTGCGATGTGACGTAAATATTTTTGAAAATTTCGCAAATTTGCAAATTTTGAGGATGACATTTTTTCCAAAATTAAATTTTTCTAAAATCTTGTTTTGTGCTCAAAAAATGATACAGCTGAAGAGATACAAAAAATCGCATATTTGCAACTTTTACTACCGAACGCAAATGATGCTAAGGAACTTAGCGTGAAATTATCATTTTCGATTTTCAAAAAAAAAGTTGTCCAGTATTGTGCTCGACTTGTGCATATTGTAAATATTTTTTTTTAAATTCGCAAATTTGCAATTTTTAGGGATGAATTAAAAAATTTTTTTTTTCAAAATGTCGATTTATACATGTGTTTGCGCTTATTTGTATTTTTTTTTCAAAATCGAAAATGGCAGTGCTAACGTCACGCACATAAATAATATAGCACAAAGCCCACGCAAGTTTTATTTTTTTTAAAGTTTTCTATTTGTAGTTGGATCCCTTCCCCCCCTTGGCCAAATCCTGGATCCGCCACTGGTGGAGGCGATTTAAAATTAATAATTTTTAAAATCATCAAAAATATAAAATGAAAATAAATTATCCGTCAACATGTATTATAGTTAATAAAAAAAAAATAATATCTTTGGCAATAAGACAGAGTAGCTTAATGTTAAAAAAAAACAGTTTTCAAAAAAATCGCATTTTTGTCTACAATCTTTAATAGCAATTAATGTAATTTTTCAAAATGTGGACTACTAACAATCGAAAAACCGAAAAATCGCTTATGTCGACATAAGCTACTCTGCTTGGCGTTAGACAATATGGCCCAAATTGATTTGGAAATATCGCCCAAAAAAATTCTGAACAATTGTTGTTTTTTTTTCTCGATTTGGGCGTTATTTACAATTTTTTTATTTTTTTTGTAAAGGAAAGAACGAACAAAATAAAGATTTTACAAGTCAAATATGAAATAACGCCCAAAATTCGAAATATCGCCCAAAAAAAATCCAGAAAAAGGAAATAGCGCACAAATCTTAGGAAATAACGTTCAAATAATAAGTAAAAACAGCGAGGTATGTATGGGGGGGGGGGGGCATGCTGCCCCCATGCAACCCCATGCTTGGACACATTATAGGATTTGGGGTAGATGCGAGTCTGGGTGTATGCAACAACTGAATTGTGTATCAAAAATATAAAAAGGAATTTTTGTGTAGCGAAAATACAATTTGCAGGCTATCATTGCTGTAAAATGTATTTATGTCCATAAACATCGACTAATATCATGAGTCTTAGAAAGGTACTTCCAATTGCTTCCAATTGAATTGCATTTCTTTTTACTCTTCTCGATAAATTAAAAAAAAAAATAATATTTTACAATTTGACAGCTGAAGAAATTATGTATTTGTGGAGTTACATTCAAGTTACTAATTTCACTCTGTCTCTGTTCAACTCCTGTTAAATATTCAAGGTATAAGTTTGTTTTAGTTGCGTATGAGTTGCAATTCAGATTTCCGAAAGTATCACAATTAGGTTAATGTTGAGTCACTCGGTAGTTGCAAAATATGAAAGTTTCTGAATTGTTTCAATTTCAGACTTTTGACTCGCAGTCCAGCGTATTGAAAAAAAAAACTCGTTTGTCTTTTAAGTTAAGCATTATTAACTTGAAAAAAATTATAAAATATCTTAAACAATCCAAAGAGTGACATCAAAAGCCTCAATATCCGTTTTTTTTGCAAAACCTTTGATTTTTCTCATAAATATAATTGAATTCATATTCGTCAAGGTGAATTAAAATATAATTATCCCAAATCACTGTACCTTTTGCGGAAGAAAAATAAAAGAATCAAAAGAAAATAATGATTGCTTATAGGTGTCACAAGGCAGAATAGGAATATTATTTTCTTTGTTACTTTTTGAGAAAAAAAAGACAAAACCGCACAATCGCATCAAAGAAGGACACCCTCTCTGACCACATCACAAAAACTGCCTAATCCTTGCACAGTGCGTGAAATCATTGCTAATTGGTACTATTTGGTTGCCTTCCTTTATTTTTTTCCTCCTTATCTTTCCTATAGTCATTCATTCATCCTTCCGTATATAGGTACTCGTATATACAGGTAGACAGAAAAGTGAAAAAAGAAGAAAAAAATGTTAGATTTGTTTTGAAAGGATGCGTGTTTTGTAAACAAGAAAATAACTTCCTTCACATCTTCTGCGATAACGCATAAAATCTTAGGCGTAACTTGTTGCAACACAACGGCCGGCCACTTGTTCAGATACAAGAAAAAAAAACATCAGATACAGATTCATGTGCGTTTTGTAGATTTGAGCAGGATATGTTTGTTGGGGTCATTTGTGACTATCATCTTCTGACCACTGCGCTTCCGGTAAGGGACATGTGTTTCTAATTTGAAACGCACGGGGAATTTGTAACACACATGTTAGTTATTTATTGAGCTAGAATTTGGTGGAAGGAAGAAAATTAATAAAAAAAAGAGATTTTGTGATGTGTAATTCGAGATTCAATGGAATGATTCATTAGAGGAAGATTTATCCAACAGGATAATCTATATTCAATTTTTTACGGTTTGGAAATGGTATGCCTTTAGTTTGATGGATAGATGTGGATTCTTAGCTTGTAAAAAGGAAATGTATTTTTTTTCGTTGCTGTTTTTTTTGTATTTAATTGAGTCATAATAAGAATTTTATATAAAGTTTGACTAACTAACTAAAGATGGCTTCAGTCTTTTTTTTTCAGAAGCTTTTTCCAGCTAGCTCGGTCGCTAGCTAAAGGGAGTTTTTTAAGACATGTGGTTTTCAAGAAGAAATAAAACGCATATAATTTAATGTTATGGCCAAGAATTTAGCTTTATTAAAAAGATAAGGAAAGGTTTGCCATTATGTTTTAAAAATGATTTCGGGCAAGTGACCACCGCGGCTGGCTCGAATAAATTCCAGCTGAAAGGCCCAAGAGGCCCCATCTCCAATTGTTGCGCGCGATAGCGGATGGACTCATTCGGGTCTTCTTCGATACTCTGCTCCACATCAGCAATACCGTCTTCGGTTTGCTCTGTACGGCGTCTCTGAGAATGCGCATTATCCACTAGAGTAAACGTGGAGCGAAACCGATCCATGGTTGCTCGAATTACTCTGCTGGGCGATAGTGTCGACCGAATATTATTTTGGTAATAAATTTGCATAATTTGCAAACGTTGTTCAGGAGTAAGTCTATTCATTATGAAATGGCAAACCAAACTGAGCATAAATCAAGTGACAGCTGTCAGACCAACTCCAAAAAAAGTATTGCCATATTGAAAACCATTAAAAAAAACACTCTTTACTAGATGTTTCCAGTTTCGCAGACCAAGTTGGTTGAGGTCCTCTGTTCATTGTTTTTAAAAATCAATAAATTACATTCTAAAGTCTATTCCTACTTTATAGCCTTGAAGCATAAGGAGAATTACGTAATTATCATTTTTTGTTCCTCCAGTGTTTTGTTTTAGTCTCTATTTTTTCTTTTCTTTTTATCAATTTTGTTCTGTTTGTTGAAGTTTAAAATGCAGAGATCGCGAAACAATTGCGTCTATTTTTCAATTTTAAAACGGATATCATCATAATTGCAATTCCCGACACGTTCGCGGTTTTTATTTTGACAATTTTATGGTAATTAATATGGTAATTCCTTTCTTAAGTTTTCATCACGAGAAAATAAATTGCATTTCTCTATTATTCTGTTGACAATTCTAGTTTTCAGATAAAACATAATAAGATTTTTCATCATTTTCTTCTAACTTAGGATATCGAAATCCTTAGAATTTTTCTTTTTTTATTTAAAAATTTGTTTTTTTTGGTAATTTTATAAAAAAAAATTCATTAAAATCGCTTCAACAGATAATGAGATAGTCGAAAACCAAAAAAAAAATGAGAGATTTCATTTTTAATCGATAGATAAAATTCTGTTTCCAATAGTGAGGTAGATTGTACTGATATTAGCTCAAATACAGTTTTTATCAAAATCGTAGGTTTTCCTTAACGGTTTTTAAACAATTTTATGGTAGGTACTATATTTTTGGTTATAAAAATAATTTTCATTTAAGATCTGCTACATAATGTTAACAAACTGCAGGCTACCAAATTAAATAAAAAACGACTGACCCGTTTTCAAATTATTAAGTTCTCAAACAAAAATTTTGAAACATTTTTTTAAAAATCCAAAAAAAAAAAAGTGTAAAATTTTGGTTCATAATGCTTTTAAAACATTTTAAAGTATTCTTTATGAAAAAATTGACCAAAATCACTTGAACTGTTTGGAATAAAATCCAAAATCAAAAAAAAATTTCTACTGGAGGTACCTACCATTTATAACCGTTTTTCGGAAAATAAAATGGTAGTTTTTTAGCCAAAAAAATTTACTGAATTTTTTTTTTTGTTGAGTTTTTATGAAAAATCAGATTTTGTTTTTTGCTAACAAAATTTGCACAGAAGGTAGAGTTACTTTTGGTCCTAAAAACTTGAAAAAAAAAGTGTCAGAGGAATGCTCAAAAATCGCAAGGCACCAAGTTTAAAGAAAATCGACCCACCCGTTTAGGCTGCAGTCAAAAGGAACAGACAGGTGAACAGAATTGCGAGACCCAATTTTTTTACTTCGCTATCATCGTAATGTCAAGGCTGATCAAAATCTCAAGTTCGATTTTTGAACTTATGCATAACTTTCCGCATATAGTTCCTATGTATATATCACAAGTAAACAACTACACAATATCTTCGTTTTGACTCAAGAGGGATTTATTATAAATTTTCAGACTTCTAAGGACGTTATAAGGAAAAAATTCTGATATATGACGAGTGGGCGTGGTGGGGGACGGGACACTTACCGCCATATTATTCACTCGATACATCCAGATTAAAACTTAAATCGAGATGTAAATCACACAAATTCAATGTAAATGCATCCGGCTTTAAATTTTAATCTGGATGTATTGAGTGAATAATATGGGCGTTAATGTTACCAGATTAAAGAGAACTAAACTAGAAAATTTTAACATTCTATAAGGATGATCAATAAGAAAAAAAACTGAAATAGGATAAAGGCGGATTTAAAAAAAAACTAAATATGTCATAGTTTTAAGATTTATTAAAAATTTTCAGCTTTTTTAGGACCTTATATATAAGTAATGTGGGCCTGGTAGTAGGCAAAACAAATCACACATGTCATATGAGTAGATTTATTTCAAAATTAGAACTTTTTGACGACGCCCGCGCCGTTTCTACTCAAACCACTTGGTACCTACAAACTTTTGCTACTAATAGGAATAATTTTTTTTAATTTAAGCAAAATTGGTTCAGTAGCTTGGGCTTTATGCCAATATTCATTTTTATACATAAGATGCGAAAAAAATTAGAGCGCAAAGTTTGCGTCAAAGGAAGAAAAAAATCGTCGTATATTTGAGAGGTCTTCCATCCGTTTAGGTGAGAAGGGAAATTTTCTAAGAAAATAAATAAATAAAATAAAAAAAAAACAACAGAATACCTTTTCCATATGAACTCATTTAATTATAAATTCACATGAACTTTTGATACACTTTAAAATCAATAGTTCGCTTTTTTAAAATTAATTCATGAGAAAAAAAATTGCAAAGTTAAAAGGAAATGTTTTCCTTTTAAAAAATTTAACTTTGAAATTAAGAAAAATTGCTTTTAATATGTATTTATTTAAACACAACAATTTCAGATAAAATATGAAAATAATTAATTTTATAATTTGAAGGTTATAAAAATTAAAAGGATATAATCATTGAACTTAACTAAAATTACATTTAGTTTGAAAGCGTTCGTTTAAATTTGGAATTCGAATATAAAATCTATTGAATTGAAAACTCCAACAATCAATTTTAAAGTGTTTACTTTTAATAATTATTGAGTTTAGATTCAATTCAAATGTGTTTTGATACAAAATCTTTCAAAAGAAAAATTAACGCCATGATTTGAAAGTTAACGCTTTCATTTAAAGGAAATCTTGGAACTATGAACGGATATAAAATAGGGCCCGTTCATCTTTTCAAATTATTCATCTTATCGATTATCCACATTTGGTTGAAGAAGAAGATGTTGTTATAAATATTAAAATTGAATATTATTACATAACAAGTCCCAAAGTACCGTTCACAGAACTAAATAATGTTACATAAATTTAATACGAGGAAATAAAGGCAAATAGAAAGTAAAACAAAATAAGTTGAGAATAAAGGTTCCCCCACACCAACTCGAATCTGTCGTGGTGCCAACGAAAACAATAATAACGTGGTTGTCAATCCAAACAACACGTTGTTATTATTGTTTTTGCTGTCGCCACGAAAGATTCACGTTGAGGGAACCTTAAAGCGTTCATCTTTTCGAGTATAGGTACAAAATTTCAACCCGTTCATCTTTTTGAGCACTGAAGGCTGAACATATTTCGCTCATCTATACGATCTGTTTATACTACAGTAGAATCTCAAAAAGATGAACAGATATAAAACAGAGCCCGTTCATCTTTTCAAATTGTTCATCTTTTCCAGCATCAGCATTTGGTTGAGTAAGAAGATATGGTTATAAATAAAAACATTAAAAATTATTTACATAACAAGTAAAAATGAGCCCCAAAACACTGTTCGAGTACAAAATTTCAACCCGTTCATCTTTTTAAACACTCAAAAGTGGAAATATTTCGTTCATCTTTCCGAGCTGTTCATCTTATAGAACCGTTCATCTTTCCGAGATTGTACTATACTTTGATAAATATTAAAAATTTAAATTTTAACAAACTCAATTGATAAAAGTTGTGATACCATTGACAATGCTGTAAACTTTTGTGAAATATAAGAACAATTATTCATTTTCAATGAATGAGTTTCAAAGTACCAAATTTAAATATTTATCAATTGTAAGTTGGCAATCTTAATAGGGGTTAAAATTTGATTAAAATATTCTAGGAGAAAATGATTTAAAAATAATTAAAGTTTGCATGGAAGATAAGTGTTATTTTTTTGTTGATAAAAAAAAGGATTTCCAAAACTCATATTCATATACAGGGTGGCGCACGAATCGTGCTACAAAAATAAAACGTAATAACTTTTTTTCTGTGTGAGTAATCGGCTTATTTTTTTTTTATTTTGTAGGTTACTATTTAGATTTATAAAAATGGATGCTTGGGATACGGAGAAAAGAATTTGGATAGTGCAACGGTACCATGCTTTGCAGTCCGTCATTTCCGTCCAAAGGGAATTTAGGCGGGAGTTTGGCGGTAATCACCCGAGTAGATGGACCATTATGAGGTTTGTAAACATGTTTGCCGAATCTGGAAGCATCGCACGAAGGCCGTACCATCGAGATGCAAATGTTCGGGTTCAGGATACAATCGCAGCAGTAGCATCTGCAATACAGGCCAATCCGAACGTTTCGACCCGAAACTTATCGGGGCAAATTGGAATTAGTAGACGGTCATTACAACGGATACTTCATGACGATTTAAACTTGTTTCCGTACAAAGTCCAAATTACTAGCAAGTTAAACCCTCAGGATTTGCCTGTTCGCCTGGAATTTTGCCAAAAAATGATATCAATGGCCGAAGAAGACAACACATTGATCAATTGTTTGTTCATGTCTGATGAGGCCCATTTTGATCTTAACGGCAATGTAAACAAGCAAAATTGCCGTATATGGAATGAGTCTAATCCAGAAATGCTCCATGAGACGGAACTGCACCCAGAACGAGTCACTGTGTGGTGCGCAGTTTCATCAAGGTGTATTGTCGGGCCGTACTTCTTTGAAGAAAACGGTGTAACCGTTACTGTCAATGGGGACCGTTATTTAAAGATGTTGAAGGAGTTTTTTTACCCAGAACTGCGCCGAAGACGTATACCATTCAACAGCGTTTGGTTTCAGCAAGATGGAGCAACTGCACATATAGCCAGACCAGTTATGGCGGAGCTAAACAAAAAATTCGCAAACAAATTAATTTCTAGGAACTCCACTCTTCGCTGGCCCCAAGGTCACCTGACCTGACTGCAACAGACTTCTTTTTATGGGGTTATGTCAAGCAAGAGGTGTATAAAACGAAGCCCAGGAATTTAACTGAATTAAAGCAGTTCATAACGACAATAATTGAGGCGATCCCAACTTCAACTCTTCAGGCCGCAATGAATAATTTTTTGACCAGGTGCCGCATATGCGTGGTACAGCGTAGAGGTCATTTGCAGTCTATAATCTTTAAAAACAACTAACTATTTAAAATAAAATTTAATTTTCTAACCAATAAAAAAAAATAAATGAAATACATCGATTAAAAAAAAAGTTATTTGAATTTCTTATTGTAGCACAATTGGTGCGCCACCCGGTATATATCAATTTATAAAACAAAAAAAAAACAGTCCCCGCATGTTAAATATTAGTTCCAATATAGGAATCTTGGAGATACGAACATTTAATACCTATATTTTCAGTTAATTACTTAACAAAACACAGCTTGAAGCCATTTGAACGTACTTTTGAAATGGTAACCTTCTATTTGTAGTTTTTCTAATTTATGTTGGATACACAAAAAAATAGATGTGCATTATAGTTTGCGAATGTTATTTAAGAAAAATCTACAGGATGCAACATGGACAAAGCTAAAAATTAATTCGCAAGAGATGAACGAAAATATCCAATGAACAAACAAAAATTCAACGATCTTTTATATATTTTTACTTTGGTCATGACGCAATTAATGAAAATTTGATCATCATCATTACCTGTTTCTATAAAAAGTAGCACGGAAATCCTTAGTTCTATTTTTTTTTTTCCTTTTTGTATTTCAAACAAAATCCCCGTTTCAAAACATTTTTTATTTTCCCAGGAGTTTCTTCTTTTTTTTTTATTTCTATGCGTGGACCAAAACAATAAAAAAAGAAGGTCCATTATTAAAAAAAAACCGCTAGGCTGCCCTCTTTATGTTCGACCACTATTTCAATTGAGATGGATAAGGATGTTGATGTACCGCTATATGAAGATCTTCTCATATATCAAACTGCGTAAGCGGGCATTTTGCGTTACGAGTATATATAATATGCGTGATTGAAAGGACCCACTTTTTTTTTTCTTTTTGAATTTCTGAACAACAATGAAAAGGCGTTCTACTTTTTCGTTCTCTGTTTTTTGATGACTTTCTTCCAATTATTATATGCTCCCACTTTATTTGAGATATTCCATCAAAATTTGAACAGCCAGCGACGCGTCTTTAGTTACGGATAACGGGACAAATTTTATTTTTTTTTTTTTTCAAAAGGGATCTATATTTGTAGGTTTGAAATGAAATTGAAGTGCGTGAGTATACCGTTTCACTTGTTCTTTATATAAATTTGTGAGTGTAGAGATATGTGGTGAGGTCGGTGAAGATGAAATAATATTTATTTGTTGTAAGATCAGGATATGAAAATTAAAAAGAAATAAGATTTTTTGGAATTTTTTTTTTTTTGTGAGTGAGTGATTTGTAGAAAAACGAATATTGTTATCTTACTTTTGTCCTTTTAAGTCGAAATAATATTGTAGGTACAAAAAAGTATTGTCGGATTTAAAATAAAAATTATTAAAATTAGGTTTTTATGTGTAGATTTTTTTTTTAATATTAAAGAATTTTTATATAAAAGAATAATTGTTTCAAAAAAAAAACCCACTCCAACAATTTTTGGAATTTTATTTGCATTAATTTGTATTATTTTTTTCAAAAAATCAATTTGCTCGAATTATTTGTACTATTGGACACAGACAGAGAGATATAGGGAACCTGAAATAATATACTATACATGGTGTCTTGTGAAGGTTTGTAAACCACATTGATGGAGGTGTTGTTGAGTGAAAGCGTAGTCATGTTGGGAGGGTTAGCTGGATCAAACTTGAATGTAAAGGGCCGTAAATTCAGGGAAATGGGAATTTTTGGTGCCTCTTTAAACAAGGATTTTTTATAAGCTTCTAGATTCTCGGCTTTAGGTGTTTTAACTTCTGATGTATCTTCAACTACAGCTGATGATGGGGCAACAACATCGGCAATCGCTGGTGGTTGTTCTACAATTTCTGCAGGGATATTACCAGGAATAGTGGATATTGAAGACAAGAATGTTTCGAGATCGTCAGCGGTATAGGTTATACTTTGAGCTTCACCATTTGAATCAATATAACGGAAAACTCCTTCAGGTGTTTCTTTTTCTTGGCCAGGAGCTTGGTGTCCATCGTCGCGGTCGTCGGTGTTGGAAAAATCTTTTTCCAAAGGACCAGCTAAACATGCTGCCGAAATTGTTAAAAGTAGAATCCCTGATAGCGTGTTCATGACTGCACAATATGTGATAATGTCGGGTATGGACAATTGGACCTGCTTATTGTGGCTTGAGAAGACTGTTGACTGATACTAATTCCATCAATTAGATTCGTATTTATATAGTTTTATAATGAAATTATTTTTTTTTTTTTTTTTTTACTATACCAGTTTTGTAATTATCTATTGTTGAAGAGAATTAATCGAACAAGTGTGTCAAATTTGATTTGTTATAGATGTACAAGTATTTTTATTTAAATTTATATTTTTTTTTTTTAATTATATTAGATGACACAAATTATCATAAATCATTTATGGTCAATTGTTTTATTTACATTTAGTTTGATTGGCATTAAATGGATATTGGGCTGAGAAAATAAAATGTATAGGCGAGATTCTTGCATGTAGTTGACCCACGACTTTCAAATTGGACAAAGTTGGTAATTACAATCGCTGTATGTATATGTAGATACATTGTATGTACCTACATTCTACAAGTTAAAGAATAATATGACTTGACTAGAGAGGCATTTTTTTATGAGTCAAAAGTTGACGAAGCAACATTCGCGAAACGAAAATTGGTTAAATGTATAATTAGGTTATGACAATTTTAAATTTTTTGTCCGATGTTTTCCATGTTTTTTTTTTCTGCTTTGTTAAGTAAATATCAAGTAGGTAAGGCAAACCCCTCAAAAAGCAGTTAATAACTGTTGCAGTAAATATTTATTGGTTAATAATTTCCCTTTAGCTAGTTTTTAATTAGTTGTGATCATTCAAATTTTGTTTTCAATATTTTGTATGTCTAAAACTTTTCTATATTAAATTAGTAATTCCGATATAGTTCATAAGTTTAAAGAAAGTTTTTTTATATACATATACCTAGAGTAGAGGTACTTTCAATGGTGATAAACTGTTATAACTGTTATAAACGGGAATTTCTATTGTGTCTTCCAAATTTAAAGGAAATGACTAAGGAAATGCCAATTTATAATAGTTTTGTTTATAAAGGTAACATACTGTTTATACGGCCCTGAAGTGTCACGCTCTTTTTTCTTGTAACGTAGTGTTCCATGCTACATTATATCTAGCCGAACACAGAAAACACATCAGCCAGTGGGGATTGTATTATAGCATAGTACCATTCACATTCACCACAGGAACGTGACTTCACCAGAAAACTATCACTATTTAATATTTTCATTGATCCTAAAACAATTCACATTCACTCGTAGCCGTAAATTTCATAAGAGGACCTGCTCGGATGGACGAAAGGCACCCCACCTAGCGATACTCGGATTTATATTATATATTCTGTTAGCAAAGCTCAGGTTCGGTCATGTTAGCTTTGTTTTACTTTCTTGAAGCTTCACTTCACCAGTGGCAAGGGGTTTAATTGAAAGTTAAACCTATAGGTAGGCTTTTTCCTAGGAAGGCTTCCTCCCACCAGTAGTAAGAGGCCCTAGTTCGAAGACCAACATCCTAATTGTCACCATGGGCTTCGGTACTTGTTGATCTACCAGAGCGAAAGCCTGCTGTGTCGAGTGCCACCAGGGGCCTAGTGCATGTTGAATTTGTGCCACCAGGGGCGTAGTATAAGCAGATTTTGTTACAAGAACCCACACATCCAGGTTAGCAGTCAAGCACTTCTTCCATTGCGCTTGGGCCACCACCCGATACCAGGATACTAGAGACGTAATTTGTAGATCCCAGAAGACCCAACAGAGACAAAGTTTATAAGAAACAAGATTGACCTGTTAAATCCTGAGCGAATCTACCGATTGCCAGGGAAACTTACTGGACCGTAAGATAGCCCTTAAATTAAAATACAGTTTTGTTTTAAGATTAATATAATGGTGTTTAAAAAATATTTTACAATAATGTTTTAAAGACCTTTTCCTATGAAGTTCCGTGTTTTTCTTCAGGCCGACCATGGCGTGAATGACAAGCAAAACATGTGCGTGAAGTTAAAGCCCTTCCACACTATCCCACTGAGTATTAATACAAAGTGGAAAAGAATTCCATGCTACTGCCAAATTTGTGAGAGAGAAATTTCTTTTCATTTTTTGACCACACACAGCAGTTTAATTTAACCTCAATAAAAATGTGATTAAATGTGTGACAGAATTAGAACCATTTCTAAAAATTCTCATGTATTAACACATGTCAAATCGTGTAGGCTGGGAATATCATATTTTGTTTCCACACTATTATACATGATTTGTTTCACACTTTTTTGACATGTATTAATACTCAGTGGGATAGTGTGGAAGGGCTTTTAGTAAATCCATTTGGGATTTTTGTAAAAAAAAACACGGTTGTACTGCGATGTGCCCAACTTGTGCTGCGATGTGCCATATTTAAAAAAAATCGCACTAAGCGTATGGTTTTTAGAGGCTAGCCTTTTTTTAGCGTGAAATTAGCACTGCCATTTTCGATTTTCAAAAAAAAAAATTATGCTGTATTGTGCTCAACTTGTGCTGGCATGTGCCGTAAATATTTTTTTTAAATTCGCAAATTTGCAAATTTTACGAATAATTTTTTTTTGCAAAATTGCAATTTTCAAAAAGATCAAAGTTGTGCTGTATAATGCTCAGAAAATGATACTTAGAACCGAAGAGATTGAAAAAAAAATTCGCATTTTCGCAAATGTTGCGAAGCGTCTCAGCGTGAAGTTAGTATGTACCGCCATTTTTGATTTTCAAAAAAAAAATGCTGTATTTTGCTCGACTTGTGCCGGCGTGTGCAATAAATATTTATTTTTTTTAAATTCGCAAATTTGCAAATTGCGATTTACAAAAAAATCAAAAATTTGCTGTTTACATGCTCAATTAATAATATCTACTAAGAACCAAAAAGATAAAAAAAATCGCTTATTTTACAGCTTTAGAGCCAAACTAACTCGGATGGAAAGGAAAAAACACATCACTAACTTCAGGCACCATAGTTTATTTTTTCTTTTTTTTTTTTAAGTCGTGCGAAGCCATTTTAATGTCGATAAACTGTAATAAATTTAAAAAATTGTTGCTATGCTATTTTAAATTTGCCTGTTTCCTCCTTGAATGCATTTGGAAAAATTCTAAATTCTGCAGCAGTTATTTAGCGTATATCAGTAACGAAGCTTTCCGGATTACTAACGTAATCTATCGCGTAGCTTATATGTACTATGTACAGGTTATTTTTTTTTTAATAATATCGGCAATTTTTTGAAACCTTGACATAAATTCAGAATTATTTCCACGAAACTCCAGAAAATTTTGTGTGAAAATCAAAGGTAAAATACTTTCTTTTCAACATTTTGAATTTATTTCAGCACTTTCATAATATTTTCGCACAGTAAAGAAAGGCATTTGCAAATTTCGTAGCAAATGGTCTGAACACTTCGCATACAGACCACAACAATTGTGATCACATTTGCGAACACATAATATATTCTCTTTGCGAATTTTGGGAAAGTTTTTGCATATCCTGCGATAAATGTCTATTTGCAAGTTTGCGAGCACTGACAGTAAAATTATTTTCACAAACATGCATATTATGGTTGGAAATGGAAAATTTGGGGATTCGGTAGCACATTTTCTGAACGCTTTACAAATACACGATATTTATTTGCGACAGTTTTTGCATATTGTGTGAACACTTTTATATGCAAATTTGTGAGCACTGATGATGAAGTTATATAGAATTGGCAACACATGACTGACTGTCTATATATGCGCCATGTGCTCAAAGTTTAAGGGCGATTGTTAATATACTCCTTGTTTTAAAAAGCAGTTATTTCCACAGGGACATAGTATGCAATTTTATAGTTACGTTTTAAGTTGAAGATAAGACAGCACTCGGCCGAATTGCTCTTCAGCGACACCGCACGCACTTTCGCACGAAACTTAATGAAACTTCATTTCGCAACAAAGTTGACCGAATTATCAACTTAGTCGCATAGTGCCCCGCCGTGGAGTGCAGATGTCACTTAGTGCGATAAATATATTTCATACAATTTCCTACAAATAAGTCGTGAAGTTCAGTTCCGCTGAAGTGCAGTTCCGCCGAATGCGGTCTTACTTTTAAGGTGAAATTAAAACTGCTGGAATGCCTATAACTCGCTTATTAAAGGCCAATGCACAATCACAATGCGATACAAATCTTAAACCCATATTATTCACTCGATACATCCAGATTGAAACTTAAATCCCGATGTATTAACATTGAATTTGTATACTTTACATCTGAATTTAAATTTTAATCTGGAAATATCGAGTGAATAATATGAGCGTTAGTGTTTATGCCTTCTACAAAAAACAAGGCTATATCTAAAGGGTAAACTTGACAGGATAGCAAAAGCTTTCATTTAAAAAATATAGCTTTACAGTTTTAAACCATAGTAAAAAAGGGGGAAATAGGGTCAAGGATTTCCGATTCAAACAAAAAAAAAAAAACAAAAATTCTAAATCAGAGGGTAAATCCCCCCTAATCTAAAAACCCCCAGTCAGTAAAAGTGTTGACATTTCTTTCGACTTTTACTTAAAAATTCATATGAACTACATTATACTGAAATTCACTGTTTTTTTTATTATTTCTTTAAAGAAATTATGTAATAGAACGGCACTTTAAAGTGCATACTCGTATGGTACATAGTGCAGAGGTTTTTACTTTAATGTGAACACCAATCTGCCATATATACCCATTTCTATATATTTATATACCATCATCTCACAGCTGCTGCTGCTATGCTACACCGACAACTTATCACAATAAAAGTAATATTGTAGTATAACAGAGTTAAGCTCAACACTCGTCACGTTTTCCGACATCATGCCGGAATTTGTCCAAAGTGATAGTCATCAGCATCACATTGTTTTTCAATTTTTCTTTTGGTTACAAAAAAAAAATCATGTTTTTTGGCTTCAAATGTTGTTGTTGTTGTTGTTTATGTTGTTGTTGTGCTTATTGCTGTTATATTGTGACTGACAAAAATCAAATTCAGTAGCGCACATAGAACTGACATTTTATATCCGCATATAATGCACCATGCGCGCTCGACCTGGTCTTACCTCTGTATATGCAATCTGTTTAGTTAGTTTATGATGGTCTATAGGCCCACCCCCTTTGTTACTTCTCGATTTACCAAGATTGATAACAAATTTTCGTTGAAAAACAAGTCCACACCATAGAGAGTCCACATCCACCTGTCACAACAACAGTACAACCAACTGAAAAGCATTTAGCGCGGTAAAACTTGTTAACACGTTTCACATGTTAGCCATGGTTTAAAGAGGCACGTATAGATATGTATTTGTATTATGTACCTATACCTATACTCCCCCGAAATAATGTTTATATATTTATCTCTGTATTGGACCTATAAGCAACCTTGTCGCTTGCAAGCTCCTGGATTTTCACATGAGGTCAACATTTTGTCATGCCACATCTATGGTGATGGAAGGCGACGATATGAATAACCCCAACCATTCATGCCATTCTCAAGTTGGTTTATATAAAAAAAAGAAGTTTTACGAAGAGCGCAGCAGCAATGTGATTTAGTTTGTTTTATAGGAATTTCTGCAGTAGTTATTATTGAATTTGGTTAAAATACCCAGTAAATTAACTTTAAAAAGTAAAACAACATTAATAACGTAGATGAAGAAAATTTGAAAATTACTTCTGTTTAAAAGGAGCGATTGAATATAAGTCAATTTATAAGTTCGAGTGACCTTAACTCCAAAAATTGCGTTTCGCCCAGGTACGACAGTTGGACCCAACAGTTAGATGCAATCGTACCCTTCTAAGAAGCGAATTATGGTCGATGCTTACCGACACTTTTTTAAGCTATTTTCAATTACCCGATTTTTGATGTGAATAAGACACTTTTTTACATCAATGTACGTATATATTTTCTTACCGCTAATATCCAGATAATTGAATCTGATTACAGAGAAATAAGAAATATTGTTCATTGAACTTATAATATCAGAGAGTTTTAAAAATATTTTGTAAATTATAAAAAAAAGTGAAGATAAGTATTTTCATTGATGGCTCAATTAATTACATTGATATTAACTTTATCAAATTTTTAAGCCGGTGCAGTGTTGAGAAAACTTAAACAAATCAAAATCAGAAAGTGCTTACATTTTCACAATGTAGAATCAACATTTTGATTGTTTTTTTTTTAAGAAGGTTACTGGTGATTTTTGTGACAAAATTCACTAACACTAATTATATATTATTCAATTTATTTAAAAATTAATTACTTATACGAATTTTTTGCATTTAAATTCTACTTAAATGCAGTTAAAGGCAAACAAATAGACACAAAAGACAGTTTTGATATATAGGAAAGAAATTGCGATTTTCAGTCGTTAGCCCAGTCGGAATAAACATAACTTTTCTTTATATGAACAATTCGTTTGAGGACGTTATTAGGAGTATATTGCTAATTTTTCAGGAAAATAAGTCTGGAGCTTAAGCCGCCATCTTGGAATTTTCTTAAAAAATTTAATTGAAATAAAAAAAAAAATATTTTAAAACAAAAGAAAAACTTAACAGTGGCATTTTAAAGCCAGTAACCCATTTTTTAATTAAATTTTTAAATCTAATTATTTTAATGAATATTTTTCGAAAAATTTTGAAAAAAAAATAAAAAAAAAAAAATATTTTTTTTCCAAATTTTTCACTACCAAGTAATAAATTTGTTTTAAGTATTCAATGCTCTGATCAATTTTTAAGCAAACGCTAAAAACCGGATGCTTAAATGTCTTAGATTTTGAGAAAATTGAAAACAACAAAATGTACTCTACTATACATTTTAATGTAAATAAAAAAATAATTTCAAAATTTTTTTTTAAATTTTTTTCTTCAAAAATTGGAGTTTGGAAAAAAAATTCTCAAAAAGTATTCATTTAAATCTTTTGATTCAAAAACAAAATTGAAGAATGAACAAATATGGTTATAATAACCCCTTTCAGGAATTGTGAAAGAAAACTATAGGTACGTGTCCATTTTTTTGGCTTCAATACTTGGTGTTAAATTATCTAAAAATCCTATATTTCCAGTGAAAAAGTTGTAAAGTACATTTTATTTGAATAACAATTGATAAGAGCATTGAATATTAGAAACAAAAATACTACAAAAATAACGTCAAATTTTGAAAAATTTAATTTCTAATTTTTCTTTAAATTTTGTTTTTCAAAATTTTGAGTTTGAGTTAGTCCGATTTGTCGAATTGAAATTTTTTACATATTTTGACGTTTCAAGGTCCCCAAGAATCCAAATCCATTTCATTTAGCGGTTTTCTTACTATATGGCGCAATTTAAAAAAGTTGTAAATGTCGAATATCTAGAGAACAAGAAAAGCGAATGACCTCATAAGAATTTAAAAAAAAAATCACCAGACAGTTTTTTTTGTATAGTAAAAAAATTGTAGAAAATCGTTTTTCGGCTCGAATGCGAGAACAAACAAATTAACTTTGGGATAATTTTATTCTATTCATGAAGCCATATTCAATTACTGGTATGATTAAAAAAAAATTTAACTGACAGTGTTCTTTGAAAAAACAAAATTTACTACAAGAAAACACTAAAAATTCTTGTAAAATCTTTTTCGTCTCGAATATCTCGATAGTACAAAATTTTTTTGAAGCCAGGCTAATTTTTATTTAACACAATGACGTTGTTAACAACTGATAACCTTTGTAAAAACACTAAATTGACAGTTTTTTTATAAGAAGGTTTTTTTTTAATAGTACAAATTCTATATACTATACTACTGAAATACATCAGCCAAGTATAGAAGACTTAGCACTATTTTAATGGACTTTGTTGAATTATTGATTCAAAATATGATTAGGAATTCTATAGTCTTGTTGGATATAGTTCACATTAGGTATTCGTCACGAAATCTATGTAAGATGAACTGAACATAGCAAAAATAGCGTATTGACAAAGGCACTCACTATAGTCAACTCATGAGTCCAAGTGAGATCGCCGGGACGAAACGCCAATTTTTGTGAGACAGTTTTTTTTTTAAACCGAAAAATATGCAAATCAGAACTTATAAAAACATCTCTAAAATTTGAATATTTGACACAAAATACCATAACTTAGTATTGATAGGTTTTTTAATAAAACTAATTGACAAGTTTTTTTAAATCAAAAAAATCTGCCTAAAATACAACTATAGAAAAGTTGAAAAATATAATACGCCCTAACTTTGATTTTCACTTGAACGCATATTGAACACTAGATAAGGTCTTTGAGGATTTTGAATTAGGAATTTCCGTACAACTAAAACATCGGGTGTACAGTTTCCAAGGGTACTAATGGGAAGTTACCAATGTGGGTGGCAGTCTATATTTTTCAGTCAATTTTTTTTTAGAAAATTCAAGATAGCGGCTTAAGCTACAGCCTACAGACCGATTGTCCCGAAAAACTACACAGTATATATGCTCCTAACAACCCCCTCTAACGAATTGTGAAAGAAAAGTGTACATACAATTAAAGTTTGTAAAAACTTCTGAATTAAAAAAAAATCCTGTAGAAAAATACAATTTACAAATAATCATTGCTGCAAAATGTATTTATGTTGATAAACATTGACTTATATCATGCGTCTTAGAAAGGTACGGCCAACATTTTCTAACTGATGAGCTCAACTGTTGTGCCATATATATTATACACCTTGGGTCGCAAAAGAACTTCCACTAAATAAAAAAACAAAAACAATATCTTCTATTTTTAGATGTTTATGACCAATTATTTTTATTTTATTATTTTTTGAATTACATAATGTTGTTGTTTAAGCTGTTTTAGTCTATTTTAATTTGAATTAAGGCATAAGTCTTGTGTTTAGTTCATTTATTTAATAATAATTATTATTAAATTATTCCCATTAAAATGGAATTTTCAGATAGCACCCACCATCCACCCCTGAAAGTATGTAATTTCAGCCGATTTTCCGGTGGAAATTTCAAATTTTTTTAACGATTTGATCATAAGAGGTAAGAAATTTAGTAAAAATCTTTATAGCTGTACCCAAGTAACATCGATGGAGCTATTAGAAGTAAAATTGTTCTTCTGAAGCTCTTAGGTGATAAAATGCAAAACTATAGCTTTGTAAATGATTATTTCACAGCTCTCTACATTTGATTTAAAAATTATGTTCTATAATTGAAATTTAAAAACACTTTAAGCTCTATTAATTTTATGACACTTTAAGATTTAAAAATATGCTCCATTAAATCTTCATACATCTTCTAACGAGCAAACTCTCAATATCAAAAAATTTAAAGACATTGTAGAGCTCCTAACAACACATGTCCAAAATAATAACGCATGATCTTCTAAAATGTCAAAAAAAAATAGCATTTATGGAGCTAAACAAAAAGCGACTGTAGCGTACTTCGTGAAGCGCATGCTCATTTTAAACTTTTAAAAAACTTCTTTAACAGAGTGGATATAAAGCTGTATACTTAAAAGAAGAAATAGGAAGAAAAAAGTGTGAGTTAAACAAACATAAATACATTCACACAGGGAAGGCGTGCAGTCAAACAGTTAATTGATAAAGCGCCCAAAGAAATTTTTATGTGTTTTTTTGAAAAAAGTATTTTGAGATTTTAAATCGTTAAAATTGTAAAAAAAAGCTAAGTTAATTAAATAAACAAGTGAAATAAAAGTAAATAAAGTGAATATAATGCAATACTTCATTGAAAAAAAAATATAAAACTACATGAGGTGCTGCGTTAAATCTTCTAAAAACACTTATAATTAACAGTGTAGTTTTTGTTCATTTCATAGGTAAGCTGTGTCTCATATTCCACATAAAGTAAGTAAAATTACTCTGCACCACGGGCGCTCAATGAATTTGAGCGCCTTGCCATCACAAACAAAAACTAATGCGACCCTGGACGAGAATTTCAATTTCGATAGATTGGATTCAGCTATAATTCCCGTGATTGAAGTGTATTTTAATTTCAAACAATTTGCTTTTTTATAGCAAAATGTTAAGAAATATCAATTGAAATGTATTCTTAGACAATGTATTTGCCTAAAAAACATCACTTCATATTACTTTATATAGAATACGAGACACAATCAGACCGTGAAAAGAAAAAAATGAAAACTCCATATTATAGGTGTTTTTACACGATTTAACGCAGCACTGTATGTTGTTTTATAGTTTTTTTAATAAATTACTGAAAATATTCACTGTTTTAACTTTTATTTAACTTTTTTATTTAGTATTTTCACTAATTTAATGTTTAAAAATCTCGAAACACATTCCTATAGTTCGGCAAAGTGACAGATCGGGTTCTTTTTTGTTTTTTTTTACAATTTAATGCTTCACGCACACACTGTATAGGTATGACGTGATTTGAGCTCGATATCAACAGTACTTAATATTGCAGCTCTAGAACAATAAAAAATATAGCGATTTGACAATATGGCGGCGAGGAAAAAAATTAATTCAATATTTGTTTTTTTGCAATTAAAAAAAGGAATATAATATATCCGCTCTATCTTAAAAACACACGAAATTGCATTTTTTTTGAAATGAAATAATTTCGGCTTTCGAAAATGTATTTCTTAGAGTTTTTTTTTTTTTTCTTGTTATTATTTTTTTTTATTTGACAACTAAATATCCAGAATTTTGAAGGCGCGTTTTAATTAAGCAAAGTACCGGCAAAACGTTTGTGAAAAAATTTAATTCGCACATAAATTCGCTAACATTTAACTGAAAAATATTAATTTCTGTTATTATTTATTTTCTTAGGAAATTATAGTTTGCATATCTTACAAAATTATTCATTATACATACATAATTTCAAACGATACATATTTATTCTATTGTAGTATTAAAGCGTGCATGTGTTTATATTTTTTATCATAATATGTACCTACATATTACTCAAACCAATACAAACAAAATTCTGCCAAAGAAGTTCTTTAAAGATATATACAAAATACCTGCAGAGTCAGTCGCCGCTAACAACAAGCTTCTCACGAGCAAAAAAGAGCTCTCAAACTCAATGAATTAGCTGCAAGTGAGCGCGACGTTAGCTCTAAAAGTGTATCTAGAGCTACTTCTAAAATAAACGAGCTTTAAGATTAGCTCTGGGTGTGCTGTTAAAGCTATTAAACAACTAAAAATGTTACTTGGGTAGTTTTCGAGAACATAAAAAAAAATAAATCTTTGTACGCTACTATACCCATTTTAGAAAATCTTAAACAAAAAATTTTGAAAGCACCTGTTTACCCGTTTAGGGTCTAGCTTAAATTACTCTGAAAAATAATTGTTGCCTCAGTTACTCAAAAACGGTTTAGACAGTTTTATTAAAATTTTACTAAAAAATTTATCTAAAAACATCGAGTTTCATAAAATTTTATATTTCCGTCCTGGCGAAATATTCCTTTCTTCCATGTGCTAATAGTAAGTATGAGAAAAGCAGTTTTATTCTGCCCAGGTCATGTCGCTGCTCCGTCCGCATTGCCATGACGAGTGGGGGGAACAAATGAAATTTTATTGCGCAATGGACCCAGCTCTGGACTCTGAAGTGGACTTTCGTTGTTCCTATATATATACAACCTATCTCTTTAAGAGCAACAATGGAAAACAAAGAAAAACCACGATGAACGACGACGGACACTACAGTTTTAGGAACAAAAAAAAAAAATAGTAATAGAAGTGGCCAACTTGTGTGAACTTCTTGGCACGGCTAGTGCATTCGAGGGGCTACAGCTAAAACCTAGTGGTTACCTGCGGTCCCTTTATAAGCAAAAATGAATCTCGGATTGTTCCCATGTGCCCATCAGGCACTATCACACAGAGTGTGGTTTGGTTACATTCGTTCTGTTGATTTTGGCCAAATGGTTTTCCGCTTCTTTGGTCTTTTTTATCAAAAGTCAAAATCTCGGGTGGCTGTGAAACGTGATGCAGTAGGAAATAACGACGACGACGAAGACGACGATGATGATTATGGCGACGACGACTAAGAAGATGAGACCTGCTTTGGAGAGTGCTCCGAGGATGAGTGATATTTAAAAACAAAGCTAGGATCAGTGTCAGCCAAATTAAAGAACACAACAGCAGCAGCAGCCTATGGTACTATATGTAGGGACTATACCCGTCGACTGATAGTGTGGTAATGGTGGTGGTGGTTACTCTGGTTTGTGTGAGAAACCAAGTCTAGAAAACTAAGAGCTCGCGAATCGAGCTAGCTTCAACGTCAATATGTGTATATAATGAAAAAGAGACAGAGAGAGGGTGGTACCTACTGGTTAAAGGCAAGAAGCTCCCAAATTGCTTAGCAATTTCGGAAATAATTGGCGTCACACATTGCGCGAATTAGAGCGTGGGCCGGATCGATTCGAAATTATTGGCGCATACATTTTGTGCATTATGGCTGCCTGACATGTGATGGAATCAGATTTTTATTCTTTTTTTTTGTTCGATTTAGCTGTGATTCAATCTGCGGCATGAATCTTGCGGGGAACATGACTTCCGTAGTTGTCAAATCAACGCGATCGAACCGGGGCAGTGGTGAAAAGGAGCAGAGCAACGGTCTGCTATTTGACTTTTCGGGCCATCATCATCATCGTCATCGTTTTGTTTGAGTGAATGAATGAAATGAATGAATGCAGCAGAAGTGCTGTATATAGCATTGTGGCTGTTAAATTGAAGTCTAAAGATTCTGACTAACGATTGATTGCGGTCGAGTGCATATTTATTGCTGGATCAGGCTTTTCAGTAAAGTGATCTCATGGGAGCGATTAGGACTTAAGAACAACTTAATTGTGACTGTGGAGTATACGGGTATAATGAACAGTGGGACCTAGACAGGGAGTTATGGGTGATTTTTGTGTACCTATTTCTGAAGAAATAAAAAAACTGCATATATGACTTAGTCTTGAGGTTTTGACTTCGCAAAATTCGGGAAAAAAAATTTAATACAAATTCTGGAATTGAATCCATATTCAATATTCAGTAGAATTTCTAGGAAGCATTTGTGATTGTATCTATTGGAAGTAAAGAAATGGCACATCCCGAGTAGAAAATTATCTAGGAAAAACTATTTATAAGCGTGGCCCTAACTAGATTGGCTATTATATAGTAAATCCTATGCTGGGCCTAGACAGGCGCAAGTCTGAGCGATCTTGACTAATTCATGCTTATTCTGGCTTTATCTTGGCCCTGGCTAGAATTGCCTATTTATTGGCTTTGTCAGATGTAACTTAGACTGGGCCTAGATAGTTTTAACTTGACATAGCTTGGATATGAAAACTTTTGTTGGTGTCATGTTGGGCCTAGCTAGTGTCGCCATCTTATTGGCGTTGTCTCATAAGTTTTCTCAAATAGTTTTCACTTGGTGTAGCCTGGATAAGGAATTGTATCTGGGCGTTATCTTGGCGTTAGACAGTGTCGTCTCTTTATTGGCGTTATCAGGTATAACTAAGACTGGGCCTAGATAGTTTAGACTTGTGAAAGGTCCATATAGCACGTGAAGTATCAACTCATAAACATTTTTACATCCCTATTCTGTATCGCAAATCAGCCTGGTGGGTAGCGTGCTGGATCTTTAATTGGAAGAACGCGAGTTCAAATTTCGGAGAAACCAAGTAAGTAAAAGTGAAGTTTTTTTAAAATTAAATTAAATTCTATACATTTCAGATAAAGAGAAAAGTGGTCCCAAATCCCTCTAATATGAGGGGGGGGGGGGCTATATGGGTATCAGTAAAAATCTACCTAGGCCCTAGCTAGTGCGTAAAAATGTCTCAATTTTTAGCTATCCAAAGCCTGACTTGGAAGATCTATCTAGGGCCCATATGGGAAACACTAGCAAGGCCCACGGAATACAGAGCATTAACAAATTAGCGAGGGTCAAGCTAGTTGCTGCTCGATAGGCCCACGACATAAACTAGGCAAAACTAGCTGGGGACTAGGCAATTCCGAGTCGCAAATTCTACCCGGGATTGAAGATATACAGGGTGTCCCGCAACTCAAAGTCAAGCGGGTACCGGCTGATAGGGTAGGTTGTACCTGTACTGGGAAATATAAGAACAAAAATCCATCTCGCTTAGTTAAGTAATAAAAGCAATATTAAGAAAAATATTGAAAATCGATAACCCAGGCCACATTTTTAGGTACTGTGGTCACAAATTTCCAAATTTTGACGTGTTTATTTTTTACGTAACCCTAAATAACCATGTTTAAAAATAAACATTGTAAGTTTCGTAAGTTTGGAATACCGAAAAGGCTCATCAAATTTTAAAACAAAACTTCTTCCACCCGTACCATGTGCAACGTGTACAAATTTGCTACCTCGTAGCTATACGCTCCCAGAGTCGATTTCTGCAGAACAATGTTGGCGAAAAATATTGAAGTTTTTAGTACCTAACACAATTTCCACAACACTTTTAGAGTCCAGGGTAACACAAAAGCGCACGATTACGAGAAGTTGCGAGTAAAACAGGGAACGTAGCGTACCGAACGTAGATCGTAGCGTACCATATTATGTAAGGTAGATCTGTCTCACTCTAATTTACGGCAAACAGTGTCTGATTTTAGTGCCTCTGTTTATGTTACGTACACCTCGGTAAAATCGATTTTTGAGTACAAAAAAGCATTATTCTCGTAAAATTGATTGAAGTGAACTGAGGTCCTTTTTGCAAATAAAAAAGCAATAATATTTTTTTACGAATGAATAAGTAGCAAGTGTTGTACCATTTTGAAATCTTCGTGAATTGGGCCAATTTTTTAAATAACTTGCCAAGGGTAGTGTAATAAATTTTTTTTTTAATATCAAGTGTCAAAGTTAGCTTAAAAAAATTTTCTGAACCACGGCACAGTCAAACTTTATTTTTCTTACGAAACTTACAATATTTATTTTTAAATTTGTGATTGCAATCAATAGCAATAGGGTTACGTAAAAAAAATAAACACGTCAAAATTTGGAAACGAAAAAAAAATGTGGCCTAGTGTATCGATTTTCACTATTTCTCTTAATATTGCTATAATTATGACTTAACTAACACTGTGGCTCCATTAGCAATATTTGAGGCAATGTCAATTTCAATGGCAATGACAATTTATTGCCTCGGTGGGGCTTCTATTGGCAGCTAATTTCAGTTGTCAAATGTCAGTGTAGAAATTATGACCACAGTCAAGTGTTTTTTGCTTTTTAAATTCACAATTTTTGATAATTAAAAAACTTTAATTTGTTTAATTTTTCGTATTTTCAACTTAAATTCCAAAACGAAGCACAATTCATTCAAAATCGCGGGAAAACCATTTTGAAAAAGTTGAAACGTCAAAATCTATTGCCTCAGCGATGGAAATCAATAATTACCTTCCATCAACCGAGCAATATTGTCATTGACATTGCCAAAGCGTCTCCATTAGCAATATTCAAGGCAATGGCAATGAGCCAAGCAATTTATTTCCTCAATTAGTATTGCTAATGGAGCCGCCGCGCTGGGTAAGCGAAATGAATTTTTTTTTTCTTATTTTTCCCAGTGCAGGTACAACCTACCCTATCACCCGGTACCCGCTTGACTTTGAGTTTTGGGACACCCTGAATACAGAAATGTTTAAGTAAAGAGAACAAAAACATTTACCGTTATAACATATGTATGAAAAAAAGTCAACAAATACTAAAGAGTCTTTAAAGAAAAATAAATTTGACGCAATTTATAAGGATTGCACTCAGCATATTAGCGAATTGGCGCGATGGTGTTTGTTTTACACTAAAATTTCATCGACACCGGTGGCAATTTTTTTCTGCTAATGATGTAGAAGTTTTTTTTTTAGGTTTTCGAAGTTCAAATATACTGAAAGTAAAATATTATATATGCAACTGCTCTAGGAACTATTATTTTTTAGATGAGGCTCCTTTATACAGGGTGGCGCACGAATCGTGCTACAAAAATAAAACGTAATAACTTTTTTTCTGTGTGAGTAATCGGCTTATTTTTTTTTTTATTTTGTAGGTTACTATTTAGATTTATAAAAATGGATGCTTGGGATACGGAGAAAAGAATTTGGATAGTGCAACGGTACCATGCTTTGCAGTCCGTCATTTCCGTCCAAAGGGAATTTAGGCGGGAGTTTGGCGGTAATCCCCCGAGTAGATGGACCATTATGAGGTTTGTAAACATGTTTGCCGAATCTGGAAGCATCGCACGAAGGCCGTACCATCGAGATGCCAATGTTCAGGTTCAGGATACAATCGCAGCAGTAGCATCTGCAATACAGGCCAATCCGAACTTTCGACCCCAAACTTATCGGGGCAAATTGGAATTAGTAGACGGTCATTACAACGGATACTTCATGACGATTTAAACTTGTTTCCGTACAAAGTCCAAATTACTAGCAAGTTAAACCCTCAGGATTTGCCTGTTCGCCTGGAATTTTGCCAAAAAATGATATCAATGGCCGAAGAAGACAACACATTGATCAATTGTTTGTTCATGTCTGATGAGGCCCATTTTGATCTTAACGGCAATGTAAACAAGCAAAATTGCCGTATATGGAATGAGTCTAATCCAGAAATGCTCCATGAGACGGAACTGCACCCAGAACGAGTCACTGTGTGGTGCGCAGTTTCATCAAGGTGTATTGTCGGGCCGTACTTCTTTGAAGAAAACGGTGTAACCGTTACTGTCAATGGGGACCGTTATTTAAAGATGTTGAAGGAGTTTTTTTACCCAGAACTGCGCCGAAGACGTATACCATTCAACAGCGTTTGGTTTCAGCAAGATGGAGCAACTGCACATATAGCCAGACCAGTTATGGCGGAGCTAAACAAAAAATTCGCAAACAAATTAATTTCTAGGAACTCCACTCTTCGCTGGCCCTCAAGGTCACCTGACCTGACTGCACCAGACTTCTTTTTATGGGGTTATGTCAAGCAAGAGGTGTATAAAACGAAGCCCAGGAATTTAACTGAATTAAAGCAGTCCATAACGACAATAATTGAGGCGATCCCAACTTCAACTCTTCAGGCCGCAATGAATAATTTTTTGACCAGGTGCCGCATATGCGTGGGACAGCGTGGAGGTCATTTGCGGTCTATAATCTTTAAAAACAAGTAACTATTTAAAATAAAATTTAATTTTCTAACCAATAAAAAAAAATAAATGAAATACATCGATTAAAAAAAAAGTTATTTGAATTTCTTATTGTAGCACAATTGGTGCGCCACCCTGTAGTTATTCCCCTAAATTTAAGCTCGAATTTTTGACCCTAGCTGTCTTCGCATTATTCTGGCATGGCGTATGGCAATAACGCCCAAATCGATTTGGAAATATCACCCAAAAAAATTTCGAACAATTGTTGTTGTTGGGTGTTATTTCCAATTTAAAATTTTTTTAAAGGAAAGAACGAACAAAATAAAAATTTTAAAAGTCAAATGTGAAATAACGCCCAAACGAAATCCAGAAAAAGGAAATAAGGCCCAAATCTTAGGAAATAACTTATAAACCACTGAGGTATGTATGGGGGGCATGCTGCCCTCCTGCAACAACCTGGCTTGGGCACATTATAGGATTTGGAGTGGGTCCGAGGCTGGGTATATGCATAGTTTCTTGAAATCGATAACCAAAGTCCTATAATGTGCCCAAGCAGGCAGATTGCAGGGGAGCAGCATAGCCCTAATTATACATACCTCACTGTTTATGCTCCGCGATTTTTTAAAGATTATCTTATCATTGAAATTTCACTTTGGAAATATCCCCCAAAATTGTAGAAATAACGCCCAAATTTTATACAAAAACACATTTGCATCTCCCTCCTTATAAAGTTCAATATACGCAACAATTGAAGCCTGCTGACCGCATTCACAACGCTTGACATATACGCTTCTTGGGTGTTTGAACAACAGACAGTAAACACCTATTTTTCGAACAATATTTCCTTCAGCGATGAAGCATATTTCACACTCGGTGGGAATGGTAACAAACAAAATTGCCACATATGGGGCTCAGAAAACCCACAAGATCGGTGAGACATACATACAGACAAAGTGGCTGTTTGGTGTGCTCTATGGTCGAAAGGTGTCATTGGTCCGTATTTCTGCGAAGATTCCAATGGGTAGACGGTTACAGTAAATTCGGAGCGATATAGATATAGTCGAATGATATGCGATTTTTTTTGGCCGGCGGCCGGCGCAGCGCGGCGATTAAAGATAAGATCATGACTTGGACGATTTGAGGTTCCAACAAGACGGGGCAACAAGCCACACAACACCACCAATTATGGCTTTATGGCAAAATTTCACGTTTTGGTGACGGCAATTGAAAACCAAGATTTTGCGATTTGACACCGTTATAGATTTTTTTCTGTAGGGCTACGACCGTGTTTACGCGAATAATCACCGAACTCTAGAGGCATTAACATTACTCAAGTTAGGGCCGAGATACCGCCCGAAAGGTGCGAAAAAATTAACTCATTGGAATCTTCACGAGGCGGCCATTTGAATGATACTGTTTTTCACACGTATGACAAAGTCCAAACTTTATAATGAAATAAAATTTTCATCAAAAATGTATCGCTGTGTGTGTTTTATTTAGCTTTACTTTAGAAACCGAAAAATGAATGACCCTTTACTAAACAAAGGTTTGTTTTATTTGTACGAAAGTATACCTGCATTCTTGTTGAATATTTTTTTTTAATGTTTTGTTTCAAAAACAAAATTCTTTTTCATTTGAATAAAAACAAACACCCAATGTATCAAATATGTATCTTTCCTAATTCCTAAATTATCTACATATATAGTTGCAGCCTTCAAAACATAGAAGACACCATCGTTCATCGTTCAAAAATACTCTTTCGAAAATCTAAACCATGACAAATAGTTTTGGACAACAAATTTTGTAAGTACCCAGGACAGGCCCGTTTCCTTCGTCACTTGAAAACGAGCATCCCACAAGAGAGTTCAGTGTTTTTTTTTTTTTTTCTACATACATATATATTTTAGAATATATATATACAAATGCATTTTCCAGCAATTAGAAAAAAACGATGCCTGTGACAGTGGCGGTTGCATTTTCCCATTGAACTTGACTTTGACTGTACTTTTAGATTCGAGAGATGTGTGTCTCTTGTCTTGTCTATATGCGGCTATGTGTAAACATTTGAAAACGCAGTGCCAACGTCTGACATTTACCCAGCGACCCGGCACATAAAATTCGACGGAGACTCTCGCGGTCTATAAATAAATTTCCGTGGATGCGTGTATCCGTTATGATGTTACGAATGGGAGCAAACACCATCTCGCTGGCGCATCTTCTTCTTTGGTTGGTCGGGCCAGGGACAGAGATATTCGGCTTCTTGTTGCTTTTATACTTGTGTGTTAAGAAGATGTAGATACAAGTTTTTTTTTTAATTTTTGTAGCTGCGGAATAAATATTGGTCGAACCCTATGGTATATGGCGTTGTTGTCTTCTTCCCATCATTTAGATCATGAGGGTGGCTATTTTTAGTGTCCCATGTGTTTTTTAGGGACACAGTTAGGCCAACAACTGCTTGCTTATGGCTTTGCTCTGTAGTAATAGTGTATATTGACAAAGAACGCTCCAGCGACGACTCACTGGTCGCTGAAACCGTCGCCGTTGCCGCCACCGCCGCCGTCGAACGATGGCGATGGGATGGGGCAATCCAATAAGAAGACCAAAGGAAACTCGGCTTCGCACTTCTTCTACGAGTACATTTTATATGTATATTTGACGAGGAAGACGCACGGGACGGTAGCTATGTATATGAGCCTTGAGGATGATGGTGAACGGTTCTGCGACCGAATATACCGTACGGTACCCCTTGTCATTGCGATTGCTCGTTGATGGAAAAATGCATGACATCCACTTTGTCTGGAGAATTTATTTATGTCCATTGCATCTGTGAAAATAGAATATCCCTGCCAAGCCAAGGGATACCGTATGGGGCAGTTTTTCTTTTGGTTTTCTCAGTTGTTTCCAATTCCATTAAAATGAAACGACTATGGGGACCATGTTGGAAAATATTTATATATCTACACCAATTTTTTTTTTTTTTGAAAACACATCCCTGATGCAGTTGAATTTAATGATGATGAAGATATAAATTTGTAATTTTACAAACAGAGTCCTTAAATAGATTTCTCTGGTCATATACCTACCTAAAGCTTGAGCTGGTAACAAGTAGATATCTAAGAATACGTATAATATGTTTGTGTTAAGTGATCGTCGAAGAAAATAGGAGAATGGACATTCTTTATGTGATGGCTCAATTCGCGCAAAACCAAGAAGGATTACAAAATTAAAGTTTTAAGTCAACGAACAAAAAAATCAAAAAGGATTAGGTAATGAATGACACATTATTATATTTAATATTTTGATTCATAGTAAACATATACATATGTATGTATTATGTCAAGTCAAAATATGTAAATTTCGAAAATAACAATTTTTCGCGGATTATACTTTTAAACTGTGAAAATTTTGCGTGTTTTTTGGGAGTCTATACATAGAACAATAAGAAATTTCCAAAAAAACACATCGGCGTAGCCTGGTTTTATATTCACATTTAGTACTATTAAACAATTATTATAACTACTCCATAATGAACACAATATCTATCGAGATACAACTCCAATTATATTAAATCGAACGAACATCTATAAACAAATCTAACAAAATCCAATTCGAAACTCGAATAAACGTCAAACTATCCAGAGTAGGATTCTACCTTAGCTTTTTATCGGTCGTAATACCACTTACTTACTTACTTAGGTCCTTGGACCTATTACGTCCGTGGGGTTCCCCTTGCAGGGCATAGGGCGCCATCGTGTACGATTTCTGAAAATATATCTCAGCTCTCTCCAACACTAGTGGTGATTCCTCTTCAACCGTTCTTCACCAAGTACTTCTAGTTCGGCCAACTTGTCTACCTGATGACTGTGTAACATGTAAGCGGGTTCCATTGCATCGCTTGACTCGCAATGCATTCGTCACCTTTTTGAAGAGTATGGCCTATCTACTGCCACTTGCGTCTTCGTATAATAGAGTCTATGGGTTCCTGACCAGTTCTGGCATGAAGTTCATCATTGGAGATACGGTTGGGCCAGAAAATCCTCAAGATGTTTTGAAGACATCTATTAACGAACATTTGCAGCTTTCTTGTGACAATGTATGTGACTTCCCAAGTGCTGCAGCTATAAAGCAGCACGGATTCAATATTGAAGCGGAAAAGTCGTAGATTGGTCTTTAAGCTATAGGAGTTGTTCCTCCATATTTTGGAAAGCATTCCGAACGCAGCCTTTGCTTTCCCGATTCGGTTGTTTATATCCAGTTCAGTTCCGCCGCCAGTAGAGACAATACTCCGAAAATATTGGAAATTTTCTACCATCTAATCTGTCCCAAAATATCTATTTGGATTGATGAGGAAGTTCCAAGGCTGATCCTTTTAGTTTTTGCTGAATTGATCTTTAGCCCCACGGTTTCAGCTTCTCTCTCCGCCCTTGTTGTCATTTGATGGAGATCCATGATCCTATATGAGAGAGTAAGCGTAGTCAAGATGGTCGAAGTATAATTGCAGAGTCCACTGAATTCCTCCATTTCCAGTCGACAAAGCTGCATGCAGCACATCACTTATCACCAATAGAAACAGTATTGGTGACAGTAGGCAGCCCTGCGTAACCCCACTTTGGATTTCAAACTCCTCTGACAACCTTCTTTTATGCAGAACGTGACATCCATCATCATATGTAGCCTTGATAAAAGCAATCAATTTATCTGCGCGAAGTAAGCCAAATAAATTCTCTATTTACATTATCGAGTGCATTTTCCAAATCGATGAACAGCAGGTGAAGTGGTTATCGATATTCAACGCCCTGTTCGATGATGATCCGCAAGGTGCTGATGTGGTCCACACAAGAAGAATCAGTGCGCAATCCTGCTTGTTCGGCGTCGAGTGTGCCTCCAAGGTGGTGTTTTATTCGCTCCATTATAATTTATGCTAAATTATCTTGGCTGCTTCAGGTAGCACGCATATCCCTCTCCAATTTTCACACTGCGTATAAGGTCTCCTCTTTTTGGTAGTTTGACAATCATTCCCTTTTTCCACTCTTCAGGAAAGCTCTCGTAATACTACTGGCGATGTTGTATTTGTAATGCATGAAAAATCTTACCATACAACGGATAGCTTTTATAATAAAACATGCCTAGTGCAGTATAGATATATTTACCGACCTACCTTTCTATATAAACCCAAAGAATAACTCAAGAATAACTAACAAAATCCTGTGTCCGTTTAACGAAACTTTTCGGTTTTTCAGCACTGTTTTTAAATAAAATTGTTTTAGTCAACAGTTTTGAAAAAATCAATTTTTAAAATCAAAATTTTGGAAAAAAAAGTAAAGAAAATGTGAAAGACATCATCGAAAATTTTTATTCGTTTGAACGTTCCGAACAAAACACCCATTTTGATAAAACAATTTTTTTTATTTACACGTTCAATCCACCCGTGGTGATTTGACAAACTAAATAAATGACAGCCAATTTGACAGATGTAGCTTCAACAATATGGCCCTCATCAACTGTCATAGCTCGGAAGTCTCTATATTGGAAGATACTTTATATTGAATCAATCAATGACTCAACAAGTCCAATAATTAAATAGTCTATATCGACTTTTTATTTTAGTATTGTAATTCTTTTTCATGAAAACCTTAACGTCTATATCGTTGTAAATAAAAGAGAACCAAATTTTGCGAAAAAGAAAAAAAAAATATTTTATTGACTGCGAAGTAATTTTTTCGAAACAAATGTTTAAAGAATTAACAGTTACCCATGAAAACCATAAACAAGTTTGTTTTTTTATTTTGTGTACTGATTTCTATATTTAAGTAAGCTAGGTATCTATATATATACATAAATTCTTTAAATGAAACCCAAAAACCAAAAAAAGTTCAGATATACATCTAACCTGAATCTTTATGGTTAAATGTCGAGCTACTTAAAATATCGTATTCTCCCAGAACAAAAAAAAAATAAATGTCACCCTAAATCTTAACTCTAATAATGATGTGTCGTAAAAAATATATAAAAAAATATCTTCCTGCACTTATTTATTTACATTTAACGGATAGAACTCGTTCCTTTATTCATTTAAAATCAACAAACAAAAAATTGTAACATGTTTAAAAATGAAAACAAAAAAAAAACCTAGTAAAAAATAGAATTTGACAAAAAAAAAAACTGTGTAAAAGGACTCGAAAAATATCTTTGTGGTTTACTATTATAAACATTAAAAAAAAAACATACATTGATGTACCATCTGTACAGCTATATTGAAGATATTTATAAACTCTCGTTGATTGACATTCACCAAAAAGGACCTCCAAATGATGTCACATCAGAATACGAAAAATTTAAACCGTAACTAAATTCAACCCCTGCGTGTAGTGCGCTAGTGTTTATAATTATCTATCAACGGACTCTTCTGTCTATATACATACATAATATGTTTTTGGACAATTTCCAAAATCTAGGTTGCATGGACGAAATGCGTTCTTGAAAATAAAATATGGTTGCAGCATCATTATACAAGTATACCCGTCGCTGATGATGATGAGGAACATCCTGTAGTGTTTTTATATGTTGTGGGGGGAGATCTCAAGTAGTATAATCACGTTATTTTGGGAAAATCAGCGGATGTTGAATATATGGTTCCTTACAACATACAAAATAATATATGTCGCTCAACACTATGAGCACGTTACAATTGAGAAGTCCTTTTTCCTACACACGATTGGAGAAGCAAAAAAAGTAATCTTTTTCCTTTATTGACTATAAAAAAAGGGAAGCTGCTATAGGTAACACATATAAATTCCAAAACACAACACACACACACATGTGTATATTAAACTAAAAATTAACCACCAGACTCCTCATGTGAGGATTGCATTCCTTCAGGTTAAGTCATCATTGTGATATAAAAAAAAAAAAAACAAAAATCCTAGATTCAATAAAGATTTAATCAAACGCCTTATATCCTTGCAAATTGTGAACACAAAAGAAATGGGTTAACAAAAGATTTATAAATATATCGGAGATCTTTTGTTATTGCGATAATGTGTTGGAATATCCTTTTGCCCCATATAGAATAAGATTCTTAAATTTTGTCTTAATGCGCAGAGTTGCATAGAATTGCAGTCCATCTTGCAGTTTTTTTTTATTCGAATAAAGAAGTTATAAAAAAAATCTAATCAATTTGTGAGCCCAGAATGCAGGTATAGAAAAAGTGTGTAGGTATTGGTATGTGCGTAAGGGTTATTCTCGGAAACGGGTCAATATATGAAATTAGAAAAATTGATGCAATAATGGATCAAACGGGATCATTTTAGTTTTTTTTTGCACAGTGTTATTTAAAGGCTATATAGAATTTTATCGAATTTGATAGAACTCATCTATAATCTCCAAACCACTGTAAAAACAGATTTTTTTTTTAGATAAGTATGAACCTACCTATAGGTAGAATAGTTATAGGTAGAAATGGCGGTCACAAGCAATTCCTACCTCATAGACCCAATTAGCTCTATAGAGTCCGCCATTTTGATACCATAACTTGTTGGACCTGCGGGTGAAAATGGTTTGGAAAGTCTGAGTCTCGCAGCAACTTACCATGCTGGGCAGTTTGTTGGTTGGCTCAAAGACGTAAGAGGTTTGACCTTTTAGGATGATCGTCTAGTCCTAGGAAAGATGTAATTGTTAACACCCTGTATCTCTGATGCGAAATTCCCACAAAAAATTATTTCGTACAAGCTCACATTTTGGTGAACAACATACCGTTGAACAATTATTTATCTATCGACAATCTAAATGTACCAAAATTGATAAACAAGTTACTGCAGTTCACGATGGGAAAGAGATAAGCTGGCTATCGACAATTCTTAAAAAAGAAGGCAGTTCCTGAGAAGCTGAGTGCAGCGGACCAAGTTAGTGCTGGACAGCATAATAAACAGGCAGTTCCACTCATCTTTTGTACTTATTAGAACCGCTTAATAAAGTTATTTAATAAAAGTAAACAATAGTTTCATATTTATTTACTTGTACAGTAGCTACTGAGGTTTATCCTAGAGCCGGTGCATTTCGTTGAGGAAGCAGATCAAATATTACAGAAGAAATGAATGACTGTTTCACTTACTTCTGGTCCCCACAACTACGACAGTGATTATTGTGGGGAATACCTAGCTAGCTTCGCTGCATGCTCTCCGATTGGCCAGTGGTCCTGAACATGTCGCAACGACCCATGGCTATGTCTCGGCTGGGTCTGCAAATTAAGTCATTTATTCGGGATTTACTATAATATGTTGACCAAATCTTCCTAGAAATTATGCAATTTGACAAATTGCCCCACCTGCGATTGGATTCTGTAAGAAAAATAGAGAATATATTGCCTTTCATAACTCCAAGTGGAATGTTTTCTCTTTCCGCATGAAGGGCTGAACCTTGCCTGGCCAATTCGTCACCCCGTTCGTTTCCCTCAATACCACAGTGACCCGGAACCCAGATAAGTGTCACCTTATGCGGTCCACGTTTAGGCTGGCCAGCTCATCACGGCATTGCTGCACCAATTTGGAAGAAGATGCAGCTGAACTAATGGCTTTGACAGCTGCCTGACTGAGTATGTCAGGATAGCGGTATTTCGGTATTGGTTAGGATCTTGTTTGAGTATCTTACATGCTTCACTAATGGCCAGTAATTCAGCTTGAAAAACACTAGCAAAATTGGGTAGCCAAAAAGATCTAGAGATATTTGGGGATCCGGAAAATATTTCTGAACCAACACTACATCCCATCTTTGAACCACCAGTAAAAATAGTTATGTCGAAGTCTTTCGTCACGACGTGCGTCGTCTTGCCAGTCTTGTCTGGATGGAAAAACAACTTTAAAATCTTTACTGAGGAACAGAGTAGGAGCGCTGTAGTCAGTAATTGTTGAGAGAATATCTTTGGGAACAAGATTAGTGATACTACCATGACCATATTATGGTTTGGCAAACCAAAGACTGGATTGCTTTATAGCCTTATTGCGTTGCAACAAACTAGATATACTTAATATAAAGACCAAGAGGTAGAAGGTGAAGAAAGATGCTTATAAGGCACCCGTTGGGCAGGATTGCAGTGCCTTGGTAGTGTCAATTCTGGCTGTTCTTTGCACCTTTTTAATCTTAACTATGTTATAGTCTTTACTAAGGGTGGGCCACCAAACAACCGAGCCATATGTGAGGATCAGTCGTACCACCGTTGTGTACGTCCACAGGATCATCTTCGATTGGAGACTCCACTTTTTGCCGAATTTTTTTACTTCAGGCATAGAAAGCTATAGAGGCCTTTCTAACCCGTTCTTCAATGTTCAACTTCCAGTTTAGTTGAGGGGTTGAGAACGCCCAGATACCTCGCACTGCAGGAAGACAGAGAAAGAGTTTGGCCGTTGAGTCGGGGTAGAGCTTGAAAGGGGGCATTTTTGTTTTGGTAGTGAAAAGCCTCAGATCCGTTTTAATTTGATTTACTCCTAGACCACAAACTTGTGGCCCAATTGCTTACTTTCCTCAAAGCCATCTCTGTAATCTCCTGACACCACTAGAACCAAATCATCCGCATACGCAACCACCTTCACTCCACATCTCTCTAACCGAGAATATTATTCATGACCAAAAGCCATAATAGAGGAGAAAGGACATGATAGGTATATTTACCTATAAAGTGCAAATATGTGTTGGGCTTGAAAGACTAAAGGTGCACGAGACCCTGAAGAAATTTTCTATCCTAGGCATTTGGCATTATACTTACAACATTGGGAAATTTTGTTTAAATGGTCTTGTTGGTCAAATGGCTCCCTATTTTAGAATTCATACACTACCTATAAATTTTTTATCAATCTTCATTTACGAAAGCTTCTCAAAGTTACGTACTCACAATTCACATCAATACTTTCGTCTCATTGCAATGAAATAAAAACTATTACTTAACGTGTTCCATTGCTATGTGTCCTCCTGAGTGCGCGCTAATGGAGACAATAAATTCACTATCACTATAAACTCGTATAATAATATAATGTTCTCCGAATCTAATTCAACATTAATCTAAGTTAATATGTGAATGTCTCGATTCGAAACCTAATTTCTTCAGTAATACGAAGCGATGAATTGAAATAAATCAGCTCATTACAAGCGAACAAATCTGGTAGACGTGAACAGTTGCACCTTCTTGACACGATGCACAAAAAACAAAACATAACGAAAAAAAAAAAAAAAAAAAAAAAAACAATCGGATTCACACAATCACCCTCCAGAGGTTAAGATCAAATGCTGCACGGCTATAGAAGACCTAAATGTATATAGTGGCGCAGTGCAGCGGCGGTGGTGGTGGTGGCGCACATTTCTAGCCCACAATACGTAAGCTGTTTATAACGTGGTCTCTTGCATCAACCAACCAACCAAGAGGAACGATGAAGCTTCTGCGCGACTTCAACTTCAACGACGTCCAACGACGACGAAGACCGCGACGCCGAGCGACGACGACGGTTCCTCTGGCGATTTGGTCTGGTGTCGGACCACAGCTTCTGATGCTCGCGGATCCGTAAAAAAGAAAAGGCGAACGAAGCCCCAAAAGAGTGCATAAGCATGTCTTTATGATGTAATAAGTTATTTTATTGCAAACGGTGTTATATTGAGAAGTATGCACACGTACAGCGGTGCTCGTGACTTCTGAAAAGCATGGGCTACCATCATCAGCTATAGAGCTCTAAACAACAAAAACAGAACAGACATAAGCACAAGCATAAGCGCACAAGGGAGCAGCGCCAGCGCTGAGCGCAGATTCAAAGCTATATATGCAATAACCAAACGGGACGAATAATTTCAAGCCAACAATTCGGCGGGAATGACCAAGCCTCATCGTCATCGTCATCATCATCATCATCGTGTGGTGGTGAACTTTTCGGTTTTAATGGTATTTGGTTCAAAAGAAGATCAAACCTCCTGGCTTTATAGAGAGATGAGCCAACTTAAACCTACATAGCATTTATAGCAGCACAACAAACTGTTGACACTTTTAGTTTTAGATTGTTTATTTATCTTTTTGTGGCCGATTTCATTTACCTATGTACATAGTAAGTGTCTAGCATTTGAAGTTTCTGAAGGCGAGGTCTCGCGATCTCGCGACTTTGTGCTTTTTTTATAATGCCAATTTGACCATCCTTAATAGTTTATTATGCTAAAAGCCATAAAGTGTTTTGTACCTTAAACTTAATATTTTTAATTGTTATAAGTTGTAGAGAAACTGGAAACATTCTCAACAAATACAGCCGATTAATAGATTATGGTTTAAAAATTAGGGTATAGGTACTGTTTTCTCGTCAGTCAAATAAAGGTTATGGATTATGATTTATAGAAAAGCGTAGGTTAGATACAAAACAAAATATTAGAAAACCAACAGCAAAGATATGGAATTTGACTTATTTTAAGACAGAAGATATAGTTCAAGAAATTTTGAAAAAATAGTCTCTTGCAATCACTTGGGTGTTTATATGAGGTGGGAAGTTTAATCAAAATCGTAAGAGCTGTTTTTGATAAATTAAAAAAAAATCATTGTGTGGCAAGTACATATCTACGTACCCATTTTAGATGGCCAAAAATTCAAAATGTTCCTCTTTGATCTCATATAAAAATGCATTAAAGCAAATCGGTCTACCAATTTTTGCGCATGACTATAGCTCAATAAGACTCAAGGACAGAATATGTTCGATCGCACTGACCCACAGATTGACGGGCGGACGGGCCTTTTTGGACTTCTCCAATAACGAAGTGTTAATTCGAAATTTTTACGGGTTACGGTCAACGGATCCGTGGATATAAAATGAACGGAAAGGATAGATAAGGGTGACCCAACTTATACGTTGTTTCGACGGATCGACATTCTTTTCCTTATAATAAAATACATGCAAAAAAAAATTCATTTAATTACATTTTAATTTTTTTCACGAAAAAATTAATTTTGACCTGAAAAAAAATTATTTTCCTCAGCCTACCAACGACCACAAAGAAAACTTCTTCGATGATCTGGGTGACATCACATCTCGTTTTTGCCTCTGAGACTCATCTCTAATTTCATCCAGAATTCAAGACGATTCAGGAGGGCATCCCGCATAGATAAGCTCCTTTCCTAACCCTTCATTATAGGTACAGAAATGAATCAAGGGTTTAACGTGGACACCTGCTCGGGTAAGGCTTATTTCCACGACGGCCTACCGACATCGGAGTCAATTCAAGCATTGACCACCGCCGCGCCCTGGGATAGGAAACCCCAGTAGAAATTCTTCAACACGTTGAGGCATGTATACACACCTTGTTGAGGAGCGAGTTTCTATCTAACATCTCTTATATACACTAAGGACTGCAATTAGAGAATCTTTTGTACAATATGTTGTCGCATTTGATATAACCACAGCTAGCACGATCTCCCACAAGGAGGCAAACCTCAATAGATAGTCCATGAGTCCAGACCGAAGTCCGAGGGCTACTATCTTCCGTGCTACCAGACTTTTCGTCACTGGTCAGATTGGCCACTATGCCTAAACAGCTACAGCCGGATGAGTGCCTCAACACTCGGGTTGCCGGTACCCACAATGTGTCCCCATAAGATTACCAGACTGAGGATAGGATGTCTAACGATCAACAGGGAACACTTACTACCATCAAGATCATCATTTCAAAACATTTACGACATCTTACACCACATTTTACGTCACAAAACAATTTTGACATTTTGACGTTTCTTGCGAAACACCATTTGTCGCCGTAGACATGTCAGCCCCAGCACCCATGATTTATCAAAACCGGTAACGCTCTTACGGGCGGTTTCAAGACTCATGAGAACCGAGACCGGCATCCCACGTCTCCAGGACATCAGTTACCTCTTGCGAGGCAACATACGTTCGCCTTTGTGGGAGTACCAGCCAAAACACTCATGATTTCCCGGAACCCATACCGCTCTTACGGGCGGTTCCAAGTGCCGTGATTATGAGGGCCGGCACCCTGCACCTCTTTACTACATTACCATGTATCCAACTTCGATCAATTGTTCCAACTTTCAACATCGTTAATTTTAATCCCTGTCAACTCCGTCAATCATCAAATCGGTCATTGCCATTCCTCGAGCATCCTCTGAACCAAAGATACTGAATTATAAAGATTGTAATCTTTCGTACGTTCCATCCCCCAAAATCCATTTGTTTACATTGTTGTTTTTGTAATTTCATCTCGTGTCGATGAATAGATGTGAATTGCAACAACAATTTATGCAGTGGTGAATTCATATTTTTTGCACTAGTGTGCGTTGAAACATGGAACACTAGTGCAAAAATATGAATTCACCACTGTCCGCCATTTTGTTTAGCTTGTAGGCAAACCAGAATGGCAGCCGAGGATTCCAAACTTTATAATTCAGTATCTTTGCTCTGAACAAAGCGTGTTCTGAGCACTCAGAATTATTTTTGAAACACACCTGAACTCTTAGTTTTTTTTTCAATTTCACCTGTTAAATGCTTGTGTTCAGCATTCAACTCGGTCTGCTCAGTTATTTTATTCTGGGCTCTATGAGAGCGTGCTCTGAAGAAGCTCAGAACACGTTCAGAACGAAAAAAGAAACACAAATTTGAAGCTCTGAACGTTCAGAGGTAAAAAGAAACACAATTCATTGTTTGACAGTTCAGGCTCTGATGTGAACTAAAAAAGAAAAAAGCCTATTATCACTCTTCCTAATCTAACCTAAACTAATCTGGCTCTCCTTCCGCCATATTAGAAGTGCTATCTTCACAGACACTCCAGAAAAATCGCAAAACTAACTTGAGTTACAAAAAGAGAATGAAGTCTATATATGAAAACAACTCCACATAACCGCGGTGTTAGTATTTGTACTGAGGCAAAAATCATCGTCAATATGACGTATCACAAATTTGAACTCACTGTCACACATTACAGGCTTAAGAGAAATGGCAAAGTGTCATTTAAACGGTTTTTTCACTTAAACAAACCACGCTCAAATGAAAAAAATATCACTTAAGCGCATTTAAAAATTCTATTAAGCGGCATTAAGAGCAAAACCAAAAAGCAATTTGTTTACAAAATGAAAATAAACAGTTTTGACATATCAGAAATTCAAATATCATTTTCGTGGTGAAAATTTGGTAGAGGTGAAAAATAGAAAAGAGGTGAAAGAATTCAGCTAATTTTTTGTTCTGTTCGATTCAATTTTTTATTTTCACTAAAAAGTTTTTTTTTTTTTCAATGAAAAATATAAAATTTAACTGAAAATATGTTTCAGGTATCCGGGTTTTTCACTTAGGTAAGCAAGTTTCGCTTAAGCGCAGTGTTTTATATAGGTAATTGGTAGAGAAATACTCGGGGACGAAAAAAGTGTTTCAAATAAAAGGGTTTTTCTCTCAAGTGGGTTTCTCTTAAGTTGGTTTTAATGTAGGTACCTAATACCTATAAACCTGCGAAGCGGTCAAAAATCTATCTTTAACGGACATAACGTTGGATTTACAAGCGCAATAATAGTAAAATTGCGTAATATTTAAAGTACACATTTCATTCCGGACTAGAGAGTGCATTCGTGCACACAATTTGGTTTAAAAATAATATAATTAGTGAATTTTAACTTTGAGCCACGAGCCGATATGTATAATATTGAGAGGCAATGTTTTGATTTCTGATGTCTCTATGTCAATTTCTGTAAGGTGGCCTTTGGTGGTTTTAATTCAACTTGATTTTCCAAATTGATTTTAGTCATATGTAACTTTCTACCTACATATAAGCCTATTTACATTCTAAAATATTCAAAATCCTTTTGAGTCTATATAAACGACATTATTGTTAGTTCAATTTATTTATGGTAACTAAACAAACAAAGGGGGTTATATATGGTGATCAACCCAACTTCATCACGCAACCATCACTATATACCTTGACCTTTTGACCTCACCATCCATATACAACCACCACCGGCCCCATTTCATCGATCTAACTTATATTTGAAAAGGTATAAGTATGTATATGCATATATATTCTTGAGTTGTATATCATGAAGGTAGTGGGTACTCGTATATCTTACCGGGAAATGGTCACAATCTATTTTCATATTGTTTGGATGATTATTGATAAAACAACGAAAAGATATAGAGGCTATACCCTATAATACCTATACCCAGAACTCACCCCATAATTATAATATGTTCTATGTCGAATGAAGGAACTTCATGACCACTCCAGAAATTTCGTCGCATGGCAAAGAGGACATCACAATCAGGAAAGCTTCTTCTTCGAGGCAGCAACCTAAATAACACAATTTTGCTAATCGATGTTACTATACTCGTATATACTTACGCTCTTCGATGGTTTGGTGAAATCGTCATCGTGTTGTCGTCTTGGTTGAATATACTTTGTGACTTTAACAAATGATGAGACCTTACAAACTTAAGATATACATACAAAATCGTAGATACTTTTGGAACGTGCCAGGACGTGGCGATGGCGATACTTCATGCATTTTATTTAGAACGAGCGGGTGATTCGTGTCCATGGAGTTTGATGGCGACTGGTACTGGTTCTATGGTACTACGCTGGGCTATAATAATTTTTCTCTCTCTTTCGAGTTAACTTATAGTTGAATACCCGTACATTAATTTTGTTTCACGCTAAAGCCGAATTCCAATAATTGTCAGTTGCCAATAGTTACCCCTGATCAACTCAACTTGAAATGATTGTTTTTTTCTTTTATTTATGTACATTTTTTGTTAGTGACAGTAAAAATCCTTTGTTTTTTCGATTTTTGAAAGAGGACAACGACAGCGATAGTCAAGTCACATTGAATGTTGATTATTGTATGTAGTTGTCTAGGAGAGAAGTTGGTTATAAAACTTAAATAAAGTGGCCAGTATGGATTTCTCTAGGTTTTTTTTTTTTTTTGTATAGATGTTTATGCTAGTAACACAATGTGTTTTAATTTTGTTTATGTGGGGTCGTCATGATAAATAGGCAAATTTACTTAATTTATGATTCTGTTATTAAAAAATGTCGTCATTTGCATTTATTGGTATATGCGATATTGCTTTGGAGCTTTATTTACTTGAAGCATTTGAATTATTTCATTCTTCTTTATAAATATTTTTGTATTTACTAATAAAACAAAAAAACAATTTCGGAAGGTATGCAGTTTTGATTTACACTTTTTATTTCATAATTTTTTTATACGATGCGACATGTTCAATTCAAGAAAAAAATATCAAGTGAAAAGAGGTGAAATTTCACAGCTATTATTTTCGCCTAACTATACTGTACGGGGTAAAGACTATATATGAGAGCAGCAGTCGCATTAGTTTTGAATTTATAATTAATATTGACAAAACAAATTGACTAAAGGCCGTTTAAAGCTATTTTAAATCAATAATTCAACAAGACGTCCAAATAAAATAGTGCTAAGTCTTCTACTTGGCTCATGTATTTGATTTCATGTAAATAGAATTTGTATTATTAAAAAAAAACCTTCTTAAATATAATTTTGTGTTACTCTAAATTTTTGGTTGAAAATAAAAGGTCTTCCAGTAGGAACTTCTGAACTGGGAAAGTTATGATAGCGGCCACATATTGTGGAAGCTACATCTGTCAAATTGGCTGTCATTATTATTTAGTCTGTTTTGTCAAATCACCCCCAAAGAAAAACCTTGGTAGAACCAAGTACGTTTCTTGTTTGTTTTTGCGTCAGCCACGTTCGTTGTTATTTTCAACAATGCCGCGTGATACATTTTTTATAAATTTTTTGTTAAAACCGTACAATGTTCATTGTCAATTTCATATTTAAACTATCACAAACCAGGATCAGTATGTTCGTGTTCGTGGGAGGCTGGTTGATTGAACACAATCATTGTATGGCAACAACGTTCATGATGTTTGAAATATGAAAAACGTGTTACATTAACAATTAACGTGTCCCCTTTTGAATCGTGGCATGATAGGCTCATTGATTGATCACGATCATCGTTTGGCAACAACGTTCATGATGCTAAAATCGTGTTGCTTTGAAAATGAATGTGTTCCTGTTTAAATCCTGGTGCTTGCCTGAATATGAAACCCAGCTTGATTGACTAGCATTATAGATAATCAACACTTGTTACTTTTCACATCATTACGTTTTTGTAGTCATTTTACCACATATGTACATTTTCATTTAAGAATACTTCATGTTCCGTTGATAATTATTCGAAGATACTTACGCTGCTGCATTCTGATATGAAAATTATATTGAAACGCTTACTCAATTTATGTGTTTTATAATTTTTATTGATTTTTTTTTAATCACATTTTTAAACTTAAGGAAAATACCTTTACTTTAATAAAGAACTTAATGTAATACTTACATTACAATTTCTTACTTATATTTTTTTTGTACATATTTATTTAATAACATTTTTAATAAAATTTCGAATGACCAGGATGTTGCATATTGATGTTGATTTCTGATGATGAGTGATGTTGATGACGAGATGCCTTAGAATAAAAAGTATTTTGTATGACATTTTTTGAAAAAAAATTTATTGAAGCATTAAAATTAAATTTAAATTGGGTGGAACCAAGCCCTAGTGACTTACAACTCTCAATCATTCCTGTGTGCGTGTTATTGGTAGGTAAGTAGCCCGTTGTGTAATGGTTAGTGCGTAGGACTGTCACGCCGAAGTTCTTGGGTTCGATTCCCATCTATGCCACCTAAAAAGAAAAACAACAAGAAAAAAACAGAATTGTTATTCTCAGTTTTTCACTGCATCTTGGGAGGAATTGACAAATCCTGCAAAATTATCTATTGTCAAGAAAAAGAGATTCTCACCTTAGTCTTTCGGATGCGACATAAAATACCAGGTCCCCTCCAAATTGAAACATAGGTTAGTAGCCCGTGGTGTAATGATTAGTGCGTAGAACTGTTACACCGAAGTTCTTAGTTTCGATTCCCAACCTATGCCACCTAAAAAGAAAAAAAAAAAACAATTTTGTTATTCTTGGTTTTTCACTGCCTCTTGCGAGGAATTGACAAATCTTGCAAAATTTTCTTTTATCGCAAGAAAAAGTGCAGGTCCCCTCCAAGTTGGAGCACACTTTCTAATTTGCATTTGTAAATACTTTCTTATTTTTTTTTTTTAATTTAACTTCGCTTACTTCGCCGCGCACGTTACCCACGGCACATCACAACCCACACTGGCCTGGAATGAAATCGTCGAACGAAGATCAAATGTTTATTTTCGAATAAAAAGTTAAACTAGCAACATGTTCGTTGTAGGTTAACCATGATTATTAATCAATTTTACTGCGATCTTGATTCTTTTACTACTTTTGTGCTTTCGTAACAATGTTTGTGTTACTTTGACAACATTTTTGCTTGATGGAAAATGAACTTGAACTTTTGTATGATGTCTTAAAATATGTTTGTGATATAAGAAACAAATCAGTTGTTAGTTTAAGAAGAACATTGATAAATGAGCACGGACGTGCTCAAAGTATCACAAACATACATATTTTCAAATTTATATGTAGCCAAATATGATGATGTCGTTGTTGCTCTTGTTGCTATCGTTCGTCGGTTTTTATTTTATAAGTATCACGTCTGTGATTAAATAACAATGAAATTAGAAAAAAAGTTGTTGTTTATGTATGAAATCGTTTTTAATCAAGCACAAACATGCTTCAACAAACTGTTTCATGATACGTCTTATTAAACAAAAATATGCATTAACAATTATTCATGTGTTGATCAAGCACGGAATGTTGTTTGTTTTATATGAAAACGTATTCAATTCCATTGTTTGAATTTTTATTTTTTAAATATCACGTCTGTGATTGAATAGTAATGACATTAGAAACAACGTTGCTGATTCAGTATGAAATCCTTTTTAAATCAAGTGCAATAACAGCGTATTGTGTGATACAAATTAAAAATAAATTATCAACAATGATTGATTTGCTGATTAATCACGAAACTTTGTTTGATTCAAGCATTAACTTAACTTATTCAATTCCACAATTATAAGCTAATTTTAAATGCTATCACGTTTGTGGTCGACTAACCATTAAATCAACAATGGCATTGTTGCTTCGCAATAAAATCTTATTTGAATCAAGTCCAAACATATGAGTATGTTTCTATGATACTTTTAAAAAAAAATATCAACAACGCAAGCATTGTTGATTTGAGTATGAGGCATTGCTTGGTTCAAGCACAATCGGAATTCTACAATTACCACCACATTTCGAGTTGAACACGGAACGTGCTTGGATCAACCAAGCTTTTTTCTTTCGGTGTAGACGGATATAGCGTTCAACATCAATACGTGCAAATGATACAATTATTTTAAGATAATGGGTGTTCTGTTTGGGTAATGTTCCGCGCAGTTCGCCCATTTAACAGTCTTAATCGTCCTACCGAGAGGCCAATTGTTGTTGTTTTTTTTCTTCGTTGGGCGTTAGTTCAAATTAAAAACCCCCCCTGCTTTTGCACATTATAGGATTTTGGGTTGGTGCGAGCTGGGTGTATGCAAAGTTTCTTTAAATCCAGATTGTTTTAATGAAAAAGAGCACGAGGGTTGCAGGGGGGCAGCATGCCCCTCCATACATACCTCACTGTTTATGCGCCGCGATTTTTGAGATCATTCATGAGATCCAATGCATCCCAAAAAAGTCAATGTTTGTTGTTGATTTTGGCCTGGCGGCGTCATCGGTCCATATTTCTTTCAGAACGACGCACGTTGGCCAGGGGCCTATTTCAACAACTTACAAATTTGTATTTACAAGCGAATTTTGACAAAATTTGTTGAAAAATCGATTTATTCTGTTTCACAAAACGTTTGTATTAATACAAAAGTATATTTTGTTATTTACAAAGGGACATTTGTGGGAATATCTTTATATTCGTTTCAGCAAGACTAATATTTGTTTGTAGTTTACAAGTACAAATTTGTGAAAACTGGGGTATTTTTTTAAGTTTCTGTTTCACCAAATAAAAGAATTTTACAAAATTTGTTGAATTGTAGAAAAAAACTTACAGAAGATAAATGATGTGTAATATCTTCTACAAATTGTGTTTTCTATATTAAAATTGCTTTTTAAAATTAAAACCGTGTAAACTGTGTGAGTAAAATGTGTTTTGTTTATTAATATCAAGAATTTTGAGAAGCAGAATTTAGTATATAAAAGGTAGACATATTTTTGAAAATTAATACCAATATGTATGTGAAAAGGAAAAATTGTTTGCCTGCTCCCGAATTAATATTAAATAGATCATAGAATATTTATGAAGTTTCTAACAACATTACACTTTGTTTTGCATATACAGTCGAACTTCGATAAGTCGAACTTCGATAACTCGAATATTTGATAGCTCGAATGAAATTGGTTGGCAATAGCGCGAAGCCTGAAGTTTACATGTAATTTTTGTTTGATAACTCGAACCTCTATAACTCGAATGTCTCGATAACTCGAAGATATTATTTGGCGTCACCTTCCATAAGTCGAATTTTTTTCCCGAAAAAATGGATAGGAGAATTATTCTTTTCATTGATAACTGCCCGGCTCATCCATATATCGCCCTTTAGAATGAAAGTGACCTAACTAAAAAATTCGGCATCTTTTTTACAACCCGGTTTTAGAGTTCATTTCACTTTTTATGGTCAGTTTATTGAAAAATCAGAAGTTACAGAAATTTTGAGTTAGGTCACTTTCATTCTAAGGGTGCGATATATGGATGATATCGATCACATCGATATCCAACAAAAATTAAAATTTATTAAACTTGCTTTTTTCCACCGAATATGACAGCAAAATTGCAACCACTTGATAAAGGCATCATAAAAATAAAAAAACGTAAAATGTCATCACCGCCGTAGGAATTTGAACAAAATTTGAAGAAAACAAAAAAATCAATATAAATTTCTTATAATGTGTTGATGAAATAACTAATGCCTGGAATATCGACGTTAGATCCGAGACCATTTCAAAGTGTTTTAAAAGGCTGGTTTTGGTGAATATTCCGAGTGGTAGGAAGGGGATAAACTCTCTTTGATTTTCATAACTGAACGCAGATTCAACTGCAGATCGAATTTTAAGCTTGGACGAATGCCAGAAATATACAAGTGGATGAGGATATTGTTACTTCGTAGTTTCCCACAGATGAAGATATTCTCGATACATAAGATGCACATCTCGACAATAACGATGACAGCGATAGTGATGTAATTGAGTAATTGATTGGAGAATTTGATTCAACAACCTTTAAACGAATTGCTTGCAATTTCGTTAAGTATATTTTGCGATTATATTTAAAGACAAATGAAAAAATAACCAATTCTTTGTATAACGGTTTAAACTCCATTGAAGTTTTCTTTGTAAACTAAAACAAAAAATCCACAGTCAGTCAAGTATAACAGAATATTTTAAATAATTACAACAACTGTACTTTTTTTATTCGCAAATAAATATGACGTACTTTATATTAATTTTGTGTTTACCTTGATAACTCGAAGTCTTGATAACTCGAATTATTTTTTTGGCAAGTGATGGTTCGAGTTATCGAAGTTCGACTGTATATGTAAATGTATTTCCTTTTTCATTGTACACATATGACTCTCACAAATTTGTGAGAATAAATGTTAGTTTACAAATCTTGCATATAATTGGTGAAAAGCATATTTTTTTTTATTGTAAAATATAACGACTATATTTTGTACAACTTTTTTCATCTTTGTTACAAACTTGTTGCAAATATGTATGTAATTTATGAAACAGAAATTCTGTTTACAAAATCGTAAATGTAGTTTACATATACAATTTTGTATTTGTACATTGTATTTGGTGATCACCGTCTAACGGCGAGCGCTATATAGGTCGATGATTATCAACTTCTTTTGGCCTGAATTGGATGATATGGACGCAAAAACGACATGTGGTTTCAACAGGATGGCGCTACGTGCCAAACAGCTAACGCCACATTAGAAATTCTGCACGACCTATTCGAGGGCATGGTCATCTTACGTGGAGGTGATGTAAACTGGCTGCCCCGCCGAAATAGTGTAATTTGACCCGTTAGACTTTTTCTTGTGGGGTTTTCTGAAGTCGCAGGTCTATGCAAATAAGCCACAAACCACAACGGCTCTCAAATCCAACATAACCCATACCATCGGTCAAATTCAGCCCAGTTTATGCGTCAGAGTCGTGGATAATTGCTGGACATTTCGAATGTGCGCCACCCGGAGTAGCCGCGGCCGACATTTGAACGAAGTTATATTCCATAAATAATGGCATCGATAGGCCTTTCAAACGAATAAAAAATTTCTCACACACACTTTCTTTTATTTAAATTAAAAAATATAGGAAGCGCTTAATGAAAGACCCTGTAATTATTTTTATTATAATGATTTTAATATAAATGTAAAATATAAATAAAAGAATTTAAAAAACCGATTAAGTATATTTATTTATTATTATTTAATAATGTCACAACATATATAATTTTGTTTTAATTTTAAGCTACGCGTTTCGGATTTTTCTCATCCATCTTCGGGCTTATTTTGTTGACTTGTGGTGTATTGTAATTGTATTGTATTGTAATACACCACAAGTCAACAAAATAAGCCCGAAGATGGGTGAGAAAAATCCGAAACGCGTAGCTTAAAATTAAAACAAAATTATATATGTTGTGACATTATTAAATAATAATAAATAAATATACTTAATCGGTTTTTTAAATTCTTTTATTTATATTTTACATTTATATTAAAATCATTATAAAAAACACACAACATGGAGACGACACCCATAATAAATTATTTTTATTGGGGATAAGTCAACACAAGGTATTTTTAATAATACAAATTCTATATATTACTGAAATACATCAGCCAAGTAGAAGACTTAGCACTATTCCTATTGAGATCGCCGGGACAAAACACCAATTTTTGCATTTTTTAAGTCTTAAAGGCCGTCAAAAGCTATTTTGAATCTATAAGTCTTAACCTAAAAATGTTTATAGACGATGCAAAAATGTTTGAGTATATTCTAGAAAAGTCTGATCCACCTATTTCAACCCTGTATTTGCCCTTTCTTATATATAGTATGTATCATCATGAGATTTTGATCATACCTACATTTTAAAGGCAAACATAAATTAAATCTATTTATATTGCGTATAGTATCGAACATTCTTTGAACATTTTTTAAACCATAACATCATTCTCTCAGGGTTTTGCAAAAAATAATATCAAATAAAAAATGTTTGATTTTCGTATTTAAAAATCTTTTACCTTCGAACAGTATAGGCTGGTCTTGACGTATTGTTGTATTGCATTTATTTACAAGCATATTGCGGTTATAAACCGTTTTTTATTTTCAATGATTTCTATAAAACCAAAAAACTGTAAAAACAAAAATTCAAAAAGGATCTATCTATATCAATATAATGTTTTCGATTCACACGCATGGACGACTTTAATCTCGTCCAAGTTCGGCAACGTGATTTTTTTGCTAAAATATTTTTCTTATACACAAGCCTATACCCATATAGCATAGCCTATATAAGTATAAGGCATGGGCAATTGAATAGATCCATCCAATCCATTCGTAATAAGATTTCGACAGCTATTATTATGCGAGTATGTATGGAAAGAAAGAAATCCATCTGTATATATAAAATTGAATGTATCTTTCGGACGATTGCGTAAAATTTAATCCGATGTTTTGGTTTAAATTTTTTATTTTATTTTTTTTTTTTTGTTATTATTTGTGTCAGAAAAAGATGGACCACACCTGCGGAAAGTCAAATGAACCCACACGCTGATGAATTGAATATCAAAAGGACCATCATTCTGAGGGGATTATATAGGTTTTTCTTTGTTTCAGTCACGATTTTCTTATTGACCTTTAAGTCCGAAACTAGATATTAAATAGATTTTTGAACTCTTCAAAAAATATGTGTATGTATGACTGAAAATCGAAAAGAAAAAAAATTATAGAATGAAAGAAAACTACATACATATACATATCGGCCAATAATAATTATTTTTATCCGTAAAATAGAGAAATATAGAACATTAGTACCATGTTTAAATGCTGAAAATATGTTCATAACTGACTTCTCAACCATTAAATTTAAAGCGACAGTATCAACAAATTCGAGTTAGAAACTAAGGCAGGCCACGAACAGAGTGTCGAACAGTTTTTTTTATTCTACATTCTAAAAGCCTATCATCTTGTCATCTTGTAAGTCAGTGGCGATTCCTGGTCTTTAGTTTTGGGTTGGCCGTAGAAATTAAGAATAAATACACATTTGGTAATTTTGTTATCTATGCCATAGATTCTTGGTATTTATCTTCATAACTGTTATGTTCGCCATTTGTTGCGTATAGTAATTGTATTTCATAGAGTTTATTCCTCTAAATTCTTGGTTTGGCGGCGCCCAACTAGCCAACTGAGAGAGTAACAGATAACAATCAAAAGCCTTTTTAAAACATGAAAACATTTTTAGATCATCCTCCAAAAAAAGACATGACGAGTTAGAAAAAACATTAGGTATAAGTCGTTAATAAATATAAGAAAAAGAACTGAGCCCAGATTGCTTCCTTGAGGAACTCCAGCTGTAACATTTAAAGATTTAGAAATTTTCGAATCAATTTTAACATATTAAGTGCGGCATATATGTATCTTATACGAACTTAACCAATCAAGCATTTTCGAGAGTGAATCCTATTCGATCTATCTTTAGTATCAAAATTTTATAATCTACTCTGCCAAATGCTTTTGCAAAATCTATGTATATAGACAACATCACTTGATAACCCTTTTCAATATTATTCAAAATAAAGTTAGAAAAAAGGGTTGAACTAGTACAAGTTGACCAGATATACAAAAATTGAGATATTCACCCCTGTTCTGATTTCCGTTCCGAATCAAATCCGTAAACGCAATTGATTTCCGCACGGATTCAAAAAAAGTGTTCTGATTTTCACTTTCACGTTAGCTAGTATTCAAACCTTTTTTTCTTTCGAAATCAGTGAAAACAAAATTCGGAACGTCAAATTCGTTGAAAAAAATTAAATAAATCACAACAAAAAATTTTATAATATACGTGTAATACCGTGTCAATTCAATTGGGGCACAAAAATTCAAATGCATTTTCAAATGTCAATTATCCTCAATCCGATCGAAAATCAAAGCACACTCATTCCGCAAGTATTGAAAGCGAAAAGTATTTCAGAACACCTAGAGTTTGAAAACGAAAGGTTTTTAAAACCGATCGGAAATCAGAACAGGGGTGATTGTGTAAAATGACAAACTTACACAAAAGTTTGCATGAACGTCCTTTTAATTCATTTGGTTAAATGATGTGTAACTGAATCAGCTGTTCGTTAAACGTCAAAAATTAAACTCCAAAATATGTGTTCAGAATTCGAAGTTATTTTTAAATGGAGAACCTACCCAAACCAACTTGAAATCGGAGCCGAATGTCTCGGAACGGAAAAAAATGTAAGATACAGGAAAAAAGTCACATTTTTTTTAAGCCTGGCGGGAATTAGATGAAAAAACGTTTTCGGGGCTAAGGAAGAGCTATAAAAATCGCAAACTCACGGCAGTGATCGAACGAAAATATGGCACGCCTATAATAGTGGATATCTACTTTTCTTGAGTTTGTAAAGTTGTCCCGAGCTCAACTCTACTGAAATTTGGTGAAAGAGAAATCAAAAAAATTAATAGTTCCTTACACTTCGATGACAATTCGGAAAGCATAACAAATACAAGTAAACCCATTTACTTTTGTTTATCCATATGGCCCATTTGTGTAAATTTTTGTGTAAATAAACAATGCTGACCAACAGTAGTCAGAAAGTATAGTCGTCCTAATTAGATATTTTTTTTTTTTTGTATAAACTATACTTTTTTTTTTTTTAACTTTAATCGCTAAGTCCCCTTTCACACGAGGAAACTGAGTTTCCAGCAACTTTCAGTTTTTGGGTGAGAAGGGCACCAAGTAAGAGGATTGAATGGTCTACGATTGGTGGGAATTGAAAATTAAAATAAAACGTCAAAAAATCTCCAGCAACTTGTTTCCTCGTGTGAAAGGGGACTAACTATTCTCAATGTGATAGTTACAGAACACGGGCAGATTCTATTTTAGTTCTCTGAGATAATTAATACATCATATTTCTGAACACGCCTACTTCTAAAATTCACAATGAAGTTTGGTTAAGTTTACCAGAAAAATTTGGTTAATTTTATCCAGCAAAATCCTTGGAGAATTTTAACCAAATTGTGTAGGGGGCCAGTTATAGCTTTCATTGAAACTCCTCATTGAAAATTTTAATTTCTTATTTTGAGACTCTTAACAAGTAAAATAAGTAATTATTTTTATGCCAATAAAAAGCTCTTGACTCAATTATTATTTTCAGTCAAAAAAATATTTCATTTTGGCCCAATCTTTCACATAAAACGATTTCTAAGATTTCAATGATCAATGATAAGGTAGTTCAATCATTGAAATAAAGAAATTCATTTGATTTATAAGGTTTGACAAAAATGAAATTGTTTTTTGACTAAAATTAATAATTGAGTCATCACCTTTTTAATGGCATCAAAATATTCTCTGATGTCATCACTATCCCTTTCGCAGCTTTATGGTGAGCATATACAAAATAAAATCTTAACAGCCACGCAACATTAGCAAAATGATAATTAGCGCCGGTAATACAGTTTTTATCGGGACTTAAGTTAAGTCCCCAAAATTATCTGGACTTTAAGTCAATATGGACTTAAGTTATTGTTGTATTTACGTGTAAATCGCTTGGTTTCGATGTCGTTTTTTTTTTCGTCATATTCTTATGGACTTGCAAGAAAAAATACGACTATTATTGTTAAAAGCATCATAGATTTCAATAGAATTTTTTGTGTTGTAGAAACCTAAATACTCCATATTCTTTAGAATTCAATTAAAATATTTTTTTTCGTTTTTATGAAAGTCCTAAAACATTTACTGCAGTAAAACCAGCTTAAGAGAAACCCGCTTAAGAGAAAAACTCGCTTACCTGAAACATTTTTTCATCCCCGAGTATTTGTCGACAAATTATTTTCAAAACACTCCTCTTAAGCGAAACTTGCTTAAGTGAAAAACCCGGATACCTAAAACATATTTTCAGTCAAATTTTATGTTTTTCATTAAAAAAAAATTTCTTATAAGTGAAAAAAAATTGAATCGAACACAACATAAAATTTGCTGAACGCTTCACGTTTTTTTTTATTTTTCACCCCCACCAAATTTTCCCCACGAAAATTTGAATTAGTGATATGTCACAACCTTCTTCGGAATTTTTAGATCCGCTTACGTGAAATTTCTTTATCACTTATCCGGACTCCGCTTAAGTGAAATTTTTTTTTCACTTAAACTAGGTTCGTTTAAGTGAAAAACCCGCTTAAGTTAAGGATAAACTGTGACATTTTGCCGTTTCTGTTAAGCGGGTTTTACTGTATTTGTTTTCAATTTTGACTCAATTAAATAAATGTAATTTTTATAAAGAAAATTATATAAAACATTGAGACTTCTTTCAAGAGAAACATAATGTTGTCCGCAAACTGGCTTTAAACTCAAATGCAAAAGAATGCATAAAAATGTAAGAATTCAAAAGAATGCATGAATTCCAAAAAGATTGCATTCAATTGATTGCAGTAAAACGAATGGGAATAATAATGACTGCAATCTTTTTGATTCAAGTGAATGGTGAGTACATAATTTGAAGTCTGAAGTCTCGTATAATGAAATCATTGAATGAAATCATTTTATTGAAGTCATTAACGATTGCATTCACAAAAGATTGCATTCTTTTATAAGCCTGATCCCGAAATTCAGTTATGGTTCCTTTTCGATTGTATAAATTAATTTTGGTCAATATTTAAGACGTATGACCCGTTTCGGGGATTTCGTTTCATTATAAATAATTTTCAAAAAGCAAAAAAAAAAAAATCGATATAAGAGCCATCCATCTACGTATGTATAATATAATTACCATACCTACAACCCGCAATAGCAAAAATACCAAAAAACAACCATAGCCATATTATGATAGAACCCGAACTTCAAAATAAAGTCGGTATACATATAGCACCTATACATGTGGAGTGTGTAGCCCACTTTAAAAACCCCCAACCACCTTTAAGTATAAGTTGACAATATAGCTGCTTTGTCCACTTTCTAATACTTATAGTTAAGGCAAAATGGAAGCCAGGATAATAAATTTCAACAATTGAATTGAATGACATGTGGATTTGATATCATATATGTATATAGATACACTCTACCATCCAAATATTTTGTATATCTATCCATCCTCCCTTATGGCCGCGATGACGACGATGACGGGGTAGATATACATATTCGTATATGAAGGTACATTTTGAAGCACGCATGTTCACATTCATATGGGATATAGATACATTTCGGGGTTTATGCCACATACATGCTCTTTACCTATATTGATTCTTGTTAGATAATTCATTCCTTTGAACGTTCTTATTGGATCAAGGACAATTAAGGGGAAAATATTATATAGTTAGTAGGATTTTTCAATGACATCTAGTGAAATTTTGTTGAACTTAATCTTAGCTATACAAACATAGATGTCGCTAGTATGTTGTTTTTCCAAATCAGAAAATTGTTTGTTTAAAATTTTAATTACATTAGTTTATTAAAATTTATTAAGATATATTAATTTATTAAGTATTAAGCTAAATAAATAAAAATAAATTATTATTGTAAGAACATTGAAATGAGATTATGATTTTTTAGTTGGGTTTAAGATTTAAGTGAACATTATTCTCCCCGTTTAAGTAGGTCTTCCACGTTGTGCGTTAATATGTTGAGACTTGAGACTATATTTTTGAAATAAAAATGAAGCTAAGGTAGACCTCATCTTCGATGGAGTGACCAGGTAGACGGAGACCTCCAGCTGCTTGGTGTGCGAAATTGGAGACGGCAGGCTGCAGATCGAGCCAGCTGGGGGGGCATATTAAGCAAGGCCCAGGAGCACCACCCCCTAGTTGTGCCATCATATGTAAGTAAGTAAGTAAGTATATTTTTGAAATTATATTGAAAAAATATATACGCACTAGCCTATACCCGTGCGAGAATTCTCGCATTTACATAAAAATAAATGACACACGAAAACAAACAAATGCAATTTTGGAACCAATTATTGACATTTTTAAAATAATATTATAATTCGTCAAATCAGCAGGTAATTTCGCTTCGTTTGACACCTCATTTGTAAAAATCGTTGTAGTATGAAAGTCGAAAAGTGAGTCTAGACTATAGAAATAATATATAAGATAATAACTATACTGTAAACGGTGTATGTAGTTTAAATGTAACGGGTGATTTTTTAAGAGGTTTAGAACTTTTTTTTAAAAAAAAACACAAAAAATTCGAAAAAATGAATAAAATATTTATTTGAATCGATAGTTTGAACCTTGCAATTTAATGTTTAAAGATAATTTCATGCAAATGTTGACCGCGGCTGCGTCTCAGGTAGCCCATCCGCTGAGTCCAATTTTGGCATACTCTTTCACACATATCGGCCGGTATCTCACGAATGAATGCATGGATGTTGGCTTCCAGTGCGTCAATCGAAGCGGGCTTGTCCCTATAGACATTAGCTTTGACATACCCCCACAAAAAATAGTCTAATGGTGTCAAATTGCACGATCTAGGCGGCCAATTGACCGGCCCGAAACGTGAAATTAACTGTTCACCAAACTCGCCTCGCAATTGCGCCATTGTTTCGCGTGCTGTGTGGCATGTGGCACCGTCTTGTTGAAACCACATATCATGCAAGTCAAGAACTTCCATTTCGGACAAAAAAAAGTTTGTTATCATCGCTCGGTAGCGTTCACCATTGACAGTAACGCTGCGATTCGCATCATCTTTGAAGAAATATGGCCCAATAATGCCGCCGGCCCATAAACCGCACCAAACAGTGGCTTTTTCGGGATGCATTGGTAGCTGTTGCAATGCTTCTGGCTGATCTTCACTCCAAATGCGGCAATTGTGCTTATTTACGTACCCATTCAACCAAAAATGAGCCTCATCGCTGAACACAAGCAGCGCGCGATGAACATTTCGAACCGAGCACGAATTTTGATAGTAAAATTCAATAATTTGCAAGCGTTGTTCATTTGTAAGACGATCCATGGTTAAATTGCAAATCAAACTGAAGCTGTTTGACAGTGACACAAGGTACTAAACACACGTCAGCTGTCAAAACCAGTGTTTCCAAAACCAAACCAGCTAAAAAATCACCCGTTATACCTCCAACGCCTGGATTGAATCGTATATTTAATTCATGCTACAACTGTCAACGACAACTAACTGCTTAACACGCTTACATACAGAAGAGCGTTCAACTCCAAGAACTTGTCCTATATCGCATACTGAAATCAAGGTTCACTTAGATATCTCAAAAATATCTGCGCATACTCAGCTCAGGTACTCCTCCTTTACACTCCGTTGAGTCTTCGAAAAAGAAATCAGAAAGCCACTACACATTTTCTTTTGAAAATCTAAATAAACTATGAAAATCCTCATCACTTACTTCAAACCGTTTCTTCTAAAATTTTAGTTTTCTTATTCGTATAAACTCGCCCATATTCACACTATAACTAAAGAGAATACTGAAAATAAGACCTAGTCAAAGCATTCTAGACAGGGAGAAAAAATTTTGAAATTTTTGTAGCTTTAACTTAAATATTCTAGTTAAAGCTATTGTTATTCACACAAATTGAAGCTTAGGCTGGGAAAACAAGCTAAAACTAAATGAATTTAGCGTTGGCTATTTTAAAATAGCTATGACTAGAAAACATCTTTAACTAGCTAGCTTAAGCTTATTTTTATTCACCAAAAATCTAGCTTTTACTTAAAAATCCAAGTTTTAGCTTTAGCTTTTTTTTATTCACAATTTATCCGCAATTTTGTTGTTTTCGTTATAGTTTTGTTAGTTCGTTTGCCTTTATCGTTCGCATCTATATTGCCGTTGTGAACACATGGAATAGAAAAGAAGATACCTATGGGAAAGTATTGCTGAAAATAAGTGTTGAAATTTACCAATTATGAAAAAATTTTGTCCGCCTATAAGAGAAATAAATTTATCAAATTGCCTTTGCTATTCCTGTGCGCGTCAGTAATATCGTCAGTCGGTAAGGAAGTGTCCGCTAAAGGAAGTTGTCCGCAATATAGCACTGTAATAATTTATGTTATATAATAATTTCGTTTTCATTGCGAAATTATGACCTTATATTTATAACAGGATTAATAATTTTTGTAGCAATTTTAATTTTTGTGTTTATGTTAACAGTGTGATTTCTAAAAGTCAATGTTTCACCTAAGCTAACTCCAAGATACTTAATGGATCGATCGATCCACTTGATTTCATTGTTTTCAAACTCTGGATTTTTGCTATAAGGCAAAAATCAATTCTTTCTTTTTTTTTCGTGAAAAGAGAGTTTTTTTCAGCATTAATTTTAATTTTCCTCCGCTTATAAAAAATATTGTGGTGTCGCGGACACGAGCAAAATTTTCCAAAAACAAGGCCAAAATTATTTTTTTTTTGTCTATTATAGCATAAAGTCATTGGAAAAGCAATTTTTAAGTATATGCACCGTTTTTAGTAAATTTATTTTTAATTTTTGTAAAAATTAAAAAAAAAGTAAATTCAAACAAAAAATATATTTTTGGAAGCAGTTTTAGTTGTTTTCAATTTTCTCAAAAACTATACGACATAAGACCATCTAGTTTGTATATAGCCTTCGATTAAAAAATATTAAAAACATTTAGTTCTTATAAGCCAAAATAGTTCTTATTAATATATAAAGTTTTTGTGAAAAAAAAAATCAGTAATCACAAGTTTATTGGATCCACTTCTTTATTTTCACTGTTTTCAATTTCTTGCATTGGCATTATTTTGAAAAGTCGCAAAATCTCGCAAAATACCTCGAAGTAAATTTAAAACCTAATTTCAAAGCTCAAAGCCCAAAGCCCAAAGCCCAAAATTCAAACTTTGACTTTACGAAACATAAAATACGATTTTTTAATAGGGTCATTTTTTGGATAAACAGATAAAAAAATAAACAAAATAAAAAAAATAAAAAATTAAAATACGTATCTCAAAAAAAAAAAAATTATTAAAATTATTTTACTTACTACCAGCAACAGATTCAAAAATAAAGTTTTTATCACAAAGCATATTTGTATAAAAAAAATAAAAAAAAAACAAAATTAATCCACTTGTTATCGCGTATTAAAATTGGCACTTAGCGTGCTCTCTAAAAGCTCCTACTTAAGACGCGTCAACTGACGAAGGTTGCAATCTTAATAGCGGGATCAATCAGATAATATAAGCTCATGTTAATTGTTAATAACTTTGCATTTAAAAAAATACAACAAGTTGATTTTTTGTTTCTATAGTTTTGACCATGTTTTTAAAAGAGACATAAGAAACACATTTAAATTCTACATTTAATATTTTATTTGCTATTTTTCAGACATACTCTCAGTGAAAGTGCGCCTTTCGAAATTTGATTTTGGATTACACAAAATCTATAAAAGTTATAAAATTCATTTTTGCGCAACATAACATTCGCTTTTGAAAAGCTAAAATTTTTGATACTTAACATTTTCAATGTTCAACCACCATAACTGATTCTATTGACTTACCTTACTGTTTTTTAACATTTTCTAGGTGTCATCATATTATTGAATTATAACAATTTCAATCTATTTGTTTTATAGATTTTACGTGAAACGAGCTGTTCACGCAGAAAAATAATAGGTTAAAAACTTCCTATTTCTCATGTAAATAGAATAAGTGATGTTGCTAATATACAACCTGCAAACTAACTCTGTTAATTTTACCTGAGTGAACTAGGTTAAAAGAAATAGGTTAAATTAACACCCTGATACGGTTAAAGCGGACTAAATTAAACAAGTTTCTCGGTTAGTATAACAAGTTTCTCGGTTTATATAACAAAGTCTTTCGTTTAATTTAATCTTCCTAAACAATTTCATTTAACCGAGGCGACTATGTTTATTTTAACCTAATACACTACGTAGTTTTTACCCGAAACTACGTTATTTTAACCCCTTATTTTTTAACCCACCGAAAAAGCCACTTGGTTAAAAGTTATTTTTCTGCGTGATATAATATAAGCTTTTTGTATTTTAAATGTTGGTACTATTCTGCACACCAACTGTACTGAGATAAAGTTTTTTGTGGTTTATCCTGTAATGATTCTTACTCATATTGGGAAATCATGAACAAAAATATTCAGCTACTGCCACTCAATTCTTTAAAAAAAAATTGTTATACCTAATCCTTTTTGGGTAAAATTTTTTAAACTCTATAACAAAGTTTTCGAGATATTAACAATAAACTGAGTTTTTGCTTTTTTAAACCTCATAATTTCAGAAGCAGTGGTTATCTGAAAAAAAAATTTTTGCAGAGGGTAGTCCAGAACATAAAATTCCACTAATTAAAACTTCGGATCAAAAGTAAATTTCTCGAAAAACTTATCAGTCATACTGGCATTTGTTTATAGGAACAGTTACAGATTAGTAAATTCTTCTTACCATTAGTAGAAGTTACTAATATTTACTAGTTGACTAAGCTTAAAAAAAAAAAAGGCTTACAACTAAAACGACTCCAATTTTTACGTATATGTTCATTGGCTTGAAATGTTTGTAAGAACTAAGAAGGGCCTAAATTTCCATTACCTACTTCCGCCATTGGTGGGTTCATCAGTTATAGATACCTTTTTAAGACAGAAGATTTAAATCATTGAATACCGACACAAATATATACAATATATACTGTAAATTATATTTTCTGAGGGAATTAGTTAAATTACAACACTTAAAAATGATTTTTTGCCGAGGTCTGGATTGTTTCTTCGAAATTTTATAACTAGTCACGTGAAGAATTGGGCTTTTTTAAAATATGGAGTCATCTCAAACTTTTAATATATTATGTATTTATTTTAAAATTAGCTTATGAAAGACCATAAAATGATTCATTATTATATTAAATTCGGTGAATTGTTAAAACAAAGAAAAAAACTATTTACCTACTCGTTTATTTATTTATATAATTCACTAACTCAAATTTTCTTTACGCACTTTGTCACAATTTGAAGAAAATAAAAATTATTTAAATGCACCTCAAACACTGAATATAATCATCGTTAAATAGATATTGTGGCCACAAAAATGCGGCACCAACTCAACCTGTTGATCCTAAACGCAAACAAGTGAAAGTCCTCATTTTTTTTAATGAAATTTAAATATCAAAACTTTTTTTTCTGTTGCTATATTCTCGCTAAACTTCTTTTAACGGTGTTGGTGCGATGCGATGGGGTGAGAGGACTTTTTCTCTTTGCAACTTAAATATATGTATATAAATAAAAAAAAAAAAGTGCCCTTGAATTTTTAATTTGTGTGCACCACCCCCCTCCGCCTCCTCTTATTCGTCGTTATCCTTATATTTCCAGGAAAATCATTTCAAAAGGAGACTCAAAATTATATACATATAAATATAGGTATAGGTATGTATAGGTACATCTCTCTATAATATTGCGTCACGTGAAATTCCTGACCTACAGCACGTCGCGACTCGCGACGTTGTCGACGATTGCTTCTCTCTTAATTTTTATTTTACGCGGTTAAAAGTTGAATGAAAAGAAGAAAGAAAAATAATAAAAAAAAAAAACACAAAATAAAATAATAAAGCCAAATCCAACCCCCGGCTTTGAGAGTTAATTTTTATCCTAATTTATTCATTGTACTTTTTTTTTACCGAGTAAAAGTGTATTTACCACCCCCAAATCGTGTTCAATTTTTTTCTCGTGATGTTAAGTAATTAGAGGAACCCGAAGAAAAAATGGGAAAAAAAGGAAAACGCACCACGTTGAGAGTAATTCACAAGATGGTTTTCCGGTCTAGTGACTTTGTGGTGGATTTTTAATGAGAATTTTATTTTCAATTTTTGTGTTCCAAAATGAGAAAAAAAGAAAAAAAAACTTTTACCTACCCGTGAGTGTTATAATGTTTTGTTGAACCCGGCAAGGCAGGTTTGGAATTATGATTGATTAGGTAATCACTTCTTCAATTAAATCTGCTGTGGCTGGGATTTAAATCGTTTAAATATTAGCAGCAATAAATTAATATTGTCTACAGAGATTAGTTTACGATTTATTCTTTCAATTCCTATCAAAAATTCTATGAAGGAAAAACCTAGGATAAGTTGTGAGATATGAGTTTTTTTTATAACAAGATGTTCTTGAAATAGCAATAATTATTTTTATTTTGTATGTTGGCATATACCTACAAACATTATTGCAAAAGTTTACATAAATAAAAATGTTGCTACAATTTTTAAGATGGTGTGAATTTAGATATTTTTCCAACCGATTCTAAGGATTTTACCTCTTGCCACACAAGAAGCTTTTTCACTAAAAATCTACATAACATTATTATTCGTTCTTTTTTTAATAATAGCTGCGTTTTATTTTCCCCCAGATCCCATCCAGATCAGATCAGGAAAATAAAACAACCCAGGATCTCCGTGACATACGTTATATACCCATCTCTTTTTTTCCTTTCTTTTTTTTTATTCGTATACACCCTTTGTCTTTTTTCTTTACACTACTGACGACATTTACAAATTAAGGGTGTGTGTTCAAAATGGATTTGGAAATCCAAATTCAAAACAAAGTTGGATCTTGTGTTGTTTTTGTTATACATGTATTTTTGTAAGCAAATCCAATCTGGTTCGGATCTTGGGGAAAATAAAACACAGCTAATTTTTGATTTGAAGTATCAATAGAAATAAAATACAATTTAAACTTATTTGTGTATAGCTATGCAAATCGTTTATGGAAAATCATTAGTACTTCCTACAATCCTTTCAAGAAAATACTGTGGTTATGGAGGGGTAAACAATTAAAGAAACTCACTTTAATATTTTTTTCTTTATAAAATGATGTATGGCGTATGAGCGTCTTTTTATATACGAAGGTGAAATTCGGTTAAAAAATATAGTATAGCAAAATAGTAAAAAGTGGCAGGTTATTCTTTGAATTGTACTTACTAAAGGTTATATGTACAGTAAAATCTCTCTGTAGCGGACAGCTACGTTACACAAATTATTTTTGTCCGTCTAAGGAAATTTATCCCTTTAAGAAAAAGCAAATAAAAATCATTAATTTTCATAACTTATTGTACCTATCCATTTATTATCAGAAATTAAAGATGACAAAAATATATTAGACTCAGTTCATTTATAATTATACAGGGTATTCCAAAATCACCGCCTCAGAAGAAAACTATGAGTTTCGGTGGTCATTTCAAGCTGAAAAACTTGAGAGGTAATTTTATCGTTTTCGCTTCGTTTTCGACTTATAACGGTTTTTATAATTTGTATTCTTTTTTTCTTTGACTGGCTCTAACATTACCAAACTACAACCGATTTTTGAAATTTTTTCATTTAAACAAGAACAGTAAGAAATTTGTATCTACCATACAACTTTTCTGTGTGGATAACGGTTTTCCCACAATTTATTATCAAAAACATTTTTTAAGCATTTTTAGGTTGTTTTTTTGACTTTGATATGATTTTTTTTTTCACAAAAACACGTTAATTATAATTTGTTTTTTATTATTATGAAAGCCAAAATGTGTGTTTTTAAAAATACTTAACATTTTTTTACCTAAAAAAAAATTTAAAATTATTAAAAAATTAAAAAATTAAAAACAAAAAATAAATGAAAATCAAGAAAAAATAAATATTTGAATAAAAACGAATTAAAACGAAAAAAAACTACGCTGATCGTTGAGTGTGAAATGTTAGAAAGAGTAAAGTAAGAGTAAGACCGTTAGAAATCTATGGATATGTATTTCTCGAAGAATCTGGCTTCTGCAGCATCTTTGCCTTTTCTCTTTATATTTTGTTTTTTTTTTAAATTTTTTTTAAATTTTTTTTAATAATTTTAAATGTATTTTTAATTTAAAATTAATTGAATTTAATTTAAAATTTCAAAAATCGGTTGTAGTTTGGTAAAGTTAGAGCCAGTCAAAGGAAAAAAGAATAAAACTCATAAAAACCATTTTAAGTCGAAAACCAAGACAAAACGATAAAATTACCTCATAAGTTTTTCGACTTTAAATGACCTTAAAAACTAATAGTTTTCTTCTGAGGCGGTAATTTTGGGACACCCTGTATATGAGTTCGTGAGAAGCAAAGTGGCTTAACTGACTTTTTCACTTTTTTTTTAATTTTTTTTTTAAATCGGGCAAATATAAAAATTAGTTCTTGCACGGACAAAAATTTGCCTTAACCGAGTGCGATTTTCTCTCGGTTAAAAAAAAATAGGGTAATATGACCATATTCTCGTGAAAAATTCTATAAGTATCTATTGCTAATAAGATCCGAGCCAAAACGGTTAATTCATTACTGTTCAAAAAAGCAAACTGAATTGCTCTTATAAAACAAGTTAGTCGACTAAAATAACCATAACATTTTGCTTTTCATGTGTGCACATAACACATAAGAATCTCGTCAAAAAAACACTATTGATATGGAGTTTTTAACACACCAATCAGTTTTTTTTTACAGTTTTCCCTATGCAAATTTAAGCAAATGAGAGTATTGTAATAACTCATAAGCACCTTATTAGAAATTAACAGTTAATATTGTTTAATTATAAACAACAACTGTGCAGTTTTAAACAGAGTCATTTAGGAAATTTAAACAAACACAATTTAACTGTCACTCGTTAAAAAACAAACAAAATGTGTTGTCATATTAAAGCCGATAGCTCGGATTTTATTAACCGATTTATGTATTACTATTTAAACGAATACAAGTTTGTTCAAATAACATAAGCAAATTGCTCAAATCAAACAACAAGAGTTGTTTTATTACAGATAACTGCTCGGGTAAAACAAACCAATTTATTCAAGAAAAACTAACAAATACATTTTTGCTAATAGATCACAACCACACGGTTAAAAACAAACAATAAATGTTGTTTTCTATTAGCTAATAACTTGGATCTTTTTAACCGATTTACTTATGAGTATTTAAACAAATACAACTTTGTTCAAATAACATAAGCAAACTGCTCAAAACAAACAACAAGAGTTATTTTATTACTGATAACTGCTCGGGTAAAACAAACCAATTTATTCAAGAAAAACTAACAAATACATTTTTGCTAATAGATCACAACCACACGGTTAAAAACAAACAATAAATGTTGTTTTCTATTAGCTAATAACTTGGATCTTTTTTACCGATTTACTTATGAGTATTTAAACAAATACAACTTTGTTCAAATAACATAAGCAAACTGCTCAAAACAAACAACAAGAGTTATTTTATTACTGATAACTGCTCGGGTAAAACAAACCAATTTATTCAAGAAAAACTAACAAATGCATTTTTGCTAATAGATCACAACCACACGGTTAAAAACAAACAATAAATGTTGTTTTCTATTAGCTAATAACTTGGATCTTTTTAACCGATTTACTTATGAGTATTTAAACAAATACAACTTTGTTCAAATAACATAAGCAAACTGCTCAAAACAAACAACAAGAGTTATTTTATTACTGATAACTGCTCGGGTAAAACAAACCAATTTATTCAAGAAAAACTAACAAATGCATTTTTGCTAATAGATCACAACCACACGGTTAAAAACAAACAATAAATGTTGTTTTCTATTAGCTAATAACTTGGATCTTTTTAACCGATTTACTTATGAGTATTTAAACAAATACAACTTTGTTCAAATAACATAAGCAAACTGCTCAAAACAAACAACAAGAGTTATTTTATTACTGATAACTGCTCGGGTAAAACAAACCAATTTATTCAAGAAAAACTAACAAATGCATTTTTGCTAATAGATCACAACCACACGGTTAAAAACAAACAATAAATGTTGTTTTCTATTAGCTAATAACTTGGATCTTTTTTACCGATTTACTTATAAGTATTTAAACAAATACAACTTTGTTCAAATAACATAAGCAAACTGCTCAAAACAAACAACAAGAGTTATTTTATTACTGATAACTGCTCGGGTAAAACAAACCAATTTATTCAAGAAAAACTAACAAATGCATTTTTGCTAATAGATCACAACCACACGGTTAAAAACAAACAATAAATGTTGTTTTCTATTAGCTAATAACTTGGATCTTTTTAACCGATTTACTTATGAGTATTTAAACAAATACAACTTTGTTCAAATAACATAAGCAAACTGCTCAAAACAAACAACAAGAGTTATTTTATTACTGATAACTGCTCGGGTAAAACAAACCAATTTATTCAAGAAAAACTAACAAATGCATTTTTGCTAATAGATCACAACCACACGGTTAAAAACAAACAATAAATGTTGTTTTCTATTAGCTAATAACTTGGATCTTTTTAACCGATTTACTTATGAGTATTTAAACAAATACAACTTTGTTCAAATAACATAAGCAAACTGCTCAAAACAAACAACAAGAGTTATTTTATTACTGATAACTGCTCGGGTAAAACAAACCAATTTATTCAAGAAAAACTAACAAATGCATTTTTGCTAATAGATCACAACCACACGGTTAAAAACAAACAATAAATGTTGTTTTCTATTAGCTAATAACTTGGATCTTTTTAACCGATTTACTTATGAGTATTTAAACAAATACAACTTTGTTCAAATAACATAAGCAAACTTCTCAAAACAAACACCAAGAGTTATTTTATTACTGATAACTGCTCGGGTAAAACAAACCAATTTATTCAAGAAAAACTAACAAATGCATTTTTGCTAATAGATCACAACCACACGGTTAAAAACAAACAATAAATGTTGTTTTCTATTAGCTAATAACTTGGATCTTTTTAACCGATTTACTTATGAGTATTTAAACAAATACAACTTTGTTCAAATAACATAAGCAAACTGCTCAAAACAAACAACAAGAGTTATTTTATTACTGATAACTGCTCGGGTAAAACAAACCAATTTATTCAAGAAAAACTAACAAATACATTTTTGCTAATAGATCACAACCACACGGTTAAAAACAAACAATAAATGTTGTTTTCTATTAGCTAATAACTTGGATCTTTTTTACCGATTTACTTATGAGTATTTAAACAAATACAACTTTGTTCAAATAACATAAGCAAACTGCTCAAAACAAACAACAAGAGTTATTTTATTACTGATAACTGCTCGGGTAAAACAAACCAATTTATTCAAGAAAAACTAACAAATGCATTTTTGCTAATAGATCACAACCACACGGTTAAAAACAAACAATAAATGTTGTTTTCTATTAGCTAATAACTTGGATCTTTTTAACCGATTTACTTATGAGTATTTAAACAAATACAACTTTGTTCAAATAACATAAGCAAACTGCTCAAAACAAACAACAAGAGTTATTTTATTACTGATAACTGCTCGGGTAAAACAAACCAATTTATTCAAGAAAAACTAACAAATGCATTTTTGCTAATAGATCACAACCACACGGTTAAAAACAAACAATAAATGTTGTTTTCTATTAGCTAATAACTTGGATCTTTTTAACCGATTTACTTATGAGTATTTAAACAAATACAACTTTGTTCAAATAACATAAGCAAACTGCTCAAAACAAACAACAAGAGTTATTTTATTACTGATAACTGCTCGGGTAAAACAAACCAATTTATTCAAGAAAAACTAACAAATGCATTTTTGCTAATAGATCACAACCACACGGTTAAAAACAAACAATAAATGTTGTTTTCTATTAGCTAATAACTTGGATCTTTTTAACCGATTTACTTATAAGTATTTAAACAAATACAACTTTGTTCAAATAACATAAGCAAACTGCTCAAAACAAACAACAAGAGTTATTTTATTACTGATAACTGCTCGGGTAAAACAAACCAATTTATTCAAGAAAAACTAACAAATGCATTTTTGCTAATAGATCACAACCACACGGTTAAAAACAAACAATAAATGTTGTTTTCTATTAGCTAATAACTTGGATCTTTTTTACCGATTTACTTATAAGTATTTAAACAAATACAACTTTGTTCAAATAACATAAGCAAACTGCTCAAAACAAACAACAAGAGTTATTTTATTACTGATAACTGCTCGGGTAAAACAAACCAATTTATTCAAGAAAAACTAACAAATGCATTTTTGCTAATAGATCACAACCACACGGTTAAAAACAAACAATAAATGTTGTTTTCTATTAGCTAATAACTTGGATCTTTTTAACCGATTTACTTATGAGTATTTAAACAAATACAACTTTGTTCAAATAACATAAGCAAACTGCTCAAAACAAACAACAAGAGTTATTTTATTACTGATAACTGCTCGGGTAAAACAAACCAATTTATTCAAGAAAAACTAACAAATGCATTTTTGCTAATAGATCACAACCACACGGTTAAAAACAAACAATAAATGTTGTTTTCTATTAGCTAATAACTTGGATCTTTTTAACCGATTTACTTATGAGTATTTAAACAAATACAACTTTGTTCAAATAACATAAGCAAACTGCTCAAAACAAACAACAAGAGTTATTTTATTACTGATAACTGCTCGGGTAAAACAAACCAATTTATTCAAGAAAAACTAACAAATGCATTTTTGCTAATAGATCACAACCACACGGTTAAAAACAAACAATAAATGTTGTTTTCTATTAGCTAATAACTTGGATCTTTTTAACCGATTTACTTATGAGTATTTAAACAAATACAACTTTGTTCAAATAACATAAGCAAACTTCTCAAAACAAACACCAAGAGTTATTTTATTACTGATAACTGCTCGGGTAAAACAAACCAATTTATTCAAGAAAAACTAACAAATGCATTTTTGCTAATAGATCACAACCACACGGTTAAAAACAAACAATAAATGTTGTTTTCTATTAGCTAATAACTTGGATCTTTTTAACCGATTTACTTATGAGTATTTAAACAAATACAACTTTGTTCAAATAACATAAGCAAACTGCTCAAAACAAACAACAAGAGTTATTTTATTACTGATAACTGCTCGGGTAAAACAAACCAATTTATTCAAGAAAAACTAACAAATGCATTTTTGCTAATAGATCACAACCACACGGTTAAAAACAAACAATAAATGTTGTTTTCTATTAGCTAATAACTTGGATCTTTTTAACCGATTTACTTATGAGTATTTAAACAAATACAACTTTGTTCAAATAACATAAGCAAACTGCTCAAAACAAACAACAAGAGTTATTTTATTACTGATAACTGCTCGGGTAAAACAAACCAATTTATTCAAGAAAAACTAACAAATGCATTTTTGCTAATAGATCACAACCACACGGTTAAAAACAAACAATAAATGTTGTTTTCTATTAGCTAATAACTTGGATCTTTTTTACCGATTTACTTATAAGTATTTAAACAAATACAACTTTGTTCAAATAACATAAGCAAACTGCTCAAAACAAACAACAAGAGTTATTTTATTACTGATAACTGCTCGGGTAAAACAAACCAATTTATTCAAGAAAAACTAACAAATGCATTTTTGCTAATAGATCACAACCACACGGTTAAAAACAAACAATAAATGTTGTTTTCTATTAGCTAATAACTTGGATCTTTTTAACCGATTTACTTATGAGTATTTAAACAAATACAACTTTGTTCAAATAACATAAGCAAACTTCTCAAAACAAACACCAAGAGTTATTTTATTACTGATAACTGCTCGGGTAAAACAAACCAATTTATTCAAGAAAAACTAACAAATGCATTTTTGCTAATAGATCACAACCACACGGTTAAAAACAAACAATAAATGTTGTTTTCTATTAGCTAATAACTTGGATCTTTTTAACCGATTTACTTATGAGTATTTAAACAAATACAACTTTGTTCAAATAACATAAGCAAACTGCTCAAAACAAACAACAAGAGTTATTTTATTACTGATAACTGCTCGGGTAAAACAAACCAATTTATTCAAGAAAAACTAACAAATGCATTTTTGCTAATAGATCACAACCACACGGTTAAAAACAAACAATAAATGTTGTTTTCTATTAGCTAATAACTTGGATCTTTTTAACCGATTTACTTATGAGTATTTAAACAAATACAACTTTGTTCAAATAACATAAGCAAACTGCTCAAAACAAACAACAAGAGTTATTTTATTACTGATAACTGCTCGGGTAAAACAAACCAATTTATTCAAGAAAAACTAACAAATGCATTTTTGCTAATAGATCACAACCACACGGTTAAAAACAAACAATAAATGTTGTTTTCTATTAGCTAATAACTTGGATCTTTTTTACCGATTTACTTATAAGTATTTAAACAAATACAACTTTGTTCAAATAACATAAGCAAACTGCTCAAAACAAACAACAAGAGTTATTTTATTACTGATAACTGCTCGGGTAAAACAAACCAATTTATTCAAGAAAAACTAACAAATGCATTTTTGCTAATAGATCACAACCACACGGTTAAAAACAAACAATAAATGTTGTTTTCTATTAGCTAATAACTTGGATCTTTTTAACCGATTTACTTATGAGTATTTAAACAAATACAACTTTGTTCAAATAACATAAGCAAACTGCTCAAAACAAACAACAAGAGTTATTTTATTACTGATAACTGCTCGGGTAAAACAAACCAATTTATTCAAGAAAAACTAACAAAAGCATTTTTGCTAATAGATCACAACCACACGGTTAAAAACAAACAATAAATGTTGTTTTCTATTAGCTAATAACTTGGATCTTTTTTACCGATTTACTTATAAGTATTTAAACAAATACAACTTTGTTCAAATAACATAAGCAAACTGCTCAAAACAAACAACAAGAGTTATTTTATTACTGATAACTGCTCGGGTAAAACAAACCGTTAGAGGGTAAAATAAACCTATTTATTGTAGAACTGTACCTAAGACGCCAGTTATAGCTATAGGAAAATTCTAATTAATATTTAAAAAGTTATTACTACTTTCTGCCTTATTCATGTCTAAAATATGCACAAATTATTTTCGCTCGTATTGCCATACCCTTTAAAAATGATCAACAAAAAACCACTGGCAAATTATGCTCCTATAGGTATAATGTTTGTTGATGAAAACATCTTAATTTTTAACGTGTCTATAATCTCTATCTTCGACCTTTTATAAAAAAAGCAATATCGTCAGTGGGTATATAGGTAAATTCTACTTTCTTTAAAAAACAAATATCACTGTGGTTCGAACATATTTTTTTTTTATTTTTTTTCACGCTAAATATTCATTTTAAACCACAGTGTAACGGCTTGTAATTAACTATTAAATTTTTCAATGACCATTTTCAATGATAGCTATAACTATAACTGGCGCCTTATAGTAAGAAGCTGTCGGAAGCTAACTTCAAAAACCAACGAAAAGTAGCTTTCCAAACGCCATTTGTACAAGTCAGTCATAAAACACTGAAGTGAAAAGAATCTTCTATCTTTTTTTCTTCCAATTTTCATCAAATTTCAGTTTCACTTCTGAGAAGTGCGCTCGGGAACGCTGTTAGAAATATATACAGTAAAACCCGCTTAAGAGAAACCCGTTTAAGAGAAAAACCCGCTTATCAGAAATACTTTTTCCATCCCCGAGTATTTGTCGACCAATTACCTTTATAACACTCCGCTTAAGCGAAACTCGTTTAAGTGAAAAATCCGGATACCTGAAACATATTTTCAGTTAAATTTTATATTTTTCATTGAAAAAAACTCTCTTAAGTGAAAAAAAAACGCTTTTACTTCTTTTTTACTTTTCACCTCCACCAAATTTTCATCACGAAAATGACATTTGAATTTCTGATACGTCAGAACCCTTTTTGGAATTTTTAAATCCGCTTAAGTGCAATTTTTTTTTCACTTATGCGGACTCCGCTTAAGTGAAATTTTTTTTTCGCTTAAGCGGGTTTCATTTAAAACCCCGCTTAAGTGAAAGAAAGACTGTGACATTTTGCAGTTTCTCTTAAGCGGGTTTTACTGTATATGCAAGCCAATGTTACCGCAACCAAAAGAGTATTTTTGAAAATGAATGAGTCCTTTTAAAAACTAAGTGCCAATGTCCGATTTTATAAATATTATCAAAGATTTTTTGTTATATAAAACATGAATTAAATATATTATTTCATTAATATACATACAAAAATTGAAATAGAATACAATAAAGTTTTGAATATCATTAAAAAACTTAACTTTCTTTGAGTTAAAATGATCGTGAAAAAATATGTCCTTTTAAAAAAAAAATTATCCCCGAATCCCACCGAAAAAAAAAGATTCCCCCGGGATACAATTGTATTCCAGTGCTAACTCTGATGGAAGCTTAATTTGTCACACATACAGTATACGTGAGTGCGGTCGTAAATTGGTGCAGGAAACTTCAAATTGGGTAAGTATTAGTGCGTGAATCGAAGAAACGAGGATATTATAATTAAGTGATACCTACTTGTTAAGAATTATTATTTATTTAAACATTTATCCACACCCATATTATTCCCTCGATACATCCAGATTAAAACTTTAATCCAGATGTAAAGTATACAAGTTCAATGTAAATACATCCGGATTTAAATTTCAATCTGGATGTATCGAGTGAATAATATGGGCGTTAGAAAATTTCAAGTATTTGAAGTGACAAAAGGCGTGTTTTTTTGGAAGCAAGTGAAAAGAACGACGTCGGTGCTAAACAATTTACATGTAAAATGAAACAACAATTAATCCCTTGCGGGCTTAGCTAATCCCAGAGAATTCTCGGGGCTTAACTCAAGCGCGCGGAAAAACTGTATTACCGGAGTGAATTACATACTTGTTATCGATAGTTTGTATGAAAACACCATTTCATTTCTGTGATGGCATCTTTGATCCCTAATTTTTAACCAGTATTTCATTTTTAGTTCCTGGTTTCTTTATTATTTTGATAAAAAGTAATTATGTTTTGAATGTGCCGAGTGAAGAGGAATACCAAAAATATAAAGAAAAAATAGTGTTAAGCTAAGTACAGACGATTGTCAGATCTTACAATATTGTCAGAACAGTCAATGGTCTGACAATAGCTAACAATTGACATATTTCTTACCAATGAAAAATTGTCCGTTCACACGTTTGGTAGATTTCTTCCCAAAGTCTGACAATTTGATTGTCAGCTCCTTTTTTCATCTCTCTTTAACCAACTCATTGACATTTCAGACAATAAATAAATTGTCAGCAATTGCAAGATGTTTTCAATGAAAACATCTGACAATGATCAACGAGTATGTGTCCTAATCGACTGAAAATGATAAGAATTGTGTGTTCAGACGATTGTAAGATACCTGACAATTTTTTGTCAGATTGTCGTCTGACAGTGACATTTATGACAATATTGTCAGACAATATTGTGTGTTCAGACGATTGTAAGACATTTGGAACAGTTATTCATTGACAAATCTGACAATAGTGTAAGATCTATAGAAGCTATGTCTATAGAATCTATAGATGCTTTGAAGCAGACGAACATTTTTCTCCTTTTTTTGATTTTAACTTTCTTGTTATCAATTTTACGATAAAAAATTCGTTAGCATAAATTGTAGATAGTTTAATTTTCTACACAAATGTGCTAAAATTTTGTTTGTGCGATGCATGGTGCTCAAGATATCACGAAGAACATTTTACGCCTCATTTTCTAAAATGGCTGCCAAATGGGGGGCTTTCGACCCCGAAAACTCGTTTTTACACTAACAGTAATCCCACCAACAGATCCATAGAAAAACATTTCGTCCTGTACGCAAAGCCAAAATGCTCATATATTTTGTATGGGAAATTACAAGTGGTCGATGCCACTGTTAATGTTCACCGATTTCAATGAAATTTTGCACATAACTTTTTGAGGTCACTTTGATAACTCTAATCACTTTTAGGGGTGGAGACGAAAGAAATTCAAACATTGGAAAAATATATTGGAAGAATGTATATGTGTACGTGAGAACACAAACAGTAACAGTCGTATTTATAAAAATTCTTCAGAACACTCTTGCACAGTTGTTCAGCTGGACAGTGTCTAAACAGTTGGAAATATCCTTATTTATAAACGCATTCCAACAGTTGTCTAAATATGTTCTCATGCACTCACTGACATCTCTGGAATCTGTCAATTTCGTGACTATTTGGCTTCGTTCAATGAACTTTTCATCTAATTTTAAATTTTTTGTTCATTGAACATTTCCATTTTAGAATTGGTTTGGACAACCAATTGCAGTGTCTTAGTTATACACTCGATGGAACATGATTATAAATAAGATTTGGAGTTGGACAGCTGTCCAAAATTAGACATACTTTGGAATGCATTTAACTGAATTTTATAATATAGCTAAATTTTGTATCTTTATTTTAAATCATTAAAATCGAACCATTTTAACTCAAGTTATTATAAAATCTAAAAAAAATCTACCCATATCAGTTAAAATCACTTACTTATTTACCTATCTTATAAAATTTATATTAATTAACCTTTATTTTGAGACCCTAAACCATACAAATCTGACCATTAGAACTCAAGTTATAAATTTGTATATCCGATTTGCCCAAATTTTTTTGTATTAATTAACATCGAAGTAATTCACCTTTTTCACAAATATTTTCATGTGATTTCAATGATTTTATAACTCAATAAATTAAACTAACATTTTACCTTTATTTTGAGACCATAATCTTACAGATCCTATTAATAGAACAGATGATATAAACCAATCAAAATACCTACAAAATGTACTCGACCCACATCATAAGTTTCTTCAAAGGGTCAAGTACACGTGCATGACATTTTAAGGCCTCTACCTAAACGATCCGATCATTAAAACAAAAGTTATCAGCCAACCAAACCAACGATGAGGGTACCTTTAGAATTATTACGAATGAAAAATACCTACCACAAACGTGCATATATAGAAGCTATAAATACTAGTAACCATACGTATTTTTCTTCTTCTTTTCAATTCGATTGATATTTGCACACTTTGTTGGGTTGTATCTACCAACATCTTTAATGGCAAAAAAAACTTGTTTCTTATTTCCCGCCATCAACTTGTTATTTCTTATGCCACTCGGGTTATTTCTCCACAGCTTGTTTTTTTTCAACATGCATTCTCAAACGTTTACTGTTTGTGTTCTCACGTACACATATACATTCTACTCATTCTACTTCTCCACCGCATTTTTTTTTTTAACATGCATTCTCAGACGTTTACTGATATCTGTGTTCTCACATACATATCGCATTTTTTTTCTTTTTTTTTCATTTCGTTATATATTTGCACACTTTGTTAGGTTCTATTTGCCAACATCTTTGATGGCAAAAAAAAACTTGTTTCTTATTTCCCGCCATCTACTCGGCATTTCTTTTTCCACTCGGGTAATATTTACACAGCAATTTTTTTTGTCAAGCATTCTCAGAGGTTTGCTGCCAAGCGTTTGTTTCTTCACGTACACATTAGAGTGGCGCTTATTCGGCGCAAGGTTCGGGCAAAATTTTCATATATTTTGTATGGGAAATTTCAAGAGAGAGATTCAAATATTCGAAAAATAATTGCCACTCTAATTTGTACATGAGGAAACGAACGCTTGGCATCAAACCTCTGAGAAATGCCGAGTAGATGGCGGGAAATAAGAAACAAGTTGTTTTTTACGTTGAAGATGTTGGTAGATAGAACACAACAAAGTTTGCAAATATAAAACGAAATTAAAAGAAGAAAAATATGTATTTTTACGTTAGAACTCGAAACAGTAAACCTCTGAGAATGCATGTTAAAAAAATGCGGTGGAGAAGTAGAATGTGTATGTGTAAGTGAGAACACAAATATCAGTAAACGTCTGAGAATTCATGTTTAAAAATGAAATAACAAGTAGATGGCAGGAAATAAGAAACAAGTTTCCTAAAAGAGTCAAGTACACGTGCATGAAATTTTAAGGCCTCTACCTAAACGATCCGATCATTAGAACAAAAGTTATCAGCCAACCAAACCAACGATGAGGGTACCTTTAGAATTATTACGAATGAAAAATACCTACGACAAACGTGCATATATAGAAGCTATAAATACTAGTAACCATACGTATTTTTCTTCTTCTTTTCAATTTTCGATTTATATTTGCAGACTTTGTTGGGTTCTATCTACCAACATCTTTGATGGCAAAAAAATACTTGTTTCTTATTTCCCGCCATCTACTTGTTATTTCTTATGTCACTCGGGTTATTTCTCCACAGCTTGTATTTTTTTTTAAACATGCATTCTCAGACGTTTACTGTTTGTGTTCTCACGTACACATATACATTCTAGTCATTCTTATTCTCCACCGCATTTTTTTTTTTAACATGCATTCTCAGACGTTTACTGATATCTGTGTTCTCACACACACATCGCATTTTTCTTTTTTTTTTATTTCGTTTTATATTTGCACACTTTGTTAGGTTCTATTTACTAACATCTTCAATGACAAGAAAAAACTTGTTTCTTATTTGCCGTATCTACTCGGCATTAATTTTTTCACTCGGGTTATATCTACATAGAAAGTTGTTTTTTTTAACACGAACATTTTTTGCATTGGTATTGTATGAAAATGTGTATTTGAAAAAACGCGGCGTCAGTACTCAGTGGTTTAATTATTCATTTCAATTTTCATTGTTTCTTCAAACTTCGAAGGAGTAAGTCGACCGCGATTAAATTAAAAGTGCAAAAAAAATTTAGTAGTTATAGGTACTTACCTAAAAAATATATATAGGTATATATAAATTAAAAAAGTGAAAAAAAGGACCAAAGGATAAAATATTGGTATGTAATTGTGTTTTTCCTGCATAGTTAAATAAATTGTAGACAATTTAGTGTGTGAAAAAAAATCCAAGCTAGGTATTTTGCTCTAATAAAAAAAATTCGTCATCTACTCGGCATTTCGTTTTCCACTGGGGTTATATCTCCATACAAAATAATTGTTTTTTTACAACATCAGTTTTTTTCGCGCAAATAAAAACTTTTTAAATTTGAAATATGTAAAATTAAAAAAAAAGATAATCACTGTATGGAGATATAACCCCTGTGGAAAACATAATGCCGAGTAGATGACGGCAAGTAAGAAACAAATTTTTTCTTGCCATTGAAGATGTTGGTAAAAAAAACCCAACAAAGTGTGCAAATATAAAACGAGTTTTGTGCGCGAGTATCAATAATAATTTTTTCTGAAATATGTACATATATTCAAAACGCATTTTGAATATATATATTTCAAAACAAATTACTACTGATACTCGTGTTCAAAACTCGTTTTTATATTTGCACACTTTGTTAGATTTTACCTACCAACATCTTCAATGACAAGAAAAGACTTGTTTCTTATTTGCCGTCATCTACTCGGCATTTCGTTTTCCACTGGGGTTATATCTCCATACAAAATAATTGTTTTTTTACTGCTTAGTTAATTAAACTGTAGACAATTTAGTGTGTGAAAAAAATCCAAGCTAGGTATTTGCTCAAATAAAAGAAATTATATTTTACTTCAGGCACGTTTTTAATGTCAATGTGCGCGCAGATAAAAATCATTTTCAGAAAAGTTAATTAATGTTCGTGTCAAGTTTTTGCAATTACTATTTTATTTTTAATTTTAGATATTTAAAATTTAAATAGATTTTATTTGCGCGCACAAAATGCACATACGTGTGTCGTATACGTATCGACATGAGCCTACGCCACGTTTTTAATATCAGTTTTTTGCGCGCAAATAAAAACTTTTTAAATTTGAAATATGTAAAATTAAAAAAAAAAGAAAATCTTTGTATGGGGATATAACCCCTGTGGAAAACATAATGCCGAGTAGATGACGGCAAGTAAGAAACAAGTTTTTTCTTGCCATTGAAGATGTTGGTAGATAGAACCCAACAAAGTGTGCAAATATAAAACTCGTTCTATATTTGCACACTTTGTTGGGTTCTATCTACCAACAAAATTCATTAGTTTTTACATCTTTATTTTTCAAAAAACGTCGTACAGTCTTTTCTCTTCTGCGGTAAAATAAATATCGTCGGCTAAACACGTAAAGCTGCTAAGTCCATTTTGGCAAATTTTACAGGAGAGCGAAAAAACAAAAAATATTTACATAAGGCTCCATATAAAAACTGATTTTCTCTTTAAGATTCTGCAACAATTACGATACATTGGACAAAAGTGATGAATGCAATTTGTGCAGAATGTGTTTCTGAAGACAATAGCATCAAATTCTCATTTTCGAGCAAAATTGGACTTAGTAGCTTTACCTATGTATTTAGCCGACGATATGTTAAATAGGGTCACGTAAAATAACGACTGATGAATTAAAACCAAATTTAAAAAAATATGAATTAGTCTATATTTCCGTTTTACTTTCGAAATCCGATTGGTGTTATTTTGTTTTCAAAATAAGAAAAACACACTTGAAATATGGGCTTATTTATTTTCATGTCACAGTAAAATACTTTTAGACAGCAGTTATTTTAACCTAATATCACAAAACTGATTTGGAATTTTTGTGTTTCTAAATGTATTTCTTTTAAATGTAGATCTTTTAAAAATTATTAAGATGGATGACGATGTCTGCAATTTGCTCCGAGAATGGGGTCTGGAAAACTATATTGACACTTTTAAAGGTACGTTATAGTGAGAGCATTCGTGTTTTCACTATAAATGTTAACATTTGTTTGGCAGTTTAACTACAGAATATAGAAGTAATGGTATATTATTTTCTTTAAAACAGAATATTTCACTATGCCACTTTTTCAATAGTCAGATAAACAATAATCATTCTTCAAATAATGAGAAAAATGATTTTTCAACATGCAGATAACACTTATTCCTAGGAATAATCTCCCTATTACGGTTGTCAAAGATCAATGTGATATTTTATAAATGTCAAAAAAGTTGATGAACTGGAAAATGTATAAATTTTAACTAATTTTGTTGACTATATATAGTCAAATATCGTATTAGTTTTTGACAACCGTAATAGGGTGGCTGGTAACTTAGTTCCATTATGATGTCGCTTTCCATTGGGCACTTCAAAGGCACATCAACGAGAAAAATCCCTCGGCGTGTTGGGATAGCACTCGCAATTGTTTTCGCCTTCCGAATTTAAAAAATGAATTCACTTCAAACTCACACACATGCATATAAACCTTGCCATGGCACTTCTAGACAAAATCGTAAGCAAAGTGCAATATATTATACTTACAATTTTTTTGAGAAGGTGCATTGGCGTAGTATGGATCGAAACCAATGGAAAAGGAGGAAACGAAATTAGTTAACTAATTGTTTGTCTGACTATCAAAAAATGTTTGGATTCACATAAAATGTTTAAATGGTACCTTTACTTCTTTTGAATACTCAAGAAAAAATAGTTGAAATTACCAACGAGTTAATTTTCATTGTTACAGAAAATGCCATAACGTCAATGAGTTTACCGCTACTAGGTGCTTCCGAAATTAAGGAAATGTTACCTGTCATAGGGCACCGAGTCCTTTTAATGAGGAACTTGGAAGCATGGCGTAGAGCAATGCATCCTAACGCTTCAAACAGCTATGAATCTCAAGAAATAAGTTCCTGTAGTTCTCAAATCCAAAACGAAACCTTAAGCTTTTCGCTAAACGATATTTTACCCTTTGACAAGATTGATTCATTTGATTCGACAGTGCTCGTTGAGAATACACAATTAACACCACAATCCATCAAAAACATGGAGTCTTGTACTTCAAGTATTGACGTAAGTAACAATCGTCCCTATCATGAATTCCATCGTAATCGGAAAATTTTCCGAATCCCAAAAAAAACTATCACCGAATCCGTTCGTAATGACTATTGGTATAAGATTTTTCACTACGATGGAATCTGTGATAATTTATTTCGGGATTTGTAACAAGTTTCCGATTAAGATGGAATTCCTGAATATATTTTTGATACATATTTTTGATACATTTTCGCTACACACAATGTTTATATTTACAAATCCACACCTATTGTTTGCAAAATTGTATAAATATATTTCCTTATTTGTATTACAGTATACAATAAATTCTTATATAAGAAAAACACGTTTATAAGACAGACATTCCAAAACACACTACACATTCCCATTAAGACAAGTGTTAAATTTACCTCTTATAAGAAACACGTTTATAAGAAAAACACTGATATGAGAAACTTATTGTGATACAAAATCTCATTCACTACATAGAAAAATAAACGATTATAAGAAATTTTTCCGTGTAAACATCAAAGTGATGCGCCGCTTAACTTTTACCAAATTTCTGAACCCACTCTTATTGAATTGTCAAAGAAGTGACCGATTGAAGATGATCGAGAAAAAAAAGCCCACTAAATTGACACATTCCACAATGTCTCTTTGTAACTGCCAGCTAAATATTGTTTATTGCTTTTATATAAGAAATTTTCTTTCTTATATACATTTTTTTTATATAAGAAATTTTCTTTCTTATATCAATTTTTTTATATAAGAAAGGAATTCTTTGGATTTTTTGACTTTCTTATATCCGACATCTACTGTATTATGTTTTCTTTTTTGTAGGATCTTAAAACACTTCTTGAGAACTCTTTAGAAGGCAAAGGACTCCTCAGCTTAAATAAAAACTTACCACTAGGTAACATCCCAAGACTACGATTAGTGCGTATTATAAGCACTCATATACTTAAAAAAAACCCGGAGGGAAATATTACTGCCTCTATTTATGGAAAATGGACAAATGAAGTTGTTCATTTGTTTCCACGGGAAAATAGGTCGGTTTATTTCCACAATAAAATTATAGACTCTGGTCATGGAATTGTCAACCGGTTGGCTGGAAAGTTGCCAGACCACATCCACAATCTTAAAAGAAAATACCGGGATTCTGGTTTAATTACAAAAAGAAAGTACTCCATATCATCATCTCCATCCAGCACACGATCATCGACTCCCATACAAAGCTCAATAAAGCGGCTGGCAACAAGCTTTGATATTGCAGATGATGAAGACACGGCTGAAGAGGATTTAGAATGGCTAAGAAATTCAAGCCATCCATGGCAAACAGTTGAAGAAAAATGGGAAAAAACCATTAACGCTCGACTTCGCCTCCTAACAACGTTTACTATTACGAATTATTTTGATGAATATCCGGCCCTTAAAAATGGACTAGGATATAAACTTGTAAGAATTTATTCATATAATAAACACTGAATTTGTAAATTATTGTAAACTATGTAAATTATTGTAAACTAAAATCGATTTTATTTTTTTAACAGCTTGAAAAAGACTTCAACACACAACACAGTGACAATTGCAAAGGGTTGACGGAAAATTTTCCAAAATTAAAAAGAAAAATCTACGGAGTAGCAGAAACAAAATTAAAAGGAAACAACTTATACATACAAAAACTCATATCTCTGGAGAATTGTGAGTAATTTTAGTAGCACTATCAGCAGTAATGCAAAAGTTTACCATAATTTCATTAAAAGAATGTATTTTTAATTGTTTCTTAGCGGAACAAACAGTTATCAATAGTAAAACAAAAAGAAATAACGACAATTTAACACGCAAAAAAAATCCATTGTATTAAAATTCGTTTTTACACTTAAAATGCGGTGACTATATTTTAAAATGCCAAATAATGAATAAATTCAAAATAAATTTAGCTTATTTAATAAATATTTTTTAAATGTTGACCTAAGGACAAAAACACTTAAAAACTGAATTAAACCAGTTTAAAACTAATTTAAATTTTTTTGGAGAATCCATTTCCTTCACTAATTTTATTTAATTCTTATATTCATTGGCAATAATAATTACTGAAAATATTTTTTGTCAATAAGAAGATAGCAGAGAAATCTTCCGTTTTTTTCGTACAGAATTAATTGCTCAGAACATTAGTTGTGTTCGTAAAGCTGCTATTTGAGTTTAATTTGTGTTTCTGTTTGTTTATGGCAGTTTACTTTTTTTTTTTGTAATTCGTGAAATTCTATATATTTTATAATTTCAAGTAAAACTTACTAATAATTTCAGTTTTTCACACACGATACACGGTACAGTGTTCACAGACGATATATTTTTTTGAATTTTGAATATTTTTTAATTTAAGCATCATGAAAATTTACAGATGATGTTGTCCAAACCGATAGATTGCCTAAAGGAAAAAAATTAATTTGTGTGTTTGTTCAAAGGGTTAGGAGACGATTATATTTTTCTATTTGAATTTTTTTTAAATTAAATAGAATACTGAACAGATATTGAACAACTGCTTAAATAATTAATACTGAACATTTTTATTTTTTTGAAAACAAAATAGTTCATAACATCGTCTTCAATTACAGAATTGTTCATTACAATAACGAACCGTAATATATACCGAGAGCCCAGAACAAATTTTGAGTGTGACTGATTACAAAATAAGAAGTATAGGGCAGTGTTCGGAATTCACTGCGAAAGCAGTAGATCTACTACGCTTTATTCTTTATTTATTTTTAAATCTACTGCACCACTGCGCTTTTCCTATAATCTTTACTGAGATTTTTCTGATGTTATTTGAATGACAGCACAGTGGTGCGTTCTTTTTCTAACCAAAGTTAACAATTGTTATTATGTCAAAGAAAAATTGTTAGACTTTGTTAGGATTTTACGCTTTCATTTAGGAACGATAGATTGTTAGACATTGTTGATCTGTCAAATGAACATTTTTAATTTTATGTTTTTGTATTAAAAATATTTATATGTCTGCATTATTATTGCATAAAATAATAATTTTCGGCTATCTAAATTCTCCTTTTTCGTTTAGGTACAAATTCCATTTTAATTTTTTTGTTATCCCTTTATTTCACTAAAAGCAAAAACTTTGATTTGACAAACCCGCTAACATGTGCACTTTGACATATCAACAAATTTAATTAATATCGTAGACATGAGTTGGAAATAGTTACAAATCGTAATTATTTTTGATTAAAGAAACGAACAAAGTTAACTATTGTTTACAACTAGAGCCTATTGTTAGAAAATGAACGCACCACTGTCAAAATAAATTAATGTAGGACAAAATGTCAATTAATCAAAAAAATTATTATCTCTTTCATGAAAGACTTATCAGCATATTATGTTTTCAGTTCAATTTCTCTATGATTGTTTCGTTATCTTGTTTCTTTTTACCATCATGCAACAAGTGCAAGCGAGTCAGTATGTAACAAATAATTTATGCTTGGGCTATTGAAAAATACAAAAACTTATACAATTTTTCTAATATTTTTGAATCTTTTGAATATATGCAGGTACAGTATTCCCCGTTTAATTGCACCTGGGTTAATTGATTTTCTCGCTTAGCTGACCGAACAAAATGCATTCGGAAATTTTATGTAAGCCTTACAGCTTTTTATACGGTTAATTAAACTACCCGGATAATTAATCGAAAAATCTGACAAAATGGTGAGTGAAATTAAGCGGGAATACTGTATAAGGATATTTTTCTAAATTTTTGAATGTATTCAAATATTCCAAACACTTCTGTTCTGACTTTTCTTGTGAAAAATGCAATTATCTGGTTTTCAATCTAAGCCGAAGTCTTTTGTTTCCTTTGTATAGGATGATTAACAAAAGGCGTGACAAGGGGAAAGAGCGTCTAGACAAGAACAAATCGTATGAGGAGGAGGGTCTATTTCCCCCGGGTTTTTCACCTAGGCGAACCGCGGATAACTAAAAAAAGTTTCACTAAATCGAGCCTCAGATAACCGGTTAAAATTTTTCTAAGTCTTTTTCCCGAAGAAAAAATATTGAATATTTTTCTACGTCTTTTTCCCGAAGAAAAAATATTGAATATTTTTCTACGTCTTTTTCACGAAGAAAAAATATTGAAAATTTTTCTAAGTCTTTTTTCTGAAGAAAAAATATTAAAAATTTTTCTAAGTCTTTTTCCAGAAGAAAAAATATTGAAAATTTTTCTAAGTCTTTTTCCAGAAGAAAAAATATTGAAAATTTTTCTAAGTCTTTTTCCAGAAGAAAAAATATTGAAAATTTTTCTAAGTCTTTTTTCTGAAGAAAAAATATTAAAAATTTTTCTAAGTCTTTTTCCAGAAGAAAAAATATTGAAAATTTTTCTAAGTCTTTTTCCAGAAGAAAAAATATTGAAAATTTTTCTAAGTCTTTTTTCTGAAGAAAAAATATTAAAAATTTTTCTAAGTCTTTTTCCAGAAGAAAAAATATTGAAAATTTTTCCAAGTCTTTTTTCTGAAGAAAAAATATTAAAAATTTTTCTAAGTCTTTTTCCAGAAGAAAAAATATTGAAAATTTTTCTAAGTCTTTTTCCAGAAGAAAAAATATTGAAAATTTTTCTAAGTCTTTTTTCTGAAGAAAAAATATTATAAATTTTTCCAAGTCGTTTTCCAGACGAAAAAATATTGAAAACTTTTCTAAGACTTTTTCCCGAAGAAATAATATTAAAAATTTTTCTAAGTCCTTTTCCCGAAGAAATAATATTAAAAATTTTGTTGTCTTTTTCCAAAAAAAAACAATTTGAAGAAATATTTTGAAGTCCAAAAATGTTTACAAGCCTTTAAAAGCAAGTCTTAAGAGGCTTGATGAAAACATATTTCATATTATTTGAATTATTATAGGTTCCGAATCTGAAAACAATTCTCAAAATATTATCTGAAAACAAAAATCTTAAATTAATTATAAATAGAAATATAACAATCATCCTAATGTTTTTTATCAATTTTTTCTCTTTTTTTTGTATTTTCGTGAATTTCTGTTGAAACATATACACAGATATGGAAAGCTATATAGGTAGTATATGCAATTTATAACAATATTTTTCTTTTCGTACATAAATATAGTAATGCTAGAAATTGGATTGGAAAGTTTGATCAAGCTATAGTATAGGGGGTCATACTTCTTATTTTGTAATCATTCACACTCAAAATTTGCTCTTAGTCTACAGGACTAGATAGTGGACTCACGTCAAAAAAATTGTACTTGATAGAATTTCGGGCATGTATCGTTTATTTCTTTTTTATTTACTTAAGATTACCATTAATTTTCATTACACTTAAAGAAATTAATAGTTTTGCTTTTTCAGAAAGTTTCTAACAAGTTTTGTTTTTTAATTTTTTTTTATTCCAGTGACAGAAAATATAAGCAATATTGGAGCATTCCTGCTTATACCAACCCTCCTAATGGTTTCAACTATAAGATTGAGAGGAGTAAATAAAAAAGTTTGGCGACCATCGAAATCGGAAGTAAGGGAGAGCTTCATCACTCATGTATACAGTGATGCTGAAGTCGATCATTCCATTTCCTTGAGGCGGGAGAAACTTCAGGAACTTGGTCTAACACTGCAGCCTTATATTTTGATTGTAGGTACGTCTCTTGACAAAATTAAAAGCTATTTTGTAGTTATAAATGAGATAAAGTATGTTTTTAATTCCATTATTGAAGCGGTAGATATATGCTTCAAAATTATATTTATGATAAACGCCGAATATCCAGCGGAATCCAAATCTACATGGATGTTTATTCAAAAAGCTTTTTTTAAATTATCAACAACTTTCGATAAAGAGTCCACCGCCGCCAACACCTTGCTCGCCCAATTAGGAATCGACGAACGATAAGACAAACTCCATCTGTTTCTTACATTTAATAATCATGGTTTTTTGTTTTCTATGCAAATCCTTTTTTAAGATGAATGGCAGGCAGTACGTTATCTTAAGAAGTCCATTATAAATTCTTATCTTCCTATATATTTTTTTAATTACTACTAAGCTGAGTGTAGCCATTATTACTATGTTCCTTAATACTTTATAATGTATTAATATCAATTATCCGATTCGAGCAAGATGTTGGTGTTGGTTTTAAAAGAGGCTCTTTGCTTCACACATATTATGAATAAGATGTGCATATCTATAATTTTTATATATAAATTACAAAATTACAATTAACATACATTTTAATAAATTTTTTGATTTAGTTATTTCATGTTATGTTATGTTATATTTTGTTACGTTAACAACTTATCTCCTATTTTAAGCTTAACATCTTAAATTTATACTGTTACTGAATATTTTTTCTTATTTAAACATGTTACGTTACGTTTATAAGAATGGTAAAATAAAATATCTTTGTACATACTAAATTGAAAAACTTATGTGTTCTCATTTTTTAAGATTGGTTTTCACTTTAAGATGTTTTTTTCCGATGCATTGAAAATATTCTTAATTGGTTGAAATTATTCTGGGATGTAAAGACAGCTATAACCAATCAGTGTGCCTTATTTAAAAAATTAAGTAATAAGATCGAAAAACTGACCAATAAAACAGAGTTAAGTTGCTAAATCCAGCTAAGTTGCCTGTGAAAATTAAATCAAGTAAGTATGCTCAAAGCAACCAAGAGTCTCATCTAATATGAACTAAATTAGTTGTGAAAAAAGTGGATCAGCTGATTGAAACAAAGTGAACTTACATTATTCAGCCAAGTTTCCAGTGAAAAATCAACCTAGTAAGTTTGTATAATTTAACCAAGTAGATTGTGTAAATATACCCAAGTATGTTGGCTATTTAAAGCAGAGTATCTCAGCATAATTCAGCCAAGTTGATTGTGAAAAATTAACATAGTAACTTTGTATAATTTAACCAAGTAGGTTGTGTAAATATACCCAAGAACGTTGGCTATTTAAAGCAGAGTATGTTAGCATAATTCAGCCAAGTTGATTGTGAAAAATGAACCTAGTAAGTTTGTATAATTTAACCAAGTAGGTTGGGTATTTAAAGCAGGGTATGTTAGCATAATTCAGCCAAGTTGATTGTGAAAAATCACCCTAGTAAGTTTGTATAATTTAACCAAGTCGGTTGGGTATTTAAAGCAGAGTATGTTGGTATAATTCAGCCAAGTTGATTGTGAAAAATAAACCTAGTAAGTTTGTATAATTTAACCAAGTAGGTTGGCTATTTAAAGCAGAGTATGTTAGCATAATTCAGCCAAGTTGATTGTGAAAAATCACCCTAGTAAGTTTGTATAATTTAACTAAGTCGGTTGGGTATTTAAAGCAGAGTATGTTAGCATAATTCAGCCAAGTTGATTGTGAAAAATCAACCTAATAAGTTTGTATAATTTAACCAAGTCGGTTGGGTATTTTAAGCAGAGTATGTTGGTATAATTCAGCCAAGTTGATTGTGAAAAATCACCCTAGTAAGTTTGTATAATTTAACCAAGTCGGTTGGGTATTTAAAGCAGAGTATGTTGGTATAATTCAGCCAAGTTGATTGTGAAAAATGAACCTAGTAGGTTTGTATAATTTAACTAAGTCGGTTGGGTATTTAAAGCAGAGTATGTTGGTTTAATTCAGCCAAGTTGATTGTGAAAAATGAACACAGTAAGTTTGTATAATTTAACCAAGTAGGTTGGGTATTTAAAGCAGAGTATGTTAGCATAATTCAGCCAAGTTGATTGTGAAAAATCAACCTAGTAAGTTTGTATAATTTAACCAAGTAGGTTGGGTATTTAAAGCAGAGTATGTTAGCATAATTCAGCCAAGTTGATTGTGAAAAATCACCCTAGTAAGTTTGTATAATTTAACCAAGTCGGTTGGGTATTTAAAGCCGAGTATGTCAGCATAATTCAGCCAAGTTGATTGTGAAAAATGAACCTAGTAAGTTTGTATAATTTAACCAAGTCAGTTGGGTATTTAAAGCAGAGTATGTTAGCATAATTCAGCCAAGTTGATTGTGAAAAATCAACCTAGTAAGTTTGTATAATTTAACCAAGTCGGTTGGGTATTTAAAGCAGAGTATGTTGGTATAATTCAGCCAAGTTGATTGTGAAAAATGAACCTAGTAAGTTTGTATAATTTAACCAAGTAGGTTGGGTATTTAAAGCAGAGTATGTTAGCATAATTCAGCCAAGTTGATTGTGAAAAATCAACCTAGTAAGTTTGTATAATTTAACCAAGTCGGTTGGGTATTTAAAGCAGAGTATGTTGGTATAATTCAGCCAAGTTGATTGTGAAAAATGAACCTAGTAAGTTTGTATAATTTAATCAAGTAGGTTGGCTATTAAAAGCAGAGTATTTTAGCATAATTCAGCCAAGTTGATTGTGAAAAATCAAACTAGTAAGTTTGTAAAATTTAACCAAGTAGTTTGGATATTTAAAGCAGAGTATGTTAGTATAATTTAGCCAAGTTGATTGTGAAAAATCAACCTAGTAAGTTTGTATAATTTAACCAAGTAGGCTGTGAAAATTTACCAAACTGGGTTGGCTAATTAATACAGAGTAACGTGCCATGGGCTCTATTTTTTTTTTAGTATGAAATAAAGTAAGTTAAATTTAACACAGTAGTTTGTGTAAATTTAACCGAATGAATTATTAAAAATGAACACATAAACCGTCTCTTAAAAAGAAAATTAAACAAGTGAGTTTGGTTTTAAAAACAGAGTTGCTTGTATAATAATAGCCAATTTGAAAGGCTCTTAAGAACCCTGTTACTATGCTTTTATCAGTTAACTTGTTTTGCTAAAAAGAATCGGGTTTAATTTGGAGGGGAAATGATAACTAGGTTAATTTATCACGAATTATCTTAACAGAGTTGACTAGTTTAATTTATGATAAGTAACTTTGCTAGCTCTATATTAACAGTATCGCTTTGCTTTTTTTTCACGAAACTTGGTAAAAAAATCATAAGCAATTTTTCTGCGTGTGTATATATATATTCAGGTTAAGAATTAGAATGATTTTCTTTTTGTTTTCAAAAAAACTTAACTTTTCTTTAAATTAACATTTTCCATCAAAGTATCGATTTTACTTGTTTCTAAGACTAAGATTGAATAAATTAAAAGAATTCATGCACTTTTTGATATTTCAGGTTTCAAAATATTTTGTATATATTATTTGAAATCTTTGAACTAACCTTATGAGAGTGATGTATATTGTAAAAGAATGTGGAATATTGATGTGATAAATGCAAGGAGATCTTTAAGATCATTTTTCTTCTCAGCTTTTATTATGGGACATACAAAATAATATTAATTTTTACAGTAAAGTAAAAAAAATTGCTGATTTCAATCATATAGTCTTACATAGCTATGGGTATACCTACACGGGAATGAATTTTATTTGATAGATAAAAGACGTGACTAATTTTTATGATTTAATTTTGTCTCCTTTATTATGGCAAATATTCTAGAAATCATTCAACAAACGGAAGTACCAATATGTGCATTAATGTCAATTTCCAATTGACATTTAAGTATATTTTGTTAATAAAAAAAAAAAAAGAATCTTAGTTTTCTTTTCAACCGAAAAAAGTCGTTTTTTGTATCTTGTAAATATCGATTTCAAGCATATTCATTTCCATCTGCAGCGGCACAGCACTTACACCAAATAATAGTATGTATGTAAGTATGTTGTATGTATGTTAAAGTTGGTATATTTGAAATTTATTGTCTTAGCTTTGCAAAAAGTTAAATGAACTAGCTATTTTGAATTCCAAAAGAAGTTATACACCATATAACTGTCCGCTCTAGAGAGATTTCACTGTATTTTCTTTTAAGATTTAAATAATTTTTATATATAGAGCACAAAATCATTGGATATTTTAAATTAATGATTAACATTTGATTAACATTTTGTCTCTTTTACAATTAAAAATATGAAAATAGTTTGCACGAACTGTCAAACTTTTAGTGATGTTCAGCTGAAGTTTATTAAGAAAATAAAATGAATATGATAATGGTTAAATTTTTTTTTAAATTAAGCACATTTTAGTAAAGAGCTTTAAAGTTGGTAAATTCTAGTGAGTGGGGGAGGAGACTGTTATGAATTAGATGTGCAATTTTCAAAAATTATAGATCGGTACAAAATGTTAAAAAATAAGAAGTGACTTTGGACTTTCATTAAGCATATAGGTTTTTGAACTTTTAAATGTATGTATATTGTATACATATATCTACATTGTACATATATGTACAATTTGGTATTTTTAAAGGCTTCACTTTTTGGAAATGCTAAATAAATAATAGATAAAAAAAATAGATATGGCTAACTCCGTAAGAGTCCAAAACTGACCGCTGTAATTAGACAAAAATTAATTAAAGGAAATCTGAAAGTGTTTTGACACCAACGCTATGTTCACTATCTGATTTCTTAAAATAAATCTTTATTTATGAGAACAAAAATTTTAAAAATTTAAAAAAATTATTTTTCATATACGTATATCTACCTATACAGTATACATAATAAAGTTATTTATAATGTAACGAAATGTTTATGTTTTTTTACTGAATTGAAATTGTTTTACGCCGTAATAAATGAAAAATTATTCATTTTGTATCAAATTCACATTGAAAAACCTCGAAATAGTGAACAGGCCTGGTTTCAATTATTTCAATATATCGAGCGTTCTGTATAAACTGTATTTTAAGACAAAAATACTAAATTTTTTCAAGTGTTTATTAAAGCGGAGTTAAAAAATAAATTTTTAAAAAATATCATCAACCCATTTTCGAAATATCGAATTTTCAAAAAATTATTTTGAAATTTTTTTTAAATTCAAAATTAGATTTTTTTTTTTAAATTTTGATATGCAATATTTTTTAAACTTATTAGAAGCTCTTGTGTAAAAAATTTCAAAGAAATGGGTTAAACACTAAACAGGTTATGAGATACTCGAAATCCAAAAAACTTATTCTATGAGAGATACCATTACAACCATATACCAAACAGATACAAACTTTTTTCCAATAGTATGGTAGATCTGATACTGATATTAGATCCTACAAATTTTTTTATCGTATTCGCTGTTTTGAGAAAAATGGGATTTTTCTTATAGGTTTTCAAACACTTGTATGGGAGGTACCTTTATTTTTGGTTATAAGAATAATTTGTATTAAAAATCTGCTAGTAAATAAATATTTAAAAAAAAAACTCCTGAATGCTAAATTTAATAAAAATCGGTTAAATCGCTTTTGAATTATTAAGTTCTCAAAAAAATTTTTGAAACTTTTGTTGAAAACACAAAAAAAAAAATTTGAAAATTTTGGTTCCTTTAAAATTTTTTGAAACATTCTTCAAAAATTGATGAAAAATCAGTAGATCCGTTTTTGAGAAAATCGAAAATAAAACAAATGGTTTTTTGGGAGGTGCCTTTTATAACCATTTTTCGGAAATTGTTTTTTTTTAATGGTAGCGTTTTTGTTAAAAAATAACTGAATTTTTTTTAAAAAAGCTGTAGACAAATTTTTGAGAAAAAATAGATTTGTAGGTACGGCAGCTTAAGTTTTACGAAATTTAAAAAAAACAAATGTGATAAGTCAAAACTAGGATTTAGTATTAATATAATTTTATAACAGTTTATAAAATTCTTAAGAAAATAATCTGAAAAAAAAAAAATTTTGACGTATCTACCCGCTACCGTGAATAGAATGATAAGCGTTATAATGCTCTACTAGTAAACATATTAAAGGTAATGGCGCAAAATTTTAAACGATTTAGTAAAATGTTAAAGCCATTTTAGTAATTTACTAAGTTAAAAAGAAGATTTTGGTAATTTTAAACGATTTTAGCAATTTACTAACTCTTAACATTTTACTAAAGTTAAAATCAGAAAATGGCTACTTTAAATTTTAGTAATTTGCTAAATCCATATGAAATCTGTCATTGTCCTAGAAAATAATTTCTTGGCAATTTTATTTGAAAGATTTAAATTGTATTTATTTTTGTGTGCTAATTCTTTTCAAAGTAAATAATAAAAAAATGTTTTCGGAAGATGAAGATTTCGATATGTTCGAAGACTCAGCTTTGTGCAGAAAAGTGCGATGTCTTAAGTCCCGAGAAAATCCCTTTGAAGAACTGGACGATGTAGAATTTTACTCCAAGTATAGATTCTAATCTTTAATAAGTTGTACAATTGAATCTGCAACAAAAAACTCAATTTTCACGTAAGGATGGGAAAAGCACACAAACTGCTAAAGCCCTGACTGCGGCTGCTCGTACTGTGTTTTCTTCATTGCAACCTTTAATAAGGAACAGCAATAACACAAAATAAAATAACAATTTTTTAATTTCACTTTATTGAAACTTTTCTTTTACAATAAAATAACAAACTAGTTGTATTTTTGTCACAAATAAAAACAAACAAAAATAACAAAATAAATTGTAGGTTGTCACTTTAACTTCTGACATTGCAAATTATGAGGTCCGTTCCCTAGGTTTAGGTTTGTTTGCTTTGTTTTTCTTTCCGAACTGTCATTGTTTGGACGTGTTCAGCTGCACCGTTTTTAATAAAAGGGAATTAGTATTTTACTAGTTAGTAAAACGAAAAAAAAGGATTACAATTTTGGAACAGCTAGTAAATTACTAAATGTTTTAGCAAATTGCTAACTAGTAATATGCTAAGCCCTTAACAATATGTAGGTTGTTTAAAATTTTGCGCCAATATCATTATAGCGTTTGGATTTTTTTGTTCAGTTCTGCGCATCTGCCAAAATCGAGGTGATATGGTGGATCCAGTGCCCCTTTACTTGTCTAATTTCAATATTTTTTTAAAATGTCTAAAAAAAAAAACTGTATGCCATTTTTAAGTATTTACTTATATTCAGTTAATTAATAATTCAAACAATTTAGAAAAAAATCATCAAACCATTTTGAAATCGAATTTTCAAAAAATAAATTTTGATATGCAATACCTATTCTATTAAGATTTCTTTTGTATAAACATTTTAATTTAATTAAATTAAGTTAAGCATGATGAGATAGTGAAAAAATAAAAACGAAAAATGGTTCTATGACCTCTTATTTTAATAATGGCTTAGTGATCCTATTATACTTAAAAGATCTTTCTAACTACCTCAGAGAAAAATTTTAATCAAAACCGTGGAATTCGTTTTCGAGAAAACTAAAGAGAATTGTGTGGTATTACCTATTGCTATATTTTTTTTTGTTATTTATAAGAATAATTTTTATTTAAAATTTGCTATACATATTGTTAAAAGCCTGCATGATGCCAAGTTTAATAAAAATCGACGTAGTCATTTTTAAAATATTAAGTTTTGAAAATAAAAAAAAAATAAAATAGTTTTGAAAACTTTGGGAGGTATGGTAGGTACTAGTATTTATTTATATCACTGTTCAAAAATTTCTTAAAATCGATAAAATGGTTCTATGGAAATTAATAACCGTTTTTATAAAAAAAAATTTAGCAGAAGGCATCTACCATCAAACTTATAAAACTAACTGATTTTTTTAAGAATCTGTGAATCCATATTTGAGAAAATGATGTTTTCATTAAAGGCTTACAAAAAATCAAAAAAATGTTCGGGGAATGTCCAAAAATGCTTATCTTTTAACACGTAATACAAAAACAAATTTGATTCTAGATTTCTATCGGGGTTTGCTTTATGGAACCAGAAATAAGTTTTCACGCTGTCGGCTAGACGGCTCTTCAGTCGGTAAGGAGATCATCAGCTAGAGCTACGAAACTGTCAGTAAATTGCATTCCAAAAAAAAGATTAAGATCTTCATAAAGAAAAACTAAATTAAACTAGGCAATTTAGCTCCATTTTTAATAAATCCCAAAATTTGTCAAAAAGTTTCTCTGAATACACTCATTTAACCGAAAATTATCAAAATCACTCAATCAGTTCTTCCAACTGTCTACAGCGACACCACTCGGGAAACGCTCAACCACACAAGACTCCTAAAATGCTGCCATTTTTTTTTTTTTTTGTCCGCATTGGTTTGGATATTAGATATTCTAAGATCGTAAGTAATTATTGTATCATGCGGTTTAAGAATTTGATGAATCAATTATTTGCTGAATAATAAAATACCGAAACCGTGATCGTTATTTGAATTTTAGTTTTTCTTTAAATCGTGAACATACTTTTTCCATTTGGTTTGCGTAATAGATTACTTTTCGATCCAAAATTGATATTCCATTTCTCAATTCAATCGAAATCCAAATCCATTCCTCATTCCAATATCTATCCCAGTTTTATAAATGATTGGTGTGTATATGTGAGTTGTTTTTTTTTTTTTTCCTCTTCATCTTCTTATAGAAATTCAAACAAAAAGGTAAAGTCTACATAGGGATTGAACAAGGAATAAAAGCGAACACTCGCTCGCCTCACAACTCACAGCTCACAACTCGCATACATTCCGTCCGTAAAGCCAAGAAATTTTTCAAACTGATTGATGACATCAAGGGACTCCAGTTTTTGAATGCGACAGTTAAAAAGTCTGTCCACAAACGTAGAGTGGATGAACTCCATTTGCACAATTTTCACATACTTCTTTCTTCTTTTGGAGGCTGAGGCTGAGGCTGATGTGATGGATACCTACGACGAAGGATATATGGTGTGTGAGTGGGGTGGGGGTGGGGGTGGGGGTGGAGTATAAGCAGGGTAGGTGTGTGTGATGGGGGTGACAGAAACAAGCAAATGGGGGGGACGTCAACGAATGCTTTTACGTGAGATTGATGGAAGCAGCGACATTGCTAGCAGTTTTCAAAATGAAGTTTACTTATATACAACGTCCTCGAGTAGAGTCGGTCGGGTCGGGTCGGGCTGGGGACGGAGAGAGATATGTGTGATGCGATACACTATGGGGTATATTAACTGTACGTATCGTACAGTATACAGTACACACCCCACGAGAGAAGCGGGTAAATCGCCCAGGGGGTGAGAAATATACCAAAAGGACGACATCAGCGAGGGTGGATGGATAAAATCGAGGACGTTATCGGCCATAATAAACCCACAGCCACATACGAGCTTACATATACTCGTATACTCTGTCCTGATGCTGTGATGCTGATGGTGTATGCTAAGAATTCGGAGTTTCCAAGTGCCAGGGGAGTATCTACAACAGGACGAAGGATTGAATCACCACCGCCGCCGCACCAACCCCGTCATCACCAACCAATCCACCCACCCATCCACCATTGCCATCACTATGAGCTGATTCGATATCCCCGCGCGTCCTGTCCATGTTTGTTACGTTCCGCTGCCACTTCTGTCTAATGGGCATAGATATATAAACCTCTCTGTCATGTGTATAACTGTATACACATAAATGCAAATAAAACATCACTGCCAAAGTGCCGAGGGTTGAGATTGAGACCAGGACGATGATGGCGAGGACGACGACGAGGACGATTCAATCCCATCCGCTGCCACTGCCGCTCCCGGTTAAGAGGATATTCGCGTTTTATTTTCGCAAGCATGCTTTGGCGAATAATCACAGAGTGCAGAGGAAGCGGGGCGATGCTGTATACGAGGGACAAGGACAGGACCGGCCATATAGTGATTCCATTCCAATACCACCTCCATTGGTTTTTCGTTAACGTACATAAATCTTGAACCGCTTCTGCCCGAGACTCCTGCTGCCGATGCTACATCTCGGCTTGGTTTGCTTTCCTGCTCTGTGTGCGGTGTACGGTTAGGTATACCTTTGTTTTTTTTTTTTTTGTTGTTGCAATGGATGAAATGCGTAGTATTTTTGGGGTGGCATTCCCCGGATCAAGAGTTTTGTTGTATAGCTTGTAAGTATGTAGGTATGTATGTATGTGTTTATGGTATATGTGTATTCAATATGCAAATGGGAGTCGAAAAATATTGAAAACCAAATTTCAAAATGGAAAATCCTAAGCAAGGATACTTTTATATGCCTTTGAGAATATAAATGTGCCTTTTACGAGCAAAAATTCTTTGGTATACCGTAAGGCCTTTATAAGAATTTGCAAAAAAAAAATGTCCAAACTTGATTTGGGGTTGCGAAATGGGATGGATGCGATACTGGGGGTATAATACGAGGCAATACAATCCGCATATATATTTTTTTATAAAATTAAAGGATATACATATGTATGTATGTATGTATGTATAGGTAGGTTAGACATTGGAAAAATGTTACATAAAGTTCATTCGATCTATAAAGAGATTTATGACTTTTCAGCATCATACATATTGTAGGTATATGTAAAATACTTTGATTATTGGTTCTGATGAAAAGAATTTTGTGATTAACAGTTTTACTATAAAGCAAAGAGCAATGTTTCGTAACACGAGATTTACGTTGATTAAATATACCACTTTTTCTTAAAGAAATTTTAGGAGCTCGTAGTGAGTCTATTTATTAGAGAAATCTCCTGATGGTAGGTATACCTACTATTAATGGTAGTTACTGACAAATAGACAAGCATTTTAGTAAGTGGTGAGAAATTAAATTATGAAGGTAGTAGGTAAGTGGTACATAATTATGTATACGCTAAAAAAAACTTATAAAAAAAGCGATGAAGGCTGTACATATATAACCCAAACTGTGTAGCAGTTTATTTAGAATTAGTAATTAGTAATAAAGACTTAAGATGAATAAAAAATAGCTCGCAACTTACAAAAATACCAAATTTATGAGAAATATCTCGAAAACTATAATTTTTTTTTCGAAAAAATGTGAAAATAAAAATTACAGTTTATGTAATTTTATTCTAATCTAAAAAAAATGTTTGTTTTATTTTGTATGAAGGAATAGCCTCCAAGCCTTCTGCTTTATAATGTAATGTGACCATATACTCACCCACGCAGAATTTTTTTCTCAAAATCAATTTCACTTACGAAAAAAAATTGTTTTAATATTTATTTTGTAGTATTTCATGCGCTGCAAACTTAGCGATGATTTTTTTTTCAACGTAGGTGTACCTCTTTCGCCTAAAATTTCATGAATAAAACTTTCCAATAAAATTGAGCTTTGAAGTGAAAATTTAATTTTACTGGGATAAAGCCCAAAATCCTAAAACAAATAGAAATAGAAATACAGTAAAAGAAACGAAGGGGTTTGAATATAAGTCCTGTAAATTTTCTTTAATCATTTTCATTTTCAGATTATTGATTTGATTAAAAATAAGACTTGGGAAACTCAAAGTGGAAAGACAAAACATCAACGAACGAAAATCATTGAATTTTGTTTTGAAAATGAACGTTCAATAATTTTAAAGCAACCCCGCATATCGCAATTTTTCTAATCTGAGAATTGAACTTGAATCGTCGAAACCAACGACAAATCATTTGATTATTTTTGTTTCGACAACAAGGCATTGTCTATATATGACCATCAATTCGAATTGGAAGATTGAAGACCACAAACCGCTCGTATTGAAGAAAATATTAAGCGGGTGCTTTAGAATGTGCACGAAAATGAAGTCAGTGCAGCAGTCACCATCAATGATGAACAATACAATGTACCTAAGCTAAATATGGTTTCAACGAGTTCAGCAAGGCGTATAGGTACAGCAAGGAAATATTTTGAAGTTTTGCATAAAGTCATAGCGAAAGTCTTGGAAAGAGCGCAACTTAACGAAACTGAGAATAGACGCTACCAACGGATCCTACAAAAAACAGTGATTATTTATAAAAACAAAGGTATGTTTTTGAGAACCCTGTCTAATTGAGTTTAAATTGTTATAACTTTTTATACATAAAAGATTAGCTTTGGTAAGTTTTATAATTTTTAAGAACATGGAAAATATTTGAAAGTATAAAAACCAGTATTGAGTTATATATAGCCACAATTTTTTTCAAGGTGCTCATTAAATGATTGAAATAAAAAAAATAGATTTGTTTAAAATTTTATGTTATCAATTAATTTTAAGTACCTAATTGTGCAAAAATATAAAAATTATTTTAATGCAAAAAATTGGTCTTATACTATTATCCAATATTCTAGTGCAAAAATCAATATTATAGACCAAAAAACTCGTTAAAAGTTTGTATAAATTAAAAAAAAAAAACCTCCCTCAATCGAAAACCGTTATGATTCGGTATAGACAAGTTAATAAATTCTGAGAGGTCATAACCTTGCCTATCACCGCAGATATATTTTGAACCATTGATTTTGGGACTCACTGTATTTACATACCTATCTCTCTACTGAAATAAATCAGTGAAGTAAAAGATTTAGTTATAGGTATACTATTTCAATTTAGACTTCGTCGCCCGAGAATTCTTTTGTCGTATACACCATTTGATCAATTTTGGGAAATCGCATTTTAAGTTTCACCTTTAAATAAAAAAGAAACTGACGGATGAAGTTTTCTCAATTTTTAATATAATTTTGTGTGGAAAATCTTCTTTTAATTAAGGTATTCCAGGTTGTTCAGCCGGTTTTAGTTTTTAAACTATAGAGCTTTGTCTCCAAAATCATTTTGTCGTATATACGCCACGAAAATCAGTACTTTGTTAGAACCCCAACATATACGACAAAGTAAATACCAATGCTACAGTTCAATGCAATACCGAATCGAGTGAGAATTTCGATTTTCTCACAAACCAGAAAACATTCTAACATCTAGTTTTTAGTATTTCACTATAACAAATTGATAACAACATTGAATATTAAAAATAAAAATACTACTTAATAACAAACATTTTTTTAACAAAAAAATTACTTTGAACAAATTTTTTTTTCATTTTTCTTTTTAAATTTTGAGTTTGAAAATTATTTTTTTCCACAACTGTTCAATAAAACAATTTTATTTATAAACAGAATTAAAAGGTGGACTTCTGGCTTTAAAAAATAAAAAAAAAGGATATTGTAAGCGTTGACGTTAATTTTTATTAAATAAATAAAATTAAAAACGATTTTTTGGAAAATTGCCTTTGGAGCGAGAGCTGACTGAAAAATTCTAAAATTTTAAGATATCTGTCAATGGTGCTATTAAGACAGTTCATTTCTTGAATTAAAAAATTCTCAGGCTCTGAAAATGTTTACTTTATTACCTTCAATGAAGCAGCTTTTTGAATAAGATACATGCAACGCTGTTGACGTTACCTTATTCAAACTTTAGGAGACACAGGAGTCACTCAAAAAAGTCAAGACTTCAATTTCTGGGTTATCAGATAGATTAAACAACTCAACAAAAGAAAAAAAAATTCTTGTCCTAACATTCATTTTACGATTTTTATATTCACTATGCACCATTCATTTAAAAGTTTGCTTTTGTAATAGTTTTTACAAAAAACGTTTTCATAATTTTTGCCTTTTAATTAGTGTATTAGCCCAGTAGGAATAAACATTTGACCTGGAAAAAATTTTTCATGTTCACTTTTCTTTCACAATTCGTCAGAGGGGGTTATAAGGAGCACATGGGTAGTTTTTCGGGAAAATCGGACTGGAGCTTAAGCTGCAATCTTGAAATTTTCTTAAAAAATTGACTTGAAATAGAAAAAAAATATTTAAAAACAACGGCAACACTTACAGTGTCATGTTTAAATCTTTTTTAAAAGCCAGAAATCCATTCTTTAATTCTATTTTTAAATAAAATTATTTTAGTGAATTCTTTTTAAAAATTTAATTTTCAAATTCAAAATTTTGAAAAAAAAAATGAAAAATTTGGAAATTATTTTTTTTTTTCAAAATTTTGCATTATTAAGTAGTTTTTTTGTATAAAAATAATTTTATTTCAAAAATTGAAGATCTATTAGTTTTAATTAAAAAAAAATTAAAATTAAAATCATAGTTTTAAAATAACCTGTTAAAACGTTAAATGTTAAATCCTGGCTACAAAAGCAAACTTTTTTATCAAATATATTTGTTTTTCGGGTGGCTTTATGTACAGCTTTATAAATTTAATACCCTTTTTTCAAAGACAAAATTCATGTTGACTTGTGTTATTATAGAACTTGTCATAACATCTAATAACATACATAACACATATAGATTTAAAAAATATATACTGATCATGTTGGCACTATCTAAAGATTTTCTCGAAGGTCCAGGTAAATACTATTTATTATGTACGAAACATGCACATGCGTCTGTCTTGATGGTGTTTGGGACAAATGAAGAAATTTCAAAACACTTTGAAACATCGGAGTCAAAAACAACAACAAGACATGAATAATATGGTTGCCCGTGATGCATTACGATTAATGATTACAAGACTCAACAGACAGGCATATTTTTGGCTGTGCACATATTTCTCATATCTGTCTCGATTATGTCGCCTTTTTGATCCGACGCCACGCATGCCGGAGCCGACAGCCTGTGAAAATTCTAAAATCTGCATACATGTGCAAAACAAAGCCATCGTTATATTCATATTTCACATACACATACGCCACACAATTCTTCGGTTTCGCTTCAAATTTTGTATCACCTGCATATACCCACCTTAAAAAATTGCATGTTGGCGTTTACGACAAAACAATTCTCGGGCGACGACTTGTTGAATTATTAACTCAAAAAAGCATTTAATGACATTTATTCCACACGAAAATTGGACACATCTAACCTATAATTTAGCACCTTCAACTAGTTCAACTTTAATCGATTTGTTGCCACAATTTCGTGTTTACAAAATTAATTTTTTAAAAGATTTACAATTCGTAGCTAACACTTGTAATATTCAGTAATATTACATGTTGCTTGATGGACGGATTTCCTTTTGTATTCTTCTGAAAAGAAAAACGATTTCAATATTTACAAGAATATTTATAATATTTAATATATTTTTTAGCTAAATATTAACTTTTTTACATTGCAATTATTTGAAAACAATAAAAGAAATCACAACAAACATTTTAGCAACAAAATACTTACGTGAAAACAATTGATAATTATTATTTTTGAAAACCAAAATTAAATTAATATTTTTTTAAATTATCCTTTTACGTAAGCCAATTATGGCGATAATTGTTGATATAAAAAAAAAAAAAAAAAAACCAAAAGAAAAGTCTACGGTTTTATATTTTAAAATGGAAGATAAATTTAAAGACAAAACATTATTTGTACTATATAATATTACAATACAGAATTTAAAATTTTCAAAAATTCTGGAATTTATAGAATTTTATAATACAGAATTCTGGATTCACAGAATTTTGGAATACAGAATTATATTCATAATATGTATATGATTTTTAATTAATTCCCAGAATTTTAATGATAAGGAAATTGGGAATACAAAATAATGACCCGTTCCCTATTCTTCCCAAACACGTTATGAGTGAATGAAATAATTCTTGCAATAAATCAACAAAAACATGGAGTTTTTGTTCCAAAATATTTTACTTAATTTGAAAACAATTCACAAAAGACAATAATCAGAATAGGTAATATTAAAAGAAAATAAAAAGAATATAATCGGCGGGAATTAAGCCGAATAGTTTTGTTTTATGAAAAACTAAGATTGGTTTGTCAGTTTTGGAAGTAAAACGTGATAGATTTCCTCCTTTTGGTACTTTATTTGAATATTTTATAAATACGAATTTATGCAACGTTGAATATAGGTGACATAAAACCTTATGCAGTTCATAACTTTTCATCTTTTAAGCAAAATCTATTTAATAAGACTGTATAATGCAGTTTACATATGTACATATTTTTATATACCCACAATCCATCATACAAAATAATTAACATGTTATCCATTTCATCAAAATTTTGTATTTGTATTTAACGGTATCTTTTCTTCTCAGTATGTCGAAATGCATTAAACTACTTCTACAATAATCTTTCACCACCATCAAACTATTTCAAGTGCATCTGATGGTAAAGTACTTACATACCTCGTTTCTAGAGAAAAAAAAAACACCAAGTACTCTTAATTCTTTCGGCTCATCGCCTTTTTAGAAAATATGTATATTGATAAGCATCTGAAATATTTAATTGGTATTCACCCCGTTTGACCGTTTGAAATATAGGGCTGTTATATACTTATGTTTTTCAGTAGGTATACCTGCAACTGTACTGTACAATGTACATACATACCAAAGCAATGTAACATACGCATCAGCATAACCTCCTAGTGAGTGTGAAGCATCCTCAAGAATTGTTTTTTTTTTTTTTTTGAATATTTAGGTTTAGAAATTTGAACAAAAAAAGAAATACAATATAATATCTATAATATATGCAAGTTAAGTGTTTCTTTTAATTTAACATTTTCGATAGATGTAAAAGAATGGCACTACAACGAAAATATTATATCTGAAGAATTTTTGATAAGAATCTAATTTTAAAAATGTTAACTCTAAAGGGAAGTTCACATAATAGATGAAGAAATAAAAAACCCAAACCGTTTACAAGCATTTCGAGTTATTGATAAAATGATAAAATTTATTTATATCACGCAGAAAAATAATTACTAACCGGAAGCGTTTTTCGATAGGTTTAAAAAAATGTGTTTAGTATTTCGTAGTCAAGGGTAAAAATTACATAGTTCACTATGTTAATTCTAACGTTATAGTCCACTCGATTAAAATAAATTGTTTAAAGTAAAAACCTGAAAAGGTTATATTAATTGAGAAACTTGGTTAGGATTCGCAATTTTGAAGACCGTTTATGTTAAACGAGTAGCTTGTTTCAATCAAATAATTATATTTAGTTAATTGTGAGTAGAGTGGTTACTATGAGTGATTTAATATGTTTCATTAACTAACTTAATTAAATATTGAAACCGAACAAACTTACCCAGAAGAAGTTTAATAAAATTTAGTACACTTTAACCGAATCAGTGTGTAGATTTAAATAATTTTGTTTAATATTTGACTCGTATAATTTAATTTGGAGAGTTTGTATGGTATATATATATTAACAATGTTTGTTATTTAACTTTATAGAGTTTAACGTTGTTTTTAACCGATCATTTTTCTGCGTGGAGGATAGGGCAAATGTGGGTGAGATGGCATACCTTTTTTATTTTGTCAATATCTTCCAAAATAAAAAATATTTTGTTTTTTTAATTTCATATAAATATTCCTTATTATATTACATAAGTAATATTAACATTACAATGTTTTATAAATGTAATTTCTATTTTTAATATAAAAAATTAAAACGTATTAAGAAAAACCATCTCCCCCTATAGGGTGGGGGAGATGGTATACCCAGGTGGGTGGGATGGCGCATATATGATAAACAAGGGCAAGCGAAGTTAAGCACATGACCCCTAGCGAAATAATGATAATAACTAGTAAACGTTTGATACGTCCACTTAGACTTCTTCACCTGTGCCAAAAAAATTTCAGAAAAACAACGCTTAATATTTTGAAATATTTGAAATAATAATAAGTAATTTATCGGGTGAGATGGTATGCGGCCATAGTACACAAAAATGAAAATGTGTGAAGTGGAATGCGCCAACTCACCCTCAAAAAACTGCACCATCTCCCCCTCTTTGTCATATTACATTATTCTAAAGCACAAAATAACACCCGCTGCCACTTTTACAAAATTCTAATAGAGAGTTCATAGACAATACTTTTTTGTATGTATTGATATATCATAGACATCCAAGCAACAATCGGCTTACAAAAAAAACCGAAGCAAAAAAAAGTGCAAAAAATTTTTCGAAAAAAATACCTACTTGATTTTAATTTCAGATTTTTTTCTTTTTTTGCAATACAGACAAATCGGCAAATACTGGCTACTTCGATTTAAAATCATAAAATGCATAGAAAAAAGGTTTAAAAGTTTTGATTGAATATTAAATGTACGAGATATTAAAGGTGCGCCATCTCCCCCGCTGCGCCATCTCACCCGCTTTTACCGTATGCTCAAAGCAAATGCTCAATAAAAAAGTTGAGGAGGTTCTATGAAAATGCTATACAAGTATGATATATCCATTCATACCAAATGGAGGAACTGTGCCAAAAGGTGGAGTTTTGAGCAAGTACTCCGAATTTATATTCATACCACCCAATGTAGGTAATTGAAATCATGTTCAAAACATAATCATTTACAAAAACAAAGATTTTTTCACTTAAATCGAGTATTATTTAATAAAAAAAAGAGCTACGCTTTGAAAACCCAATTTATTTGCACTAAGCTGGAAAAATGGTCCGATGGAAAAAGTGAAATAATTTCAAACTTCTAATAAAAACCCCAAGATCTTTAACTTATAAAAGTTAAATCAAACATTATTTCATGATAATTGTGTATACCTATTCAAATCCTCCGAAGATATAAGCCCCTTCATTACAAAAAAAAAAAAAAACAGGGGTAAGTTAACATTAAATTCAAATGTCACAATTTGCATGGGTCATAATTCTTCCTGTATCTTTTTTTTTTATTATTGCGAATTTTCGAAACGAACCCTTCTGTGAAAGTCTTTTCTTTCTTCTGTAGTTGATAACTCTAGATTATTATTCAAAAAAAAAAAAAAAAACTAATCAACAACAGATCGAAGAAGGGTTGCTTTCCCACGAGGGAAAATTCTTATTGATCATTTAAATTTTCCTATATGTATATGCAAAAAGGATCACGTTCTTCAATTATTGTTTGCGAAAATTTCTTAGAGCTATAGGTACTCTTATATAAGAAAATTAATCCCTTGTGTCATTATGCATCTGTTAAAACTGAAAAGATTTAAATTGCAAAAGGGTGCTATATGGGAAATGCAAATTTCAAGTGAAAGGCTTTCTCAAATTAAAGATTTTTTTCTTTCTTACAAATTTCTTAATTTGATTTTATAGGTTAGGCTATAGGGTGATCAGATTTATCAAGAGTTACTTAAACTCTGTGGGAACTTATGTTGGGATCTTCTCATTTGAGACCTTTACCTTCTTTTACAAATTTTATTTATATAAAGCCCAATGTTCCGTTTTTTTTTATTCAATATATATTCATTTAGTTCAATATAAAACACCACGCATTAACAAATTCGCACCAATTGTTGGGTCGGTTTTGCAACTTGAAAATTCTTAAAAATTATCATAATTTGGTTCCAAAATCCGAACGAAAAACCTCAGTTTGTGAAAATTTGCAAAAAATAATGTTCATGCGCTGCCAATCATATTCACTTGTTCAATTGTAATCCACCTTTTTCTGCTTCTCATATAAGTTCCCAAATTCATCCCTATATATCAAACCAAGGCTGAGGTACCTCTTATGAAATGATCCTTCATTTTTTTTTTTAACAAAAACTTCATTTTTGGAAGAAAAACAAACATTTTCCAGGAGTCTGGTTGGTTGGTTTAACTAAAGATCTGCTGAGCAGTATATACTCGTATATTTTTTTTTTTTCAGAACATATAATAGCATAGGGGTCACACAATAGTTTAAGGCTTCAGGGGTGTGGTCATTTGGGATGAAATTTAACATTACCAGTATTTTAAGGGTAAGAGTATCTGCACATGTTATGGGAATTGAACCTTTGTTATATACCAACTATCATACGAGCATAGATATATGCATGCACTTGTTATTATAGTTCGGCAGCACATAACCAATCCATTACATGTAGGGGTGAAGGCTTTGTTAATAAATATAGAATTGTTTAGCTATAGGAAGTAACAAAATGTCGGACATTAAATAATATAATATACTTACTCGAGTTCGTACTCAAAACTTGTCTTTTATTTTGAACTCTTAAGCTATGTAAAGACAGACAATCAAGGCATTTTAGGTATTGCAGTTTTATTTAAGAAACTTTTATACAAAAAAAAAAACTATCTAAAATCATATATCAAAGTTCATATAATGCATCATTTATATTTAATTTAATTTTATTTATTTTATTAATTTAAAAGTAATCCGATTCGTATCTATCACAACCAACAAAAGTCTCTCACGCCACTGATTCCATGATAATTCATGAAATTAAAAATTTAAAAACGTTTTAAACATTTTTATTATTTCAAAGAAAATGACATTGATTAAAATGGCGATTTATTTCATAGGATTTTGGAAAAAAAATGGTTCTCTAATTGTTGTAAGTACAAAGATACAGTTAAACATAAAATTTTAAAATGAATTAATAATGTGGCGGTAAAACTTCCTACCCGGTATTGAATTTTAAAAAAATCTGTGTAATTTTTTTGGGAAAAATTCACAACTTATGTTAGTTGTTTTTGAAAATTTTGATATTCAATATTATTTCAACTTATAAGCAAAATTAAAATCGGTTAAAGAGCTAATAAGATAGTCGAATCAAAAAAGGGTTCTACTAGAGGTATACTGTTAGAAATAGTTTATTTTAAACTTGCTTAAGTATATGGTAGATAGTTTTAATAATACATAGCTCAAAAAAAAAAAATTTAGTTAAAATCTTAGGAGTCGTTGGCTCATTGTCTAATAGGCTTTTGATATTTTTTCACTGTGAATTCACCACAAATATAACAAAATGAGTTTGGATCATTTAAGCATCTTCTCTTTTAAGAAGAAATATGAAAAACATTATAATTTAAAACAAAATAGCTTAAGTCCTACAAAAATTTGGCGTTTCGTATTTCAACAAGTCCAAATAAAATAGTGGTAAGTCTTTTTCTTTGCTGATGTATTTATATAGGATTTGTATTATTAAAAAACCTTTTTAATGTAAATCGTTTAAAATTCATTTTTAGAATGCAAAATTTCATTAAAATGCATTTTAATTAAAATTTTCATGCTAAAAATGAATTTTAAGAAAAGAAAGTCTTGAAAAATTTAGAAGAGCCCTAGAACAACCTGGAACAAGTTTTTGAATTTTGGATTTTTAAAAAGGCGAGCCATAGCCAGGATAATAAGATTTTTTCACTTAAAGTGTTTTTTGGGATTAAAATCTTCAGTTTTCAATATTTTACGATGATTATTTGGAACAATTGGATTTGAGCGATTCTGCACTTGGGACAAGTTTTAGGTTTTTGGAAAAGGGGGGGGGGGGAGGAGGCAGGGGTGTTTTGGAAATGTTAAAAAACTCGGAGATGTTTTTTTAAAGTTCTTAAAAACGAAGTGATAGTATGAATGTAAGGTCAGAACATTTTTTCAATACATGCATTTGTAATCAAGTGTTGTAAAGTAAATTAATTAAAAAAAAAAATAAAATATTGAGAGCCGTTTTTTGAATTTTTGACAAAAGTTTGGAAGTCTTCATTTTTAAAATTACACGTCCCACAACTTTCAATTTTTGGAACAATGGTTAGAATACTTTTTGAAACCCGAAAATTTTAATTTTATGGAATTGCGGCCATAACTTTTGAAATTTTGAACATAGGGGTCCAAACACTTGAAAAAAATTTTCAGAACAACTAGAAAAAATCTGAAACAACTTTCAAAAATTTGATTTTCAAAGGTCAAAAACGGTTTTTTGGGTCTAAAACCCCAATTTTTGAATATTTTTCAAAAAAATCGGGACAAACCTTGAACAAATTTCAAAAATAACAAATTCCAAAAAAGGGGGGCTAACTTCCAACACTCTTCAATTGAATATCCAAAAAACCGCTGCCACCCTAAAGGTCATTGAGCGCAGTATATATCAGGAAAAAACGCAGCAGATTGCAATATACCGCAGTAGATCTTACAATATACAAAAAAAAATTCAATTCATTTAAAATACGAATTTACGAATAAAAACTGGAGAATCTGGAAACTTAACAATTACATACTTCAAAAACGAATTCCACAATAAAAAAACAACAAAAAAACAAATTTCTTAAACTAAAGTAACAAAAAAACAACATTTCATTTGGAGAATTCAAAAATCTGTACCTACAACTTCCCATTGGAAGTTATTGTAATAATTGTTACAAATATTAAATTATCAAAAAAATCACATTTTATTCGGAAAATAATAAATACGTTGGCCTTATTTTCTTTTATATTCGCCATTTATGAATTTAAATTTATTGAAAAACTCAATAATAAAAGAGGAGTAGATTCGTTTTGCTGCGCAGTAGATTTTCATTTGGGGATAAAAGCAGTAGATCTACTGCTAAAGGAGTAGGGTGGCACCACTGATCCGAATGGCTAAGACGAGAAGCACTTTTTCATATGACAAGAGATACTCTTGGAGGATGTGTCAATTGCTCACAAGAGACAGTAACCCTGCATTAACACTTTTTTTTAGGTGATTTAGGCTGGAAATCGATAACCATTGAGGATATTCTTACTTTTCGTAAAGTAAAAATATTTTCGAAATTTTGTTTTTAACGGAACTTTGCATTTTTAGGATTTTGCCTTCCTCCAAAACGATTCAAATCAATTATGGTAACATTTTTTTGCAGATGCTTTTACAAAATTTTATTAATATTGTGTAGCAAAATTAAAAAAAAAATTCAAACTTAATATAGCTATTTCGAAAACAATATGATCAATTTTTCTGAAAGTTTGTCTAGACTCTAGAGGATTAGATTGTTAAAAAATAAAAAAAGCATCTACCGTTTTTTGTATATGTAATGCCGTATGGGTAGGTACTAAAATTATTTTGAACTTTATTTAAGTACAAGGTATATTACCCGTCTTTTTTTATTTTTGACTTTCACATATAAATCATTATTGCGGGTAAACAGATTTCAGATTTTAATTAAATTTTGCTTCAATAAATATAAATAATGTTGCATATCGACGGTTATATGTGCATGACCAAGTCAAAAAATTCAAAAATAATTTTATTAAATAATTAAAAATCAGAAAACTCCAAAACCAACTTTTGGAAATTTCAGCGTAACAATGTTGTTCTGAACATTTTACAGGAAACGGCAGAATTCAAAATATATTATTATATGTATGTACATTGCCATACAAAATTTGGCAGGTTTTTTTTTTCATTTCTGAAAAACATGAAAAAAGGACGATATGCTGCATTTTAACCGTCTCGTAGTTATTAATTTTTTTTATTATTTTTAAACAGGCCCGGCTGCAAGTTTCTACTGCAGAATAATTTGTCTTCTCATTTTTGACGTAGGAAGGCATTTTCAAAAAGTTCTATCAACTGCACTTGGTCTATATGGTCCTCTGGTATTCTCTTTTGTAAAACCTGGAATACCTACATACACATATGTATGTGATTCTAAAGTAAATAATTATTCTAATTATTTTTTTAAGTTCATATAATATATGCATCTTGTTGCAACATCCGTTACAAAATCAATTATACATTTTTTTACAATTTTTTTAACAACGTTCATTTGAAGCAATACTGGCAAATAGTCTCATTTTAAATATAATGCACAATGAACATGCAAATTACAGAAAGGGATTAAAAAGGTGCATACACGCATGCATTTGGCATTGCCGGAAATCATAATAACAATGCAAGACTCAATCACGTTTTTCCGTAGGTATGCCTATATACAACTCTCAATATAATATTATATTACTCCTGAGCCTGACCCTTTCTATACAGAAGACCCAAAATCAATTTGCAAATAAATAAAAAAAATTGCAACGCGAATCCTTTTTTTAGGATTCCCACCTTTTGTTCGGATTTTAATTTGAATATTCAAATTACGCGCAGCGCACATTGCCGAAATTCGTGACCTATTTTTTCCATTTGCATATTGCATTTTCCTTAGATTTTGTTACGGGACGAATGTATACATTTGTTACTACCCCTTGAACAGATGATTGACTGTTATAATACAGCATCCACCGGTGTAATAATATACCTACCTACATAAAATATACCTTTTGCTGATGTTTGTTGGTATTCTGCGTGCGACATCAGGTTGAGGTTCATCATCTTATTTCAAGGTGGGAATAAAAACACGATTCTTGTATATATTTCTGATGTGCACAACGAAACGACCCTTTTTTATTTTATTTTGGCACAATAATTTGGTGTGCACACGATCAAAAGAACCTCAAACTCACAAATGAATTGAAAATATTTATACGAGGTGTGCTATAAAACATATTGTTGTTATGTATATGAAGACCTTTTTTATAAGTAAATCAAAATATGTATAAGCATTGATGGGATTTTCTTCTGGCTTCTGTAGAGATTCCCTTTTACTCTTAAGTTATTCAATTTTCAGTGATATTTCAACAATTGTGCTAAGAAGATCGCGCCTTTTACTTTGAAAATAATCTTTAAAACATTGTTGGCTTACTAAAGAAAAAGAACAAGGAAAAGCTTTAAAATTTATTGGTATTCAACCGACACAAGTGATCAATTTCATCAATCACACCTTCGATAAAAAAAAACGAAATAATTTTTTTTATAAAGCAAACCAAAACATTGCAAGTCGCTCCTTGAAATTTATAGAAGATCATGTTATACGGATATTCTCATGGCGTAAGTATAAATTAATTTATTTACACATTTCTGGATTCATACAAAATTAAGTTGGTTTTAAAATGACTTCAGGATTGTAAGGAATTTATTTTTGTTAATCACATGACGAAACGTGTATTAATAATTTAAGTTCTGAACAGTACGAAGTAGATTTATATATAAGGACCCCCAATCGCACATACCTATTACTCTTAATTAATTGCTCTAATAACTTAGATGTAATGCTTCTCTTCGGTTTATATTTTTTAACGCTTTAAACTAATATTGTTTCGGTTTTTATATGATACACTCCATCTCACTTGATTACGGACAGGTACTTTTTTTTTAATTTTACAATATTCTTCATTGGTCTGAATAAATCCATTTATATACATGAATGAAAGTAGGATACATATGTATATTCCTATAGCGACCATTTAAAAAAAATATTTTTGGGATTAAGTTTTGAGCCTTTTCACAATAAATTCATAAAATGTAAATTTCATTTTCCTTTTTTTTTTGTTCCACTTGATTATGGTCTTAAAAAAATCTAACAGTTATGACATTCGAAATCAAATAAAAGTTCATTTAGAGAGTACCAAGGACTTATAGTTCAAGCACGGTTGCCACATTAAAATAAAATGTATGCACAAAATAAAAAATAAAAATGACCAATTGTAGCTAAAAATTACCAAAATATTTTAAGTCCGAAACTTTGTTAATAATAAACAAAAACAATAAAAAGCAGGTAGCTACAAAGAAATTCACAAAGTACCTAACAAACTTAATTAAATTAGATTAACATAAATAAAAACGGGTGTTCCTTTACTTTGAAACTCTGTGCATTTCTGTGAATTTCTGTTCAATTAAACAAAATAATATACCGTTTTCATCAGACGTTTTAGGTTGCGTAAAAATTTAAGTCGAGTTTCTTTTTTCATTTCGTAAAAAAATGACCAAATGCAATAAAAAATGATAATGCGACCAAGTGAAAAAATAATGACCAAATTTGGTCTCAAATGATCAAATTGGCAACAGTGAGTTCAAGACATATTTCTTCATAAAATCCTCAGCAATGATAAAAAAGTAAGAAAAAGGGAAAATTCGGTCCTATTTATTTATTAGGGCCAGTTTCACAGTGCACACTTAACAAAATAAGTGGCACTTAATTTTCCCATTTTGGCACTTAAGCCGCAGTTTTATTACCTGAGTAAGTGGAACTTAAGTGGCCAACATGGGAGACTTAAGTGTCACTTATTCCGGTAAGTTCACACTGTGAAATTGGAAATTAGTTTTCCATATTCGGCACTTAAGTGACACTTACTTCACTGTGAAACTGGCCCTTAGCATCTTTAAGTTACAAAAAACTTTCTTACAAGGAGCAAGAGAACATTATCCATTTCATAGTGCGCATGCAAGATTGAAAAAGGACATTCTGAATTCAAATCAACTGTTGCGGCTTAAAGTGAAAACCGACTTAGATTTAATCCATCTTAATTTATATTAAAATATATTTTTAAATTGCTTTCTTCTATATCTGTCATATGTCGGTACTCAGTACAGGTTTTGCAATCCATTCTAAACTTATTTTTGAACTTTAAAATTTGAAAAAACCACGTAGAAAAATGAGCGGTTAAAAACAACGTAAAACTCGGTTAAGTCAAATAAAACATTGTTAATATACAACCTGCAAACTCACCGGGTTAAATTATACCAGTCAATTCGATTATTAAAATCTACACACTGATTCGGTTACTCGTTTAACATAAACGATCTTCAAAATTGCGAATCCTTACCAAGTTTAATTATTAGTATAGGTATGCATAACCTTTTTAGGTTTTTATTTTAAACAATTTATTTTAATTTAGTCGACTACCTTAGAACTAACATAGTTATCTATGTAATTTTTTTTACACGTGGCCACGTAATATTTTTTTAATCCATCTCGGTTAGTATTTATTTTTCTGCAGGTAGAGGCGCAGTGGCGTTGCATGGAGAAGAGGTAGGGGTACAGGCCCCCGTGCGTTAAATTTCAAGAAAATAATAATCAAATATATGAATTCCTAAATTTACACGTTTTCAACATTGAATTTTTTTTTTTTAATTTAACTATCCGAATACTTATTTTAGAAGTAGGTACATGAGAATATCTTCATATAATATGTTCATTGTAAAATATTAATTAAGAAGTTGGGAAAATCCAACGAAACGTAGGGAAAATTATAAAATAAAGAGAAGTGTGACCAAAAAAGCCTGATAAAACTAAAAATTCATTTAAAATCCAAAGAATTCTTCAGTCAAAAAACTATATTTATTAATTAATTAATTTATTTATTTATTACGATAAAAAAGGCATTTAGGCTTGTATTTGAGTATTATTAAAAAAGAAGTTTTAGCGCTAGACCGAGGGAAAATTTTCACTTTAAAATAATAGTTTTCATTTTAAAATTTAACCTGCGCAAATTTAAAGTGTTTCATCAGAAGAAAAGAATTGTCAAAGTTAAAAGGAAATGTCTTTTAAGTAATTAAGTAACAAATTCATTTATTTATCCATTATTTGTTTAAGTTTACATAATACATGAATTTATACTATGGCTTAACCGTGTCAGCGATAGCGTCAGGAAATGTCTTTTATAACGTTTAGCTTTGAAATTAAGAGAAATTGCTTTTAATATGTATTTATAAACACAACAATTTCTTATATAATATGAAAACATTTAATTTTATAGTTTAAAGATTTAAATAATAATTTAACTTAAAAAAAAACTTACATTTAATTTTTTAGCGTTCATTTAAATTTGACATTCAAATATAAAAGCCATTGAATTGAATTGTTTATACTTTTATTAATTAATGAGTTAAGTTTCAAATAAAATTTCTTTTGATTAAGTGAACACATTGATTTAAAGGAAAAACATTTTGAATCTCTAAACATTGTTTATATGTATACACAATACCAGGCCACGAGCAAAAAACAAAAAACCAAAACTATACCAGCTTTAATGATTAGGAATTCTTATCTTGTAGGATAAAGTTCACACTATAGTTAATAGTTATTCGTCATGAAATCTATTAAAGATGATCTGGACTTAACAAAAAATCCGTATCGACAAATCCCCCACTAATCAACTGATGAGTCCAAGTGTGATCGCCGGGACGAAACGCTATTTTATGTGGACATTAAATAAAATTTTGCCAATAGTTAAGATGAAAAATAAGCAAACAAATTTGAGAAATGAAAGATTTAAATACATTGGCTTTAAAAACATTTAAATTTTCTAGTGAACGTATTCGAATGGATTGAAAAGTTTATCATTTTTAATTTTAAAGTTAGTTATTTAGTACGTGTTTTAAAGGTTTTTTTCCTTAAAAACACTTCAAATTTTTTCATTTTTTCATGTTTTAAAAGCATGAGTTATTAAAATTTAAGTGTTTACTTTGAATTTAAAACTCAAACTTTTCTTTGTAGCTTAAAATTTAAAAAATTTAAACGGTTTCACTTTTAAATTCAAATGTGATTCTAGTTGAAGTTAAAAAAAAAATTAAATTGTAAATTTCCAATTGAATACGTTTGAATAGGTTGAAATTCTAGAATTTACGGGTGAATTTTTGCAGCAATGTTGGTAAAAGTATGAAATATTTTTGTTTTATTAATTCATTCCGCTCTTCGTGAGTACAGAGGATTTTGCTCCGCTTATAGGATATCTTCTAAAAATTGTCTAAAAATGGAGTTTATATGAAAGTAAATTTATTCATTGGGGTCAGGGGAAGTCTGGAGGCAGAAGTTCTGTTCGGTACTTTAGTAGAGGTCAGCGAATTCTGAAAAAAATAAAACTATTATTAATTTTAATAATTTCTTACACTCCATTTATATTTTTTAAATTATTTATTTATTTCTCATAATACAATTTAGCTTATTTTAAAAATGTTCACATACATTGTATAGGTAAATATAATTGATATACATGCAAAATTAAATAGAAGACATTTTGTACTTTAAAGTAAAATAGTGTTAAATGTCCATGCAGATAATCTAAATTTACAAAAATTAATAATGCTTGCGAGGTGACCCTTTTTACAAAAAATTGAAATATAAATAAAATAAATAGTATAAAGTTGAAAACAAAAAAAAAATGAGTAAGTTACTCACATATTTATAAGATAGCTCAGTCGGAATAAACATTTGACCTGGAAAACTTTATTTTTGCACTTTTCTTTCACAATTCGTTAGAGGAGGTTATAGGAGTACCTATATGTGTAGTTTTCGGAAAAACTGGGCTAGAGCTTAAACCGCCATCTTGAAATTTTCAATTCCATCCATTCTTCAATTCTGTTTTTAAATCAAATTATTTAAATAAATAGTTTGTTTTTTTTAATTAATTTTTAAATTAAAAATTTTGAGAACAAAAATTGAAACTAATTTTTTTCAAACTTTTACGTTATTAAGAAGTTTTTTTTTAATATTAAACGCTCTCATCAATTTTATGTCAAATGCTAAAACTCACATGCTTATATATCTGATACTTTTTGAGAAAATTGAAAATAACAAAATGTTTATAGAAATTCAGACCAAGGATTGAAGCCAAATTAATGGAAACTTATTTCTGATATTTCTCAAAAACTAGAAGACATTTTAGCATTTGGTTTTTAACGGCTTGACTAAAAATTGATTAGTGCATTGAATACCAAAAATTCTACTTAATAATACAAACATTTTGAAGAAATTAGTTTCCAATTTTTTTTTTTCCATTTTTTTTTTCAAAATTTTGAGTTTGAAAAATAATTTTCTAAAAAGTATTTACTTAAATAAATAATAAATATAAATAATAAATAAGAATTGAAGAATGGATGGCTTTAAAAAAAAAGATATAACATGACATCGTAAATTTTGCCATGATTTTTTAAATATTTTAAGTTATTTTTGTAGAAAATCCAAGATGGCGGCTTAAGCTCCAGCCCGATTTTCTTAAAAAACAATACATAATATGCTGGCTCCATCTAACGAATTGTGAAAAAAAAATGAAAAGTTAAATTTTTTCATAAATTCATATATTTCATTTATTTGTTTAATGTTATTTATTTAAAATATACTTATTTATTATCTAATTATTTATTTATTTATTCAATTTTGTTTGTTTTTATGTATTTATTTATTTATTTATTCATTTATTTAGTTATTTATTTATTTATTTATTTATATAATTATTTATTTATATAGTGATATTTCAAAACTGTGATATTATTTAGCTGGTATTAAGACTGATTTTTTGTATAATTTATTAAAAACGTATTTATGTATTTATTTATTTGTTTTTTGTTATCTAAAGTATACCTATTATTAAAATGTAAAATATTTATTAGTAGATATGTAATACAGTCAAACTTCGATAACTCGAACTACTATTATCCACAATAAAAGTTCGACTTATCAAGACTTCGAGTTATCCAAATTGATTATCAAAATTAAAACAATTAAACAATTCAATATTTGAAATACATATGCATAATGCACAACACTTTTTGTGCTTTATTAAGTCTTATACGTTTTATATTAATGTACATAAGTTGTTACACCATACACAAAATTATTGCATGTATTTAGTTATTTGGGTCTGAGAGTAGTTTTTTTTTTATTGTTTTTTTTTTCAAGAAAAAGGATTCTAATTTTTTTAAAGATGCATAAATTTCATCTGTTGTATCATCACACGTTTGCAAATATAAATTCAAATTGTCAAATGTGCTACAACATGCATCGAAGGCTGTTGAATGAATTCCTCTACCGAAGTCTCGTCTTCACTTTCTATATCAATTCATGTTGGAAATTGTACGTAGAATCTTTTACAAAAAACAACCAAGCAATAATTATGTAGATAAATTAAAAAATAATGCAAAAATATTGAAATGTTCACCGCATTAAATAAAAATTTTCTGTAGGTACCTACTTACAACTTCAAAATTTCTTAAACCTACTAATATCATGTGTGTACGTAGGTATCTCGTTTTCAAATGAAAATTCTCTTCAAAAATTCGAATTTCAAAAATGCATTTTTTCTCACTAAATGGGAATTCCCCTAAAATGTTCGACTTAGTTGATGCATATGCCATATTTTTTGTTCGAGTTATAAAGAAAATCGAGTTATAAAAGTTCGAGTTATGAGGGAAAAAATATATGAGAGTTGAACTCTAAACGCTGCTGCCACATAATTTTGTTCGAGTTATAAAAAAATCGAGTTATCGAAGTTCGAGTTATCGAAGTTTGACTGTATATGTATATGTAATTTACTTGCAATGAAATTAAATGAAATCAGTTGGTGATAACCCCCCACCTCTCATGTTATCTCTGAATAGATTTAGTTTTAGATACTCACGTTTTTTTTGTTTTTTTTTTTGTTTTCCATTTTGAATGAAGGTTTTTAAAAGTAGTTTTTCTTTTGAACAAGATTTCCATTCATTTACAATTTAAACAAATAAAATTTATAATTAACATTAGTAAGGTAGAATATAGCCATATCTACGTAAATTGTGCAATTCAGCCACATTGTATATAAAAACATGAAAATTTTAGAACGAATTGATTTATTTAAATCTACTTTTTCGTATATTTCAGATGTTCATAAGATCTTCATTAAATTTCCAACCAAATATCGTGTTCCTACACTAAGTTGAATTTACCACACATTATTTACCCACACCTTATTTTTCCTTGTAAAAACGTATTTTGATTGAGATCTTATTAAAACCATTGGAGTAACAGAAAACAAAATTATACAAAGAAGTGTTCACTCTTTATTTATGAAAATATGCAGATATATGTAACTATATATACATATCTCAGTTTTCAAATTTGTTTTGTAAGGAATGATTTCGGTCAGTTATTCAGATTCCAAAAGAACAATTTGATACAATGGTGAAGTCCTCTAGAACGATTATGAAAACAAATCCAGAAGAAAGACTTTACATATAGTTTCTTATTCCAAAATTCTTTAAAATCATAATTTCAAAAATTCTGTACTTAAAAATACCTATATATAGTTTGGGATTCAGCTATTAGTAAGATATTTGAAAAAATAGTAGGAAAAGCTTTAAACTAAATAGAAAGGCGCAACTAAATTGCTTCTTCAATAGAATAATCCAATTTTATAAAAAAAAAAAAC